>QVTF01021199.1:0-27649 GCA_003573665.1 Oxygymnocypris stewartii
TGTCTCTGTCTCTGTCTCTCTGTCTCTCTCTCTCTCTCTCTCTCTCTCTCTCTCTCTCTTTCTCACTCACTCACTCACTCACTCACTCACACAGGCTGTCAGAGACCCCGCAGGAGACAGACTCGGGTCAGTGAAAATAATCAGCTTGCTGACGCCTGGGTCGGTTACTCACATACTCACACAGCCCCAAATATGTACGATGGAGAACAGGGATCCCACAGGAAGTTGGCGACACAGTTCTCCAACCACACTCTGAGGACGGGGTTTGAGCTGTGGCAGTCCTCACGCACCACTGCTGTATTCATTTATAGCACATTCATGGCTACAAAAACATGAATTTCCATGCATAAATATTCAGAGAGAGACATTGCATGTACAGTAGACTAAGTAGACTGTATATATGGGCAAGTGTGTGTGTGTGTGTGCGAACGCAGATGCTGTTTCTTCATACATTCCAGCCCACTCATTTTCCCAGGCTTTGAGTCAATCCGAGTAAGTGCTCTTATCGCAGAGCCAGACGCACGCTAACTCTCTCACACACTCGCACCATCAGACACATGCAGAATCCTAATTCTGCAACTCTGACTCAACTCCCATAATTATATCTGGTGTGCTTCCATATTCGACAGGTTCTGAGCGTCCACTGCTCTGCAGACGTCACCAGTCGAATGAGTAAGGTCAAGCTTAACCTTCTCCTTGAAAAGTTTATCTAAGATCAGCAGAATTCTTTCTCAACCTTTCCAGCTCTCCCCGCCATTGACGCATGGCCCATTTCTTGGTCAATTCGAAGTCTCTAGTGTGTTTATAGATGTGTTGAAACATCCGAGCGCTCTCATTCCCTCTATTTATTGTCTTGTTTGAAAGAGAACATTTGTTTTTTTTCTGTCTCTTGCTCTTTCACCCTGATCTGTCCCTGAGGTTCGTCTGGAGTTAACAGAATTTGGACACTCGCCACACAAGTGTGTGAGGTTACTAAATGAACGATACAGATGCTAAATTTTCATGCACTGATGAACGATTTACATTTGGAAGTGGATGTTGAAAGTCCTAAGAATTGACTGGTCACACTTTGAGTATTTTTCTATACATGAGTAAAGGTGTAAATCTTGTATGAAATAATTCTGGAATATAAATTCATGATTCTTAGCTATTAAGTACCCTTACAGAAATTGTATTGTATAATGTGTGATATGATTGTATCACCATGTTATTGAATGATTGCCATTCATCTTCCATGCTATGCTTATATTTATGCATGTATGGTGTTTTAGGGCTACATTTCTGCGGTAGTACATGGTACATTTTTGTGAGTATAAATATATTAATAGGCTACCATATTCATTAATATTGATTTATTTGTGAAATTATGTAATTTCATATACATCAAAGCATCACGTAACACCCGGTTATACTATGGTACTACTATAGTAGTTTTTGTAAGGACCTATAATCAGCCCATTTTATGAGTTCCTGTGCTATCACAAATACCACGATGATGTGTGCAAATACTACAGTAAACCATGTTCCTTTTGCAAGTGATTTATGCTGCTTTGTGGTTCACAGTTTTCCCTCAGACTCCTTCTGAAAATGGTCCTTGGCTCCTGGTTTTTGATTCCGCCTCCGCGTTAGCGCCGTCCACAAAGCCTCTCGGGATCTCCATCGTCCAAACTTCCCGCAGAGGGGCCGGGCCCTCTCGATCAGTGCCCCGCGGATTGACGAGCCCTCAGATGCCGATTTACTGTATATGTCAGCCACACTGGAGCCACGGCACATCTGGAGTCTACTAGAGCGAGAGAGAGAGAGAGAGGGTGAGTGAGAGAAGGAGATTTAAGGTGGAAGTAAGGGGGGGTGGCTTTGGCTAAAACAAGTGTAGCACACCACAGTCGATGAAAGGAGCTCCCCCAACCTCTCTTTCCATTTCCATTCCTCCCTCTTCTCTCGGAGTTTGTGGAAAACGGGGCCGTGTGGACGGATACTGCTCGTCTGCAATCTGCTTCCCTGATAAAAATCTCCCCTTTCAAAGTCTGAAGCATACTCCTTCAGCCGCGTCAGGCGTCCAGACGTGCGTGACATAAAAGTCAAAAGCCTCATCATGACGGAATAGTCTGCATGAACTGGTGACAGATTCAAGTGTCAGCACAAACGGTATGATGTGATTCTCTTGTGATATGATACCTTATGGAATATTTGAGCTAAGCAATGAATCACTACTTTAAAAAGATGTTAAATCACACTTTCAGACAAGTCACACCTATGGCCACATCTGCTTTCTTTCTTTCATTCATTCTCTCTCTCTCTCTCTCTCTCTCTCTCTCTCTCTATATATATATATATATATATAGGCCTATGATGGATTGCAGGTAGGTCTCTTGAAGCATCTTGGAGACATTGCCACAGTTCTTCTGGATTGAGTCTGTCTCAGTTTGTTCTGTTTCTGTTCTAGACAGACTGAATGATGATGAGATCAGATCTCTGTGTGGAGCACTGGCTGTTGTCAGACACCTTGTGCAAACAAAAATCTCACTGGATTATTACAATTATTGGCAAAATTAATGTTTGGAAATGTAGTGATATTTTTTTTTATATAGCGTTCTAATAACTTGGCCACCACTGTATATACATATTCTATCATTTATTCATCAAAAGTAAATATAATAATTAAAGGGGTCATATGATGCTGTTTTTAAAGATAATTATTTTGTGTATTTGATGTAACAGAATATGTTGGCATGCTTTATGGTTATAGTTCCTCTATGCCCCGCCTCTCTCAAACACTTCGTTTTCTGCAAAGCTCTCCTTCCGACAAGCACACTCTGCTCTGATTGGCCAGCTGACACAGTGCATTGTGGTTGGCCCGAACACCGCAAGCACTCGTCAGAAATGCAACGCCCCTTACCATAATCGTGAGCTTCAGCTTTCAAAGTAAATCTAAAGACAAGTTAATAATGTCCTTAGTTTTACCATCAGTTCAAGCTCGAGAGGGCAACAGAGTCACGTGACAGACACAGTGATGATGCTCGTATGTGTTTGCACACAAGCCACAGTTTAAGACAGCTGACCTCAACTGTTGATGTGACCCTCTCTCTCTCTCTCTCTCTCTCTCTCTCTCTCTCACACACACACGACACGTTACTCTACACTGCGCAAAAACTAATAACAAAACATACTTACAGTCGCTGATTCAGAAGCGCCATATTGTCATAGCAAAGTCAAAATTGACAATTTTTTTATAGCCTTTGTGCACAGCCAGTCGTGTACTCTCCTAGGTACACAAAACTGTTGTCCATTAAATTCGAACATTTTGATTGTTCTGTTCTGTTGTAAATAAATCTTAACCAATTATTCCTAATTGCATCTACTTTCTGAAGGCCAAATAAAGTGCTTTTGCTTTCGCCTAGAAACACAGCGTCTCCCTGACACGGCTGCATCTACACTACTGCGCTTACTGAAACCACGCCTTCTTTCGTTGCGTAAACATTTGTGCTGCATTATGCAAATATTTCCACATCGTGACCTAGACATGTGGGGGTGTGTTTGAATGAGGCGTTTTAGCCCGGTCTGGACCAGCCTTCTCTTTTAGATAGAACATCCTTTTGTGGGGGACTTTGAGTTTTGTAACTCTGCAGATCTTATACATGCACAAACAGCTACATAACACACTAAAGAAAGAAAAACAAGAAATCGCATCATATGATCCCTTTAAGTTAACAGCATGAATTAAATTGTGACAGTGTTTTACATTGACATGACTGAAAACATTACAGAGTTTACCTAAAGTCATGCTATTTATGCAATTATAATTTTTTTTTAATGCTGATTTACTTTGATTATTCTTTAATAGTGATTTGTGAAAGTTCTTTCTTGAGCAAGCAAAGCATATACACGCATATGCATAAGTTCATTTAAATGTTGTGAAGTAACAAATTCAAATTTGCATTTTAAAAATGTGCACTTCTTTAAACCATAACGCATTGATTTTTACCCAAGATATTTGCACACTTTTTCATATGAACTGTGCAATTTAATACATTTTCTTTCTGTAAAGATGATTTCAACTTGAATGACCAGTGAAAAGCCTATGTAAAGATTAAGATAATAATGGGTTTTGTCCACCGGTCGCTCAAGCTGCCAGGTGCATTTCTGTGTAAATGCCCAGAAATTGCAGCATGAATTAAATGTGACATTTTATCCAGCACGTTGTCAAAATCTCTTTCTAAAGTCTGCTTTGAGGCTTAAAGACATTAAGGCACAATTTTTTAAACATGTTTTGTAAAAAAAATTCTGTGCACATAAAAATGACTCGACCTGACCTAAAGTTGCGTAATTGTACTCTAGATGTTTTTTAAAGCATTTACAGTCACCCAGAAAGCACAACATGGAAAAAAGTGGGGGAGAAATTGGCAGCTTTAATGGCCTGCATGCTTAAATGAGTGAAGGTTTTGATTTTCTTCTGTATTAATTTTCCTTCAGCATAAGTGCACATTTAAAAATAAAGGTTTCAGTTATAACAAAAAGGAATTTTTGTTTAAATTTGCGTAAACATCTTTTTATTCTATTATCCATGCTTTAACGACATGAAATCCAAAACGCCAACATAAAAGCCTAATCAAACATCATTTTGAAAAACGTAAATTATTCTTTGCTGAATTTAAATTTTAATAAGTGCCCACCAGCTATGAAATCTGTAGCATTAAATAATACATGAATAATGTATTGATGCATTCACCAATTTATGAAGTAACTTTAAAAGTCGAGTCGTTAAGGAAGGTTAAAGGAATCCGAAAATCTCCATGCGCCAAACACCATGCTGAGAAGCGCCGGAGGCTTCTAATGGTTATTTCTAAAACGACTTCTAAAAGCTGCTGGTGAGAGAGAGAGCGAGAGGTCTAAAGTGTCAAGGAATTTCATGTCTGTTCTCCACCTGCTATTATTCTGCCACCCAATCAACCTGCTAGCCAGGCTGGAGCCGCTGGCCATCTGGAAACGTTGCTGTGTTTATAAACTTGGCAGGGCCGCGCACTGTGGGGCTTGACCTCCACACACAAATCTGGAAACAATTAGAGCAAAACAGACCGACCTGGAGCCGAGAATACATCTCGCTGACTGCGGCGGGGACATTAGTGCCTTGTTAAAGAAATCACAGACTTACACGTAGCCATAAATGTACATGTACACAAAGGCAATCTCATATGTAGTTCTGTTCAGTATTAAATAGGGAAGGGATTTATGCTATCAGGACATAAATTGTGCAAAATGTATTTGGGAGTGTTTTTGATTTATATAACAAATGTCAAAAACAAGTGGCATTTATTTTAAAGCAACATAACGCACCTTTCAAGTTATGAAACAAAGAATGTACCGTTAAGTATAAAGAGAAATGTATTTTGTTAAATGTTAGTGCAACATGTTTATAGTTTACTTGGTTGCTCTGCTGATTTAAAGTCAGTGAGAAAATAATGGTTTGATAAGTGTGACTTAAATTAACATTTGCATGTAATATTTGCCGAACATGTACTCACCCTCAGGCCATCCAAGATATAGATGAGTTTTTTTTCTTCATCTAAACAGATTTGGAGAAATGTATCACTTTCAATCTGCAGTGAATGGGTGCCGTCAGAATGAGAGTCCAAACAGCTGATAAAAACATCACAATAACCCACAAATAATCCACACCACTCCAGTTCATCAATTAACGTGGAAAAGCTTGTATGGAAGAAACAAGTCTTCCGTTAAGGCATTTTTAACTGTAAAACCACCGCTTATAGTCCATAATCCATAATAATGTTTCCTCCAGTGGAAAAGTCCATCCCCTGTTGTCTCCTCACATCAAAATACACTTGAGACTTATTTGTTTAGAACTGTTTTGTAATGTCTTTGCTTGTAAATGGTGCTTGATCTGTGCATATTTCTCTCTTTATTTAGACGGGATGATATTTTTGACTGTAGAAAGCAATATTTGGTTGAAGGTTTGAAGTTAAAAACGTCTTCATAATATAATAGTTTTTTACAAACACAGCTTTTTGCTTCCCAAGACATTAGCTGATGGACTGCAGTGGTGTGGGTTATTGTGATGTTTTATCAGCTGTTTGGACTCTCATTCTAACGGCACCCATTCACTGAAGAGGATCCATTGGTGAGCAAGTGATGGAATGCTTAATTTCTTAATTTGATGAAGAAAAAACTCATTTATATCTTGTGCGGTACATTTTCAGCAAATTTCGATTTTTGTGTGAACTACCTTTAAGTGTTTGAAACGCTTTCTAAAGCTGCTGTGTATCTCTCTCTGTCTCGTATGCTCTCACAGCTGGATTGTTCCAGTATTGGCAAGATTGCAGACTCAGTAACTTCCCCCTTTCTGATATCATGCCATGCAGGAAGTGCACAGACACACCGTTCAGAAAACCCCATCAGTCTTCCTGGCGACTGCTCTTTCACTTGTGAGGAATCTTCATCTCGTAATCGGTTGTAAATAAGGAATCGGACCAAATAGGGCAAAGAAATATAAGGTTTTAAGAATAGGGTTTAGTTTATGGTTCAGACTAGGACTGGATAGCAAATATTCACAATGCCTTCACAGTATTTTAATGTGCTTTTATTTGACCATTAAGTTTCCTAAGGGCTGTATGATTACACTAGATTTGCGTTCCCTCCTTGTCTTGCAGGTTTAACACCATTAAGAGTATTTTTAGGAGCAATGGCTCTTATTTAAATGCATCTGGCAAAATAGTCTTGGACCATTAGGTACATTCAGAATGACATTGATTCATTTGCTGGAGGTTTGCAGAGGCTCTGAACTCATTTGCATGAAGTTTATCTTTGCTAATTCTAATGCTAATGTTGTCAGCTCTCGTTATAAATTAATCACTTTGGGTTGCAAAGCACTGCAAATCACTGTCAGTGGGCTCTAGTAAGTTTCATTCACTTCTATCAAGTTCTTCAAACAGTCCTTTTTATGGATTTAAAAACTCTTAGAAACATTAATGTGTTAAATGTTAGGGTCAGTTTTTGAAGGAATAAAACATACAGTAAAAACAGTAAAACATTTTGAAAAATTATTAGAATAAAAAAAAAAATTATATTGTAATATATTTTAAAATATAATTTATTTCTATGATCAAAGCTGAATTTTCAGCATCATTACTCCAGTCTTCAGTGTCACATGATCTTTCAGAAATCCTAATATGATGATTTGCTGCTCAAGAAAAATATCTTATCATTAAAACAGCTTGATATTTTTATAGAAACATTGATACATTCGTTTTTTTAATAATAGCATTAATTGCAATATACATATTTTGTAACAAAATGTCTTTACTGTCAATTCTGATTAATTTAATGCATTGTAACTAAAAATATAATTTAGAATTTTGCAAGCACGCACGCACACACACACACACACCCACACACACACACACACGCACACATTTATATATAAATATTGCTATATTTAGTACAATACTAGTTCTAAAAATACAACCATTCTTTGTGGAATAAACATTAAAAATATCAATATTTTGTATATTTATTATAGTCAAAAAATGTATCCCACATAGAATTGTTAATGTATCTCAATATGTGTTTATATATTAAATACCTAAAATCATATTGCTATTTAGAGTAATACCCTTATCATTTATAAAACCTATAATTTTAATTATAAACAATGATAACTACTTTTATTTATTTATGGAGATTGTGTTGTGTGTGGAGATTGTTGTGACCCGCTGCAGGCCTTTTGTATTCAAGATATGATTATCATTTAGTTGATCTGTTTTTCTGTTTAGTTATCCAGAAACATATTTGTCAGAACAACAAAACGGTCAGGAGAAGGTTACACTTGAAATCTTCGCTCATTGTCTGGATTCATGTGATGTAGGCGCCGGGATCACTGTGATTTGATTCGGAGTCTGACTGCAGGACATGTAGGGAATAGGAAACACTCTGTCTTTTGTCCAGACGGAACAGTTACTCTAAAGGTCATCAAAACCCAGCCACAAACAAAAACATACATCTATACTCCTGATGATTTGGTTTCATCATCTTTGTCATGTGAGTGGTGAGGTGTGTTTTAGCGGAAGTGTCGGTGTGTGTGTGTGAGTGTGTTTCAGACGGGCCGAGTCCGGCCCGTCTGTCCAGGGCGCCGGAGGTTAATGTGTGTGTGAAATGGCAGAGGAAGTGTGCCATTCCTGCTTCCTCCCAGCAGCCCTGATGGAATGTCATTCGGAGTCTTCCACTAAAGCTCAAATGCTGTCAGGTCGTACTATTGTCTGGAAAGCTGTTGACCGTAGATTTCTCTCTTCCTCTCGTCTTTATGAGACAGTGTGTCCTCTCTGAGTGGCTCCATTTGTCAGTTCTGTCCCACTGTGAAGTAGATGATGTAGTCTATATTTGTGTGTTTTGTTGGTTTTTGCTAAGGGAGCATCATTATTATTGCTGATATTTAAGGTTAGTGATGTAAGTATTTTGAACCCTGAGACAGACATGAATGATTCCACAAATCATGTGTCTTGTTGTTGTGTTTTTGTTTTATTTATTTTCATATAGCATACAAAAGTAAAAAAAAAAAAAAATGCGAAAAAATCACATCGTCTTACAGTCTTGTTGCTTTTGATTTTCTGACTTTGACTATTTCAGTCTCACAGTCAAAGAAATCTCAGACCTACAGTAAAAGAGGAACCCAAGCCATATCTAGAGACAATTTGTATTGCATTCATTGATGTACAATTATATTAATATATGAAAGAATATATATATCTACTATACATATACTGTATGAGTGAATATGAAGCATACTTTATTTTTTAAACAAAATATGGAGAATATTTTTTTGAACATTTACAATTTCATACTTTCAAAAGTAGTTAAACAAGTATTAAATGAGACACAGTATGTATATGTGTATATTTTATTTAATGTATACATATTTGTATATATATTTAATGTATAAACGTGTGTGTGTGTGTGTGTGTGTGTGTGTGTGTGTGTGTGTGTGTGTGTGTGTGTGTGTGTGTGTGTGTTGTGTGTGTGTGTGTGTGTGTGGTGTGTGTTGGAACGGTTCTTGCACAGACCAGGTTTATTCTTTCACAGGTGCACCACATCGCTACACCAGGTGGTGGCAACAAGACACAATATCTCACACACCTATGCACATCACACTCGCACACACAGATCACACTATTTAACTCATGCATCTCCAGCACACCACACACAGAGACACACAAAGACACACACACACACACACACACACACACACACACACACACACACACACACACACACACACACACACACACACACACACACACATATATATACACACACACACACAGAGAGAGACACACACACACAGAGAGAGGGGTGCAAATCTAATATGAAGTGTTTGACACTAAACATAACATTATAATAATGTTGAAATTCATCAGGTTAAGTATAAGCATTATATTCTTGTTTTAGAACCAGAGATCTGTGTTTAACAAGCAGCCTGCGTTATACGCATCAGCGTTTCTCTGCGTGACCAGTTTGCTCTTCTTATTGGCTGTCACGGGGAGTCTTACAAACTTGTAAAGTCTTACATTTGTCTATAATATAACAAATCCTACAAATAAAGCAACCAGTAGCAGTGAATTAATATCTTTAGTACTATATAAACAACAAGTCTATGAAGATCGGCGGTTTCAGATGTAAAGATAAGCAAACACAGTGATTTCACTCGGCTCAGTCATTTCTCAGTAGATGCTCTCAGATAGAATCTCTGCCTGAGGCTATAAGGAAACATCTCTAGGAGCTGAGGAATGCACACGGCTCCTTACATTCAAGTGTAAGGTGACTGGCTAGGGTGTGTTCCCGCTCTCCAGCGCTCTGTCTCTGCTCTCTCTTGTTCATCTCTCGTGCATGTGTTGTGTAAGGGGAGTGTTTCTGGAGAGCTTGAGCGGTGGTTTGGATTGTCTGGACAGGTGTTATCTCCTGTGTTAACTCCAGACTGAGTTATCTGAGGCGTTCGGACCCCAGCTGGTCAGCAGTCGACCTGGAGTTGAAGTATAGAATGCTTAGACACATTTCTCGTAAATGACCTTTTGGCTTGAGAGGAATATGTTTTTACATTTGTTTTTTACATAAAATATTCCTGCTTAATATGCAGTGACAACTATATAAGACAGATCCCTCTCAAATATGTAAAAAATACGATTTTCATATTATTATTCAATATTTATAGATTTTTTTAAATATACATACAATTTATATTTTATTTAATATATTTATGAATTAATTATTTAATAAATATTGATATTTACATTTTTAGATTTTTATTTAATACATTTTTAAAATGCACCCATTTACTAGTATACATGTGACATTTATATTTTATAGTTATATAGAAAGTAATATGAATAATATTTAATAATATAATTATTAGAATTATTACAAATAAATTATTACAAATAAATATAACTAAATGTGTGTTATTTTAGTATTATTTATATACTAATATAGTATTTATTCATAATTTGAATGAGCTTTTTTTATATTTTAGTAATATATTGTTTATTGTATAAACACTAATTTATTGTATATTGTAGTAATTTAGTGCTTTTGTCATTTTTTATGATTAAAAAAATATATTTATATTTAACTTTTATTTATTTAATTTTAGTTTTAGTTATTTTATTACTTTAAATACAACTTGCTTTATTTCAGTTACTTGGCATGGCAACATTTCCTGTTTTGTTTTATTTAGGTTTTCTAGGTTTACGTTTTTCATATTATATTATATATTATTTTGTTATTTTGTTCATATATTATTTTTTATTATTTTTAATTTCAGTTTTAGTTAACAATAACAACACTGATATACAACACTGCTGATCATATATAGGCTCTTAACATCTTTTATAGCCAAGAAATAAACAAAAGAGTACGTTTTTGGCCACACATAGAATAATAATTTTCTACAAAGTAATTAAGTGGCTTTTATCAGTGTTAGACGACAGCCTTGACATGCATGCGCACAGCGTTTGATATTCTCCTTCCTATCACCCTCTCATTTATTCACTCCTTCTCTCAAACACAGACACACACACACACACACACACACACACACACACACACACACACACAGAGAGAGACACGGACACACACACACACACACACACACACACACACACACACACACACACACAGACACACACACAGACACACACACACACACACACACACACACACACACACAGAGAGAGAGAGACACGGACACACACACACACACGCACGCACGCACGCACGCACACACAGACACACACACACACACACACACACTCCCTCTCTCAGCTATCTAACAGGTGCATGTCTTCATGTGTCGTGAATCCATGTCTGGAACAGAGAAGTGTTTTGTAGCCTGAACAGCTCATTCGCTGTGTCCCGGCCTTGGTGCAATGGCACTGCCCCAGTGGCTTGTGGGAGGTTTTTTTTGGCCAGGAGAGACAGATATGACTCTGATGAGCATGTTTTAACTTGCGGTGGGCATGGTGCTCTGCGCTGAGGAATGCAGGGGCTAAGTGTGTGTGTGTGTGTGTGTTATCCTGGCCTCGCGTTGCTCTGTCATTAGAGACAGCTCTGACGCTGAGGTGTGAGAGAAACACATGGCAGAGAGTTTGATCTGAGATATGCTGCATGGGTGTGGCTTTAATATGTAGCTGTAGTATTTCTAACTGTTTCTAATTATTACTCCTTTGTATATTTAAGATTCCATCTCTATTCCATTCAGTGCTTCTAAAAAGTGTTTAGTTTAAAGCACACTTGAAGAGTATGAATGTCATCGCATCAGACAGCAAAACAGTAAAGCTAGTGGCAGTTATTTGATGATATCACACTCAAGCAAAGCATAAAAAATGTGAGCGAAATGGTTCTTAAGTGTCATTTTATTGATTTTATTCACATAATATTATGCATTTTATCTCATAATGGCACTTCATCCTCACAAGTTTCGATTTATTATTTGATGTTGAATTATGACCATTTAAAAAAAACAGGGGCTTTTGATTGATTTGATGAACGGGGGTCTTAGAAACTGATTGTCTCACTGAAAATGTGCTTCTCCACCCGCAGGCGTAATGATTGCTACATCCTTGATTAGTTCATTGAGTGTTTATCTGTCAGACTTCTTCTCACAGACTGATGTGGGTCTGTCGTAATCAGCAGCATTTCTCACCCAGGGCTCTGTAGCAGCTTGTATAGCTTAAAGGTAAAGGCTCCTAAAGTTAATTGTTACTGACAAGGACAGTCCCTCGAGGTAAAATGCCTCGTTCGTGGGAACAATGGCCAGGAAAAGCCTTTGGTGTGTTTAGTTTGACCTATTGACAAAAATGTCTAGCTCAGGCAAAACACAATAGATAAAATGTCATTTGCTTGAAAAATGCCATATATTTGATTTATTTGAGAGTGTCCTTGTGGTATACAAGTCAGGTGTTAGCAGGAGAATGAATGCCCGTTAAACTCGTAAAGGTCTGACTTGACTTACGTGTGTGTTTGTTTGTCATCTGTATGATGCTATGGATGCAGAAAAATCTGAATTTTTTATGTAATTTTCTGTAAAGCTGATACTTTAAAGTCTGTGCAAACCAGACTATCTGAAAAAAACAAGTATATGTTCATGTAATATCTGAAGTGTGAATGACATTACACGAAAATTACAAGAAAATATTTGAGTTTTTCTACTTTTTAGTTTTACTTGTTCAGTCAATTTTTTACTAATAATTTGTGTAAAAAGAAGAAAATCCTTCACTGAAACAAATTTTATAAACAATTTTCTCATAAAAACTCCAAGTTAATTTCATAAATTCAAGAATATTTATTTGCAACTTCCAAAAAGTTCTTACATTGCAGCCAAATATAAGTCAAATTTATATTAACATATTTTAAAAAAATAGTTAGGGTTATTATCGTCAACCAAAACTAAAATAAAAAAAGCATAAGAATCATTACTTTAAACAATATTAAATAAAATTTAAAAAAGAATTATTACATAAAAATTGCCAAAGCGACATTTATCATTTATGTTTAGTTTAAGTACATAAATAACTAAAATGATAACTGCTAACTAAATAATAACTAACTTGTGAAACTACTAAAATTACCAAAAACGTCAAAAAAATAGGATGATACTAAAATAACATTGATATTTCTGTAAAAAAAAATAATCAAATACAACTTAATTAAATATATTTACTGCAACATATTGATAAAAATCAATACAATAGTTGTGTGCTATGTAATTTAGTTAACTATTGTAATCAATTGTGAGCAAAAGTAATGCGAAATGTCGATGCTGCCTCAGAAGTAGGCATCAAGGAAGCTCCCTTGGTTTTAAAACAGAGCTAATGTCAGCATATATTTATCAGATTTGAAATGTTAGAAAACAGTAAACAAGAATTTCCTGCCATGCACCGCAAGTTAAACCTTAAGCCATAATTCCTGTGCGTCCTATACGGAGGATGAATCGGATAAACAAAGCTTTAGTGTTTGAGTTTTGGCCATACATGTTATGACTCCCGTTAAAGCGCGTTAGCTGCACACCCTGTGCTCAGGTCCCTCAGAAGAGCATTACTGTAGAGCAGTGAGTCATTGCACGCTTGTGGCATCATGCTCTCTCTCAATGGGAAATTCCACTGGCACAAGTTACTCAACAATTCACCTGATCTTATTATTACTGCGTAGGAGAGGGACTTAAGACAGGTTTTAGGGGGATATAATGCGCTTCTGTTCCCATATAGCACTGGGCTTTAGGTTTACATTAAAGGAACAGATCACCCAAATTATTCAAAACCTTAATGCTGTTATTTTTTGAGGAACAGAAAATCTCAAAACTAATTTGTTATGTACACTACCAGTCAAAATTTCAATATAATGTTTTTAAAAGATGTATGAATTCACCAAGGTTGCATTTACTGGATCAAAAATACAGTAGAAACTGTAATATTGTGAAATATTATTACAACTTTAAATAACTGTTTTCTATTTGAATATATTGTAAAATGTAATTTCTTCCTGTGATGCGCAGCTGAATGTTCAGCATCATTACTCCAGTCTTCAGTGTCACATGATCCTTCAGAAATCATTCATTGCTGATTGGCTGCTCAAGAAACATTTAGATTTGTATGAGTGTCTGTAGTCTAAAAAAAGATTAAAATTACTAGCAATTAAAAAAATATCCAATTAAATTGAAAAGGTTTAATTTCCATTTTTATCTCAATAAAATTAAATAAAATAACTATTTTAAATGTTGACTTTTTTTTTTTTTTTTTTGTCACCACGAACTGCTCTGTCACTGCTCTCCTGCCTGAGCTACAGGAACACTGTGAGGATCAGAGAAGTTATGAATACTTCAGGAAAACTTTCTATTGCTCTCTTTGGCAGGGGAGAGTAAGTCAGCAGTGGGAAGTGCACAGTCATGTCAGTGTGCATTAGACTCTTGTTGAGCGCGCACGTGTGTGTGTGTGTGTGTGTGTCCCGTGGATGTGAGGTCACAGCCTCAGGGACTGGAGGTGCTGAGGTCAGAGCACAGGAAGTGTTTTCTGCTGCCGTCACTACAGTGTGGATAGAGACAGCCAGAGATCCGGAAAATACACTTATCTGTACATACATTTGATTTGAGTGCAAAAGTGTTCAACCTTACAAGTAAACTTTCCAGAGTGCACAAAATAATATATATCTATATCTGTCTAGAGAGAGAGATCATTCTTTTATTTGTATTATATTTGTATAATATACTATTTTATTCATTTATTTATTTTGGTGGGGGGATTGTAATGGTTTAATTTTGTATTATTTTTTTACATTTTTTACAGTTAACTTACATACACAAGAGAGTAGACAAAGATAGAGCAATTTTATTAAATTTTTTTGTTATATCTTTATAATAATATAATTTGTTTATTTTACTTTATTATCATTATTATTACATTATCGTTATTTAACTTAGTACATTTAGGTCAGTCTAATGTATGCATGTATGTTTTTGAGTATTTTATTCGATTTTTATTTTATATTTTTTTGGGGGGGTATTATATTCTACACATCTTTTTTTAGAGTTAACGTAGATCAGTCTAACATAAACACATACACACAGACAGATAGATAGATAGATAGATAGATAGATAGATAGATAGATAGATAGATAGATAGATAGATAGATAGATAGATAGATAGATAGATAGATAGATAGATAGATAGATAGATAATTTTTCTATTTCTGTTTCTTTTTTATTTTACAGTTAACGTAGGTGCACTTAGGTCCGTTTATTATTTTCTGTCAAATTACAAGGTGAACATACAGTTGAAATATTTGTACAACATTTGCATTACCTACAGATACATAAATCCACGATGAGTCTGTTAATTTAGCATTTGGCATTGCACTCATGAAGATATGTAATGATGAATGTTGTACAGTAAAAGCAGCAGGGATTTTGTCTGCTGTTTGTATCTCAGCTTGCTGTGGAGTTGGATTATCCCATGATCCCTTGTTTTCAGGTTGAGGGACTTCAGTGATTCCGGACAAAACAAGCGAGTGACATGTTCTCTGATAGCTCCAGGTGATCTGCTGATGCTGGAGAGATAAGTGCGGTGTCATCTAGTATCACTCACAGCACACCGACCAAACCAGAACCTCTCAGTTAAGACTATTACTATAGAGTCAGTTCCTCAATTTCATTTCAAAAACAGAGTGACTGAAAACAGAGTGACTGAAAACCACCTTGATCGAGGGATTCTTGAGGCTATTCTTGATCGATTTATTAGTTCTTGACGTTATTTTGGAGAGTAATTTACAATCATGCATTGTTACTGTAGTTATTTATTTCAAACTGGGCCGTAAGCAACATAAATAATGAAGAGTGCTTCAGTATGTGTTTCAATAACCAATCCTCAAAGTGTACCTTTGGTCCCTCTAATACTGAATATTTGGTTTCATATATCCTTATTTTTAGGTGATTGAATATTGGTGAATGATTGCTTCTAAACTCATTCATTTAAAGAAAGAAAAAAAACAGGTGGTCAATATATTTACCCAAGCGTCCTTTAAAAGACCGTTTACTCAGGGTTAGTTTAATTACACGTATTCATGAACAGCACTTCACAGAAAGTGTGAATAAACAGACCCTATACTATCAGCATTGCTGCAAAGAAATACTACTGTCACTTTTGAATACAAGTATTCATTTCTTACTTTAGAATAGCAGTGTATCACGGTTTCCACGAATATATTACAGCACAACTGTTTTCATTCCAACATTGATAATAATCATAAATGTTTCTTGAGCAGCAAATTAGAATGATTTCTGAAGATCATGTGACACTGAAGATTGGAGGAATGATGCTGAAAATACAGCTTTGATCACATAAATAAATTACATTTAAAAATATATTAAAAATAGATAACAGTAATTTTATATTGTAATAACATTTCACAATATTCTTATTTTACTATATTTTTTTATAAAATAAATGCAGTCTCTGTGAGCACAAGAGACTTTATTTTGTGTAAAAATCTATGATATATGATATGATATATGATTATGTATATGTATTATTTATAAGGCCCTTTCACTCCCACATGTTTTGCTTTCCTTTCTTTAAGTTCTACCTTCTTTTGTTTGCACGGTTGTTTCCAGCTGTCAGCTCTCCCGTGCAGGTACATGTCCTCAGGAGTCACTGACGTCCTTTTTTCTTTCAGCATGTCTGTTTTCTTAAAAGACCGGGTGATAGACCATGTCTCATTTGTCCTGACAGAGGATTGCTGGGAAATCTGAAATTCACTGCCAAAAATCACCAGATTAGCAACTTCAAAGAGCGCAGATATTTGATGCTTCGAATGAACCTTCCACATATAGTCTGTGCAAAGACAGGTATTTCTGTCATCTCTCTCAGCAAATATAATGCGCTCTGGGTATCTGTGTGTGAGGCTCAGCATCATTTCCACACTGTGTTTTTCTTTTGAACGCAGCCCTCTTGTGATGAAGGCACTGATAGACCTTCACACAGGTGATTCTGATGAAGGTGTAATTACAGGGGTCTGTCTGGACACGACAAGACTCGCTTATTTACATAGCTGTGAGGTTTAGGGATTTGTGTCAGAGCTCACACACTGCCTTCATTCCATTAAACATAGTTTGTCATAAAACTTTGCTTTGATGGGATTGTTTTTAAAAAGTTTTCTTTTTTTGGAAAATGCATTTGTAACCTATGAGCATTCAAACAAAACCTTAAAGGGACTATTTCATTGTTTATCCAACTAAACCCTAGTAAAAAATAATATATTTAAAATACATTTATTTTATACTAAGTGTCGTTCAAATGTTTTATCATATTTACTGACATCGCTTGAGACTTACTGATATAAAAATTACAGTTCAACTTTATTTGGAGCACTACTTATGCACAATATGTAAAATGTGTTTTCATGTCACCATTGATGAGGATTGATTAACATCGGTCTTTAAATGCAAGATATTTAAAGTGTACTTGCAATAGTTCCACTTTAGCACAATTCAATATATTCCAGTATATATTTAGTTGGACTTTAGCACAATTAAAGTGCATTTGTACAAAATTAGTTATTCCAATTTAGCAGACTTTAAGTATACCAAAAGTACAGTTGCAGGGCATTTTATTAAGTGCATAAATATGTAAACGTTTGTATACTTAGAATGAAATACATGTATTTCAATGAACTTTTAATTTATGTGTGGTTAAATTCGAATAGCCTCTGTTTTATGATTGGATAGCAATATGAAAAACTTTGATGAAGGCTTGAGAAAGTCTGGTCACCAAAGAAGAATTGAGCTGATACCGTGGTAGATACCGTGGTCAGAATCAGATTTCCAGAGGCTCTGGATTAATGTTGTAAATACAGTTTAGTGTCTCGCACAGACAGATCGTTTCACTTCATAAGACCTCAATTTATCATCAGGAACCACAGGTATTCATTTTCTGTTTCTTAATAAGCTTCTTTTTATTCTCAAAATCAGGCAGCTGCTGACTTGCATTTTATGAGTCACCAAGAACACAGTTTTAGCAAAAAATATTCTGTACTGTTTTACTGAAGAAAAAGTCAACTGCATCTTGGATGGCCTGAGGGTAAATAAATGAACAGCAAATGTTCAGCTGTATCTCTTTAAATACAATTATCCCACACAAGCACAGCTATGTAGGAAACATGAACGGTCAGTTATGCAGCATTGTTCTGCATATTGTTTGTTATTCTGAAATGTATGGTTGCTGAATGCTGCGGCTGACCAATCATAATCAAGTATTCCAGACAGCTGTGAAACAATAACACTGTTCATGAAGTCCTAATGACTTTTCCTATTTAACTTGAGATAAAACATTGGCTGAGGTATTGGTGTGTATCTAATAGTGTGTGTGTGTGTGTGTGTGTGTGTGTGTGTGTGTGTGTGTGTGTGTGTGTGTGTGTGTGTGTGTGTGTGTGTGTGTGTGTGTGTGTGTGTGTATGTGTGTGGAGCACAGCTCTGACTTGCCCTCACAGATTTCAGCAGGTTTAAATCCCTTTATCTACCTCTTCTGTGCACCTGCCACAGGCCGCACACACACACACACACACACACACACACACACACACACACACAGGCCTCAGCATGTCACATTCAGCAATCTCTTCTCGTCAAAACCAACTTGCTTTAACCTACATTAACCTTTTTGACAATCAATTTTGTGATATAAAATCCCCTTTGTATTCTCAAAAATGTTTTTCAGGCAGAAAAAAAAGACTTCCATGTCGACCCCATGGAATTGTGGGTATATTCTTGGATGTGAATTGTATGGTGTGTGAGATGAGGCAAGTACGTGAAGGAAGCAGAGGTGGGGCTCAGAAGAATTTCGTCTGAAAGCGTCTCACTGTCCACATGTGCAAACAAGAAGCTCCGGACAACAATGCTGTATGTCTGGTGTCATGTAGATGACTTCCACGAAACATGTTAGGAGCATGTTCAGGTCACATTTCACCACAAAATCAGACACATCTAATCTAAACAGTCTAATTTTATGACCATGAAGATTTTTTTAAATGCATGTTGACATTATTGTCATGACCTTTTGACGTTGCTATTATTATGCAAAACAATTATAAATACATAATAGTAATATCTAACAATATAAATATATGTAAATATATAGATGACATTTTTATATAAATAAATAATTTATTTATTTAAATAAAATATGTATTTATATCAGTATTATTTTAGTTTTATTGATATACTATAATTGTATTCCTTCATATTTTGAATTCGCTTTTTAAAATATTATCTTTATTTATATTTAGAATTTCATCTTACATTTTAATTGTAGAGTTTCAAGTTACCAAAGCAAAATTTCACATTTTCATTTCCTTAGTTTTTAAAGTTTATTTTTTGATCATCTGATGTTTCTATTTTAATTTATTCAAGCTTTCTTTCAATTACAGAACTGTTTAAATTGTTTACATTTCAGTTTTAATTTTATTTAACAATAGCAACAAAACACCATTCCAAATTACTGTAATTAAATACTGTAATTATGGAAATTAAATACAGAATAATAAGAATTACACAAAAAGTTAAAAGTATTGCAAATTTGGGTGGAAATGGCTTAATTATCAATTTTGAGCTAAAAATACTTTGACGTGTTCTTGACAGATTTATCTAAATCTATTTATCTATACATTTTAAAAACTTTAACGTAATCTTTCCATTGAGTGAAACTGCACTATTACCCGACATCTCCACACGCTCCTTGTCTTTGAACGTGACAGCTTCCGCGAGGCCTCCATCTTAAATATGCAACACACAGAGAAGTACTTCACATTGTATATTTTGATTTTTGGAGCGACTGGAAGTCGGTGTGCTGTTACATATGCGAGGGACTTCAATGCATTCACGAGCCCTGAACCAGTGCTCGAGGGAAAATCCACAAAGCGATCAACTTCACACGGAGCGAGAAGCTTAATTCTTTCAAATAAACAGTCGTTTGGATTCCTCGTCCCACGTTTTGTGGCTCCAAACATCAAATTACCCACACCTCCTCCTTAAAGCCCAGGCACATAGTTCATGCGGCTCACCTACAAGCCTGGAGCTGCAGTATTACATGCGATTTGAGCTACACCTGCAGCCACCGAACAAGTGTATGAGTGTCTGGGCACTCGTGTTCAAACCTGCCTGTTCTTTCTGTCTCTCAGGTGAGGAATGCTGGGTTAAGACTATCAGGTGCAGCAGGACGCGTGGCAGCATGCTACGAACAGATAACCTGCTCCACCACGACCGTATGCAACCGATTGCCAAACTTCCTCCAGTTTGATCTGAAACAAACACTGATGAATGGACCATCATGAACCGGGGAGGATGTTGCTTCATGATGAAGTCAAAAGAACAGACTCTCTGAAGAAAACAATGCTTACATTGCTTTAGCCTGAGCGCAGCGCTTGAGTCACAGTCGAACTGGGTGGAGGTTGATAACTGTAGCCTGGGGTGATGAAAATCTGGCCCTCTCGCTTTCTCGCTCTTTTCTTACCTCCTTCACTCCAGCCTTTTCTGGTAAAAGGGTGTATGAGGTGAAGAGAAGACACAGTTTTGATCTTTTCTGAATGGTATGCTCCTTTTCATGTTTTAATTAGTGTGAGTTTTGTTTCTATAGTCGACACAGTAAAGTAACTACTACTCTGAAGAAGAAGAATGCTTGGGGTTGGGCTCTTTTTGATTGTGGTTGCTAAGAATCCATTCAAACACCCTAGCAACTGAATAGCAACACATCAACTGCATAGCAACACCCTGGATACAATCCACAACACCGTAGCATCACGATGGCAGAAGTGTTGTCTTTTGGAAATGTAAAAATCTAGTGATTTTTATGTAAGTTAAATATGAACACAGTATATTTGTTATAAATGTGTTTATAATCATGCATAATTTTATCTAAAAAAATATATTTATGATTCATAAAATTAAATATAAAATGGAATAAAAATGTATTGTATATGTATGAGTATACAGTATAAATAAAAATTACACACACACACACACACACGGACACGGACATGGACATATCCATAATTAATTCGTGTGGTACCGGTACATTTTCAGGTTTTTTTGTATGTATGCATATAATATTAGATATATTTTTCGAAGCCTTTTTACCAGACATTACTAGAGAAACAGGAGTTTAAAATGCTGGATGTCATTGGATTTGAACTTGCTCAGTGTGTTGCAATGCTGTAACCCCTGCACCATGACACTTTCTCATGCTTCGCTATCACCTACCTAGCATCTGTGACTGTTATAATTATAGTTGTACATTCAATCATCACTCCATATGCCTCTGCTATAATGTAAACAAACAGTCACACTCCAAATAAACTATAATCAGATGCATAATGGTGTATTGTGAAACAGACGTTTTATTCTGTTCACCTCCTCCTGTCAACAGTACATGCACCGCTTATGAATAACTTTGACAAGGCATAGAAAGTCTTCTAGTGTTTTGTTTTCCCTAACCAAGGCCTTCTGTTCTTAACACAATAAATCAAAATCAATGTGATATCATTCATCGTTGAGTTACGAGTCATTATGTTCCACTCAGATTCATTCATTAGCCACAGTTTTCGCTTTTGGACACTTTCCCCCCGGTTTCTGTTATTGTTGCCCCTTTGGAGGCGAGGGGAGATAGTATTTATCATTGAACGCCAAGCGAACGATTTCAAAAAAAGAGGGGGGAGGAAAAGAAAAGGTGGAGGGGGCCCTTCTCAAGTTTTCATTTTTCCAGAATGTGTGTTTTTGTTGTCTTAAGTTTTCCTTGGTGGCGGTGAACAAAGTGTTCCTCTGTGGAGCGGGCGCTGGGGCTCGCAGACAGTCTGTCTGTACTGGGAGTTCCTGTTCCCAAGTCCAAAACCCACAGACCCACAGCAAAGAGGACAAGGTCAGCTTTTGCTCTCCAACATAAGAGGCGCATTACTGCAGACGAGTTGCAGCCCTTGGCAGGCGTAGATAAGTGCGTGCGTGTGTTTTGATGGTGGATGGTTAAATGGTGCTTTTTAACTATCCAAATACTCACGTTTGCACTTGTAAGTGGCTGGAATGAACAGTTTCAATCAACCGGTTTGCACATGTGAATGTAATTTACACCTGTCTTGTGTGTTTCCACCAGATTGAAAAAAGAAGTACTATGCTATTATTTTTGGACATAACCATATCATGTTCTTCTTTGAAGTAACTCCTAGTACTATTTGGATACCATGGTATCAGGGTTGTGTTGCCCTTTGTCTTCCTGAATTTGAATTCAGCCAACAAATAGGATATAGAATTGCAATGAATTACGAACTAGAATAACAAAGTTTATTAAGAGAAACTTTGAATGTTGTTTTTTTTAGGCCAAGGACATGTAGATAGATAGATAGATAGATAGATAGATAGATAGATAGATAGATAGATAGATAGATAGATAGATAGATAGATAGATAGATAGATAGATAGATAAATTCATTGATAGAACGAAAGATACAACACTATAAATAATATAATAAAAACATAACGATAGAACAAAGGATATAATGATTAGAACGAAAGATATAGTGATAGACATAATGATAGAAAGAAGCAACGCTATCTCACAACCAATTCGTACATATTTTACAAGGTGGCTAATTCGTATGAACTTGTACGATTTTTGTTCGATTTGTCTAAACCCCTGTTAGGGGCTTAAGTTAAGTGTAGGTCATTCGTACAAATTCATAAGAATTGTGCAACTCGCACAATATTTTTACGATTTAGCAAAAATCTTATGAATTTTTATAAGTGAGGTCTGTATGAATTTGTAAGATTTAGCCACCTCCTAAAATATGTTCGAATTGCTGTGAGATCGGGCTGAAAGAAAGATATAATGATAGATATGATGATATAACGAAAGATATAATGATAGAATGAAAGTTATCACAATAATATACTGATAGCACAATAGATATGATAGAGATATGACGAAAAATAATGATACAATTAAAGTTTATAATGATGGAATGAAATGTATAGTGATATAATGAAAGATATAATGATAGAATTAAATGTATAGTGATATAACGAAAGATATAACGATAGGTATAATGACAGAACGATAGATAACGATAGAATGAAAACTGTGACAATAACTATAATGATAGAACGAAAGTTATAACGAAAGATATAACAAAACAGCGATAGATATAAAGATAGATATAACGATAGACAGATTGGAGAAAGGTGGAAAGAAACACTTTATTTACCAGAATGCATCAGCCGTGTTGAATTTCTTTGAACTGCAATTCAGTAATTTCCACTTTCCTGTCATTCCAATTCAACTTCCTGTGGGCCACTACATTTCCAAATAACACTTGTGAATTTAAAGAGAGACAATTCTTCAGTTCTGAATTTTGCACAACACTTATGGTACATGAATATGCTAATCACAATGCTACCATCACTGACCTGTGGAAGAGACGTGTCTCGTGTCTACATACATCTACACTTTCACATTTTCCGAAGAAGAAAAGAGGTTTCATATTTAAGGTAAGCGTTTTGTTCAAATTTGAACTCAATATGAATAGCAAAGATCAACTTGGTGCCACTAATTACTTGCTGAGCTCGTCTTGTGTCCATCCATGCCTGTTTTCTTTTTTCTCCACACACATTCCTAGGGTTCGGTCAGGATTATCAGGTCTGGATTCCAGCCGTGGTCAGACGTCATAAAAGAGGTTGAAGAGCATCAGTGTGTAAGAGATTAAGAGAAAGACACACAGGGCCTGTTATCAGATGAGAGCGTCACAGGTCTTTGATGTTCAGCGTCCCTCGTAAGACACCGTAACTCTCTCATCCGTCCTTCTCTGTGATGTGCTACAGCCCCTGCTGAGGTTTCCTGATGCTCAGCTCAGCGGCAGAATGTTTCAACCGTAAGAATTTGGGTTTTATTGCATTTGGCTCTTAATCCAAAACAAGCCTCTTCATTGATGTCTCGATTTACGTCATCTGGTTAATGTAGATCCCTCTAACAATCCCCTCCTTAGATTTAATGGAGATACGAAATGTATTGATGTATTAGGACATTCGAATGTAAAATGATCTACTTTCACACCAGAAGAAAGAAGCATCATAATGATGGAATGTTCCCCATAGACACTGAAGAGTTTAAATAGAGACCTTTTATTTTAGTGTAATCTGACATTTGTCACCTTTAGTTTCAAAAAACATCCCAGCAACGTCTCTTACTCATTTGACAAAAATCAGAGATTTCTCAAATGTTTCCCATCAGATTCTTCCAAAACCAGATTATCGGAATGGTTACTAGGGTTTCTTTGTGGTTGATAGGGTTTTGGTTGATGTTGATGGTTGCTAGGGTGTTCTGAGTGGACTAGGTTGTTGTTAATCCGTTGCTAGGGATGTCCTTGATGGTGGCTAAATGTTAAAGTTAACAACTTATATTGTTATATTGTTGCTAGGGTGTTTTCGGTGGTTGCTAGGTCACTGCTAATGTTCCGAGTGGTTGCTAGGTTGTTAATAGCGGTTGGCTCCAGAGTTATATTGGTGGTTTCAAGGCAGTTTTGAGGGTGTTCTGGGTGGTCACTAGGGCATTGCTAGGTAGTTGCTAGGGTGTTCTGAGTGATGTACATCACTCAAAACATACTAGGAAAATGTACATACTAAGGCTTAACGTGTGCATAATAGTGCCTGAAGTGTACATACTAGTGCCTAAAGTGCACTTATTAGTACCTAAAGTGTACATACTAGTACCTAAAGTGTTCATATTAGTTCCTAAAATGTACATATTAGTTCCTAAAGTGCACTTATTAGTACCTAAAGTGTACATACTAGTGCCTAAAGTGTACATACTAGTACCTAAAGTGTTCAAATCAGTGCCTAAAGTGTACATATTAGTTCCTAAAGTGTACATATTAGTGCCTAAAGTGCACTTATTAGTACCTAAAGTGTACATACTAGTGCCTAAAGTGTACATACTAGTACCTAAAGTGTTCAAATCAGTGCCTAAAGTGTAAATATTAGTTCCTAAAGTGTACATATTAGTGCCTAAAGTGCACTTATTGGTACCTAAAGTGTACATACTAGTGCCTAAAGTGTACATACTAGTACCTAAAGTGTTCAAATCAGTGCCTAAAGTGTACATATTAGTTCCTAAAGTGTACATACTAGTACCTAAAGTGTTCAAATCAGTGCCTAAAGTGTACATATTAGTTCCTAAAGTGTACATATTAGTGCCTAAAGTGCACTTATTAGTACCTAAAGTGTACATACTAGTGCCTAAAGTGTACATACTAGTACCTAAAGTGTTCAAATCAGTGCCTAAAGTGTAAATATTAGTTCCTAAAGTGTACATATTAGTGCCTAAAGTGCACTTATTGGTACCTAAAGTGTACATACTAGTGCCTAAAGTGTACATACTAGTACCTAAAGTGTTCAAATCAGTGCCTAAAGTGTACATATTAGTTCCTAAAGTGTACATACTAGTGCCTAAAGTGTACATACTAGTACCTTTTGAAAAGGTACTACCCCAGTGACAATTTTTGTACCTTTTTTACTGAGTGTGCTCGGCATCTTAACATCACTCTGAAGTGTCCACTGTGGGCTGTCTGTAATTTTGGCATCGAGCTGCACTAAACCTCTGCTGTTCACAGACCTCTGAACTGATCCAGAGCAGATAACTCACCCGTATATCAGCAGCAGGCAGAGACTAGTGGAGTACAGGTTGACTTTATCTCTCTGTGAGTGTGTCTGGTCTCTTATCCGCCTCAACGGCCGAGATCTCACATCCCAGAGATGCTTTCATGCAACAAATTCAGTAATTTACCGTTCAAGGGCCCATTGCCAGCTATGTAATCACACACACACACACAAGAACGTTATTGTTTTCCCAATTTGCGCAAAGAACTAGTGCGAGTGAATCAGGAAAAATCATCCAAAGCGGATGCTTGCCAAGTGATGCGAGATCAGAAGTGACCCCCGCAGGCATGAAGAGGAGAGAGGGAAAAAAAGTGACTCGAATGTAAAAAACAGAGCTGAAGAAGAATGAAATGCTTGGCTCATTCATTCTGAATGTTCAAAAGTCCCCGAAGTGCACTATAATATTACTATAATCATCACCTTCCTCCAGATATCATTCCTTTCTCGGGGCTTTTGAAAAACTCCCAAAACCTGTGCAATGACTCAGTTTCCATTTCACTCACGCCGGCGCCGGAGCGCTGATGAGCAACACTTGCACAGATGGAAAATTCATACACTTTTATGTAAATTCATAAACTTTAAATGTAAAAGTATGATTTTCTGTAAAAACTGTAATATTGAGGAAAAAGTGGTTGTGATGTGATGCATTTGGAACGATCCCCATTTTTATATTTATATGAAAAATCAAGTATTAATTATACAATTGATAATAATTATATAACATTACTAATATACATTTTTGTTTACATTATATAATTGTATTTGAAATTAAAACTAAACATATTTTATCATATTAATAATAATTATTAATTACTGACTATTGTAACATTTTTATATAATTAGATTTAATAATACATTCATAAAAAATATTTAGTTTTTAAATCATAATGTTTAATAATTAACAATTATTAAAAAAAATATATAAATTTTAATAATTATTGAAACTGAAATAGTTTTATTGAAACTATATTTGAAACAAATATAGTTAACATTATTAGTAGTAATTTTTAGATATAGACATTTTAAAAATGAAATATATAGACATTTTAATAATTCATATTTACTTTTAATCATTATTTAAATTAAAGTGTTTTTTTTATTAATCATAATTATTAATAATTAATAATTGTGAAGCAAATATAGCATGTTATATTATTAATTATTTTTTAATTTAACAGTTATTGAAATATTTAAAATATTTTGTATTATTAATTATTTTTATTATTATTATTTCCTAAATGTTAACATTTATACAAAATTTTACAACCATATAATTAGATTTGAATAATTATTACAATTCATTATTTTTAATATTGTTATTAATTTAATATTATTTTTAATATATTATATTACATCTGAATATTTTGTATTATTAATAATAATTATTAATTATTAACATTTGTAAAATAAATTGTATGCCAGTTATATGCTTATGATGTCTAATATTTAATTATCTTCCTCAGCAAATACTGAAACACTTCATATGATATACTTCATCCAAATAAAATATTTATCTAACCTATAAAACTTTGTAGGAATTGTGTCTAGGTGTTCCCTAGAGAGACAATACATCCCAAGCCAAAGATGGACTCCCCAGGCTTTCCCTGCTGATTGTTGACTTAGACAATGCTCAGGACTTGAGCTGGCGCGGGTGGTGTTTCCTCAAGGCACACATTCAAGCGCTGAGGGGGGCTGAGCGTCTGCACCACATCCTCCTGAGTCAGAGATCGTACAGCTGGACCCGACAGGCCCTTGTTACTCCGCCGACACAACAGTACAAACACACAACAACACCAAGCATTGCATCACACACAACACACACAAGCTGGAGCACATCTGAACCGGGTATTTTTAGCAGCCGCTAGAATGACTATAGCTACGGTTATTGATTCAGTCAGCAGTATTAGTCATGG
>QVTF01021200.1:0-65952 GCA_003573665.1 Oxygymnocypris stewartii
ACAATATTGTACTTTTTACTCCCACTACTATTTCCATTTCCATTTCATAAAACATGTTGTTACTCATTATTTTGAACTGGAGACTATGAACACACTATGATACATGATCAGAGGTGGATGAAATACACAAATCAAGTACTTGAGTAAAAGTACAGATACCCTAATAAAAAAGTACTCCTTTTAAATTTTACATGGGTAAAAGTACAGAAGTACTTGATTTTCAGTGTACTTACGTATTACAAGTAAAAGCTGGATGAATTTGTATTTATTTTGCAATGTTGTATACTCTATCATCCTGCCAAAAATACATGTCATACAATGATCACAACTGATAATTACTGATAACTCAAGTTTGCAAACAAGGGAAAATAAATGATCATGTAGTTTATAGAAATGAGAAGAAAAGAAATCTGTGTTGCCAAATATAAAGTATGCAATATTAAAAATTGGGCACAAATGTCATGCAAACATACTTTACTAAAAAATAAAATGATAGATACAATAAAATATCATATTAACATTAGAAATACAAGTTTAAAACATTGTTGGAAAACTTAATGTAATTTTATATACCTGTACATTTTATGTATGAGTGAGTTAGACAATTCTGTGGTAAGTTGGCTGCACGTAATGTTAAAACCAAGTGTGACAGTGCTGTCCGTTTAAATGCCTGTGTGGGGCACATGCCATGTTTAAAGGGTAATGTGAAGTCAATATTAGATGTTCAAACAATTTTTGCATTACTGGGCATTTATCAAAGTATTTCTTCACTCTTTTTCTCATTTTTTCTTATCAGATCGCTTAAACCTCTTCAGTTATGTGCCATGTGCTGGAGTTATTTTCAGCCTTTAATATCTGTGTCTTCTCTTTCTTTAATTTCTTTAGATTCTCGCCCTCTTCTCCTGCTCTGCCATATAAGATGATTTAAACATGATCTGACATTTAAGATGAGATGTTGAATTTCTTTCAGTGGGCCAATGTAAAAGGCACAGACAGGCTTCCAGTTTATTCACTCCATCAAAATTAAACTGTTAGCAAGCACACACACACACACACACACCCACCACACACACGCACACTCACACACAAACACTCACACACCTCACACACACACACACACACACACACACACACACACCACACTCACACACACACACACACACACACACACACACACACACACACACACACACACACACACACACACACACACACACACAAAGTACATTTCTCAAACGTGTTTTGGTGCCTCATGCAGACGGAGCGCATCACGTGTATTAAGTACAATTTAATTTAAAGCCAGTGTTCTTTATCCATTTAGACTTTTGCCTACCGCTACTGCTGATAAACCCTTGTAATTCCTCTCTCTCTCCCTCTCTCCCTCTCTCCTCTCTCTCTCTCTCTCTCTCTCTCTCTCTCTCCCTCCTCTCTCTCTCTCTCCTCTCTTCTCTCTCTCTCTCCTCTCCCCTCTCTCTCTCTCCTCTCTCTCTCTCTCTCTCTCTCTCTCTTCCCTTCTCTTTCCTCTTTCTCTCTCTCTCCACTCTCACACACCCACACACACACAACACACGCACACACACACACACACAACACACACACCACTCACACTCACACTCACACACACACACCACACACACACATTACCATTAGTTCTGAGTGAGTGAGGGTGTGTATGTGTGTGTATCAGCTGAAACACAAACTGCAGCAGCCTTAATGGTCTTTAATTAGATGGAGTAGTTTGAGATTACACGCCTGACATGCTTGGAGAACAGTTCGTGCTTGTGTCAAGTTTATTTGTATGTGTGTCAAGAGGTTAGGAAGCAGATATGAGATGTTTCATAATTCTGGTTGTGTTTATCAGGATTTATCTATAAATAATGAATCCTGCAAGAGTCTTTGTGACACTGACAGCATGTTCTCTCCAGTGGTGGCGGTTTTATATGGAAAAAATAAAATAAAAAATGGGTATGTTTTAAAAAATAGTTATATTCTAAAAAAGAATAGAAAAGAAAGAAGAAAAGTGTGTACACTTTTCATGATACTGTACATTTATGGTTATTTTGCATTATTTTTTAAAGTGTGAAAGCTTCAGTGAGTGAGAGAAAGTAAATTATGGATTTATTTATTTATATTTTTTGTTTCCCAGAATATTTCAAAAGAAATAGTGTGAACTACTCTTTTAACTGACCTTGAATGCTAAGTTGTTCTGAAGGAATATGCAATTTTGCTTATGTGTATGTGGATTATCCTCTTGATAAGTGGTGACGTACAAGCGCTGTTTCTGGTTCCAAGCCTCTTCACTTGAGAATACTACCTCAGCAGCCGTTTATGAGCACTGTTTATTCATATTAAACATTTAAGCTAAACGTGTTCAAACGTACGGTGTACACTACCGTATCATGCTCACAGCATCCCAAACATAAATCACTTCAATATTTATTTATAATTTATATTTCCAATGTCTGGCTATCTGGGATTTTCAATATGGAGTTAAACGTTAGGGTTTATAATTGTTTTTTGGTGGTATTAAATCACACTTGTGAGTATATTGGCACCTTTTGTGGTTGAGCGTTTGGGACGCGGAAGTGGTGACGTGTGACATCAGACTTAACAAGCGGATAGCACCACTTATTTTATTCTTATTCATGTTTTAATTCCAATTGGTAATGCTTGCAGTGTGGACTATGTATGAGTGCAAGTGAAAGTTTTAGAGATGCAGTGTATAGTAGTCAACATTTGAAGTGGATCGAAACCTTCCATCGAAGTGTCCTAAAACAAAAATGTACTCTTGTCTTAGGACAATTTTGCTGAACTTTTTGATCCACTTCAAATGTTGACTACTATATATTGGTGCCATGGTTATTGACTGATTAAATATAAGTATTAACCAAATATTGGGACATTTAATTTGTCATGCTTATACATACCTCTCATCTAATGCTTGCTTAATTATTGAATGTGTAAAAATTAAATGTAACATTAGCAATCTCCAAATTAGTATCTCAGTTTTCATGCTGTGCATTTATAGTGTTGTGCTCCCTAAATTCACCAGTGGTAAACATTTTTATTTTTTATTTTAGACCAAATAGTATAGAATTTAATTTAATTAGCCATAATATGGATAAAATGACTGGCATATTGTTAACAGCCAAAAAGGAAATATTAGTGCATCCCTAGAAAGTTCTGGGGGCAGGAGTTTAGGGGGGCAGTCGTGGCCTAATGGATAGAGCAATCGGTGCTCCTAGACTGTAACTTGAAATGTTAATCGCATGAATGTTGAATTTTGGTTGCAACATGAGCGTGTTGTGATCGAATACAGAATTTTTACATATAACATGGATATCTATGTAATATCCAGCAATAGAAGCAGGATTACCAGAATTTTGGTGCATTTCAAAGGTTAGGAAGTAATTCTGTGGAAAAGGCTGTTCATAAATCAATATAGACTCAGTATACATGGACTATATATGTATTTAAATAGAGACAGGACAAATGGACTATAAATAGCTAATCGGCTGTAAAATTGCCTCTGATGCATCCCTGAATCTCAGAGCCAATCTGAAATGCAAATGAAAAAGGGAACGGGTAGGTTTATGAATAATCATGACAGAACCTGTATCTTGTTATGGTTAAAAGTCATGAATTTTCTTTATTCTGACAGAAAACTATTAAGCTTAAAATTACTGGTGAGATAATCATTAAGAGGGAAGAGGAGAGATTGCCCATTCCTCCTCCCATTGTGTGAGAGGAAATTGTGTTGACACGAAAGGTGAAAAAGACAGAGGTGGGGGGGGAGATGGATGAGGAGCAGCAGTCTTCCACGCATGAGGATTGTGACACTGTAATGTCACTTTTCTCCATGCCATAAAACCTCCTCATTCTCTATAAAGTTACGGCAAACCAAGTTTCAAGCAAAACAAAACCGAGATAACTTGCCAACCTTCATTATCTACAGTGTGCTGCTCTCTCCAATATTCTGCCACTATTGGATCTCATGGTCCCTTTGTTTTTATTGTCTTTTGTGTTAAAATAAACCCAAAGCTCTGCATTTCTCTCATCTCGCGCCACACGTGTTCTCTCGCTCTGGAACTCTTTTTCGGCATCTCGTTCTGCTTGTCTAAAATATGCTTTTAGCATTTTCAGCCATTATCCCAAGCTCAATAATTATGAATCACACACACACACACACACAGACTAATGGCTAATCGTTTTTATTCTGTGTGACAATTTTTCCAGGCTGTGCAAAGTCCCAAACACACTAAATCACATTTCTAACACGACATAGACCACCAACATGCAGTGGCCATCAGAAAAACCTAAAGCATCACAATTCCCTTCATTAGATGGTTTTTCACTCTCTTTGATCGCTAACGGCAAGTTAATGTCATCATTTACTCACTCGTGGTGTTCCAAATCCATATGACTTTTTTTTCTTCATCGAACACAAAAGAAGAAATTGAGACTGTTTATACTGACAAAAAAACAACATTCTAACTATTTGAGCTCTTAGCTTTATGTTAATAAAATAATGTTTAGATTTATTTGAGTCGTTGTTCACTAAAAAATCTCATCTGTGTATGGGCATATTCCAGAATGGTGGCATTTGATATGGTTTTCAAAGTGAGTGCTGCAACCATGATATCAAAATCCACTGCCATGGCTCCCTGGAGATTTTTCCTTTGGGTTTTATAAAGGAGTTTTTCAGTTTTTCTGCGGTAAACATAACTTGATGATACTTGGCTATTTAGTTGTAAACTGCACACACTTACACCCCAAATGTTCTTATGTAGTTACTAATTGCAAACACACAAAATGAGCATTTTCAGTTTGGGTGTGTGTAATGTAATACATTGTACAGCAAAATGTCCAAGGTTCTCAATTCAGAATTACCACAGACATGTTTTACTCCGTAATAAATAAAAAAATTGTTGATAAAACCCTTATGAAAATATCTGAGGAATCCATTGCGAAGTATATTTCAGGATTTTCATATCACGGCTGTAGCGCTCTCCTTAGTCTCACGTAGCCAGACCTTCAGAATGAATGCTGAAGGTCTGGAATCCATGGCAGCTTTCATTGGCCAAGGCCCGCCCATGGTGCCGTTTGACTGACATGTCAAACATCCAATCACAGTTTGTTTCTTTCAGCGTCACATTTCGGGGCGTGGAAATGTTGTCACAATAACAGACAGGTGTGAAAAAATCTCAGACGTATTTTAAAGATTCTATGCCGTGAACTTGAAATATTTCACATACATTTGAAAATCCAGCGTTTAGTTGATCCTTATAAGCGCTCGACGGCTTTCTTCTTTCGTGAGGGGGTTTGGCGCCACCGCATCTTTGTTGCCAGGCAGAACATTAAAGAATGCGACACACACGTCTCCTGGAAATCCTATATATTCAACCAATCCAATGAAGACTTTGAAACTCCTGAAGTGTTTCCACTTTTGTATGCCATATGCATCAGACATTTAGCCAACGGTCCATGGGCGTGATGTCTGAGGCTGAGACTACGCTCTCCTTGTCTCGTAAGCAGACTGGAGGCTTGAAATGCGCTTTCATTCTATAGAGCTGTATGGACATGCTTGGAAATCTCTCATTTTATGTTCCACAAAAGAAAGTAGGTTATATGAGTTTGGAACGACATGAGGGTCTGAAAATGAGCAGTTTTTCCTATTTGATTGACGTGTTCCTTTAAATATGCATGACATCGGGGTTACATGGTGACTTTGAGTTGTTGTTTTTAACAAGAATCCTGGTAAATGATCTGAGATTAAAAGAAAAAGAATGATAAACACGTACGTATCTGCCTCTGAATGCCGAGCTCCGTGCACTCACACGTGCACGCGTGCACGGCAAAGAAACCGTGTCTTCTCATAAATTAGATTTTTCTCGGCCAGACCTTAATGATCCATCTCTCTCAGTGGAGCATGAGGACAGCAGGGGACGGCAGCGGTGGAATACAGAGCAGAGCGGAGGCACGGGGCTCTCTAAAGGCTACAAACCTGAGCTATGTGGTGCATGCGGCTATTCAAACACAGCATCACAGTGGGGTGAGAAACAAACAAAATTTAAAAAAAAAGCAATTTATATTTTAGAATCATACACACATATTCCTTTGACTCCGATATGGTGCAGTGACAAGCTGCTGTTTGAAATTCAATGAAATGCACCTCAGGAAAAGAATGAAAGGAAGACGGGAGAGTGAGAGGTAGGGAAGACGAGAATCAGACACATGTGTCTTTGGCATTTGGGAACACTTTATGATGCTGTGTGTATGTGTCAGTGGCTTGTGATAGCATATGAAGGCACGGTCCTCTCTCTGCTTTTGGCTTTTTTTAGTCCAGTGTACATTGTTGTCAAATTCAGCTTTGACTTTTAAACACATTCCTACAGTTAAACAGTTGAGCATGGCGCAAGCAACACCAAGGTAATGATTAGAATCCCCAAGAAATGCATTACCTTGTAAAATGGACACATTGTGGATAAAAGCATCTAGCAGATACATAAATGGATATGTATGCTTTCCATACTCTTACCAACAAGCAACCAATAGTTTGTTTAAATGCACATTTAGAAAATTGTATTCTGTCTTGGTTTTTTTTGATACCCCAATATTGTGCATAAAAAGTATGTGTTTGGAAAACTTGGCTAATAATGAACTACTAAAAATGCAGAACAAATCTATGACTTTCTAACTGTTTTTAGCTATCATTATTGTTAATATTCACCTTCTTTTCAGACCATTAGTCGTCAAATCCTCTGTGAACACAGCAGGTGTCATGATGATCACAGACACGGAGGTGATGCTTTAACTTGACCGAGCTCAGTTCTGGTTAAACATCGACTCGATCACCGTTTTAAGTTCAAACATGATGAACGTGATGTCTGAGTGTAATTAGACTGTCCTTTTTCACCACTTTGACCCATTCGGGCCATTTAGCTCATTGATTGTGAAGATTAACAAGCACAAATTGTTGCATTTACAGGATAAGCGGCCAATCACAGCGACACAATAGAGACACACCCTCTTAATAGTTTTTTTCTGATATTTTAAAGATTTGAAAACTAAAATGTTATTTTTTAAATAAATTCTTTACACACTTTTTGATTTCACTTTTTGACTATATATATTTTTTCATATAGTTGATTTGTTTTTGCCTCCTTAGAGAAAACAGAGAAAACACCCCTTGTATACGTGTGTTTGACAGCTAGAGATGAAACAAACATAATCTAAATGCTTTGATGTTTACTCTACAATCTAACTCAGTCATGCACAGGAAGAAGAAAAAGAGACATTCTTTTAAAAATGAAAGGCTGAAAGAGCATTTGAGAGATTTGGGAGCTGATTCCTGATGGATGCTGTGTCGTGTCTGTGTGTGTATTAGTCAGCTGGTGAGGAAACAGGAACGTAATCTGAATGCTTTGATGTTTATTCTGATCTTCCCTTTTTACAATCTCTCACACACATAGAGTAATGCATAGGAAAAAGAGAAAGAGACTTTGGAAAAGGAAAGTCGGAAAAGAGCTGAAAGAGAGGTCTGTCTTTATCTGCTGCCGGGCTCATGTTCTTTTGAAAGAATGAACCCTGCGCCTTCAAGGGCACTGTGCTATTGTTGAGAAATGCTATCTCTTACAAAAGACGCACACACACTCATACACACACACCCACACTGTACACATTCTCTCAGAGCTCCTTGTTCACATCAGTAGAACATTGCAAAGCAAAGAGAGTCATCTTTATGTGTGCAGGTTCTCATGCAGGAAGTCTCTCCGGAGCAGAGGAGCCTTTCTGGAGCTGAGCGTTCTGGTCCCGCTTAAACACGAACATGTCTTTGAATTGAGATTAACAAACACTCTCTGCCTGGTATTCTCTTGGGATCATACTTAGATCAACACTTACACACACACTGAGAGCTGGCATTGAACTTCTCTCCTGGCTACATAATAGGGACTGTTTTACATGCAGATGTGTTTGCGATGAGGAAGTACTTGCGTATACACAGCACACACGCACGTCAGAGCAATCTTATCACATGCTACATGTGTGTTCAACAGCAAACTCTTTTTCTCTAGGTCTGTCATGTCATTTTTATCAATCTGAATGTGTGCAGAATTACAACAAAAATGGAATAAGGTCCTTGCTGATAAGCTGCTAGATGAGGAGATAGATTGTGAGGTTACTGAGTTTTGATAATGTATTATTCAGAACTCTATTTTAATTAACTGAATTAACTTTTTCCCTGGTCTAAAATGAGCTTTAATATGCACACAATATGTATTAATTCTTTCAAGAAAAGTGGCAATCCAATCTTTTAGGACATTACAGACTTGGATTAAATGAATATAAAATGAGCAGTTTCCACAGATTCCACAAACCATGTTTGAAGCCCTTCAGTGACCAAGCACACTGTATTTATGCAAGTTACTGTTGTTTAGGAAAGCTAAGTAGTTTATCATCTGTATTTAACTAATTAGTATTTACTTAATAGAATTGGTAATGTCATCTTAATATTTTGTACTATTATAGTTTATATTCATATCTGTTTAGTGGCTTTTATTTAAAATTGAAGGCAGTCTGCCAAAACAACGTGGAAACTCTTGTGTAATGTTCCACTCTATGATGTAATAGTGTGGATAAGCACCGCCTCCGCAGAAGATCAACGCCTGCTTCTTCATCAGTGCCTGTTTAGCCCCGCCCACAGATTCATGCATGCAGTGTAAATAACAAGTCTTTACATTGCTTTCCTTTTGATCCCAACTTTAGGAAAGAGTGGACAAACTTTTTTAATGAATTTCCAGACAACGTCTGTAAAAACTCGGACCTTTGTTCACTTCATTTTACTGCGGATTCGTTTATAAACAAGGCACAATTCGATGCAGGATTTCAGAAAGATTGAAACTAAAAGACGATGTTGTGCCAGCTATTGGATCCGACAGTAATCTCGCAACACACAAGTGTGAGTAGCTGTTTTATTATGTACTATTGCTTTATCTGTTATTACAGATCATTTGATATGTACAGAGTGCTTATGCGTTTTTCACCTAAATCACTGCAGAGTTCATTTATGAGGAATGTACGCTGTCAAATAACTATCATCATAGCAGTGGACGTTTACTTCCAAGTCTACAATCCACCACACCTACCCAAAAAGAGCGTTCCAATGAGGGGGTCAAAAACAGGACAGAAAATAGCCTATTCATTTTAAATTGTGTTTTTGATGTAAAAATCTTGATATCATCATAAGTGGACCTCAGAGAACAGCACAAAATATAAAAAAGTTTGCCGCTGCTGTCATTGTCATTTAATGTTAACCAAACAGCTAAAGAAAAGAGAAAATATCTCACTGCTCTGGACTGAATCACTTTAGTAGTTTTAATAATAATCAATGTACATGTATATTTGATCCATACAGTGAAGTTTATGCAGTGTTTTCTTTTTACTTTTGATTATTCAATTTCTGTAATAATTCTTACTTGAGTGCTACTATACCTGAAAAAACTCATGTCCTTGAACAGAAACAGGCTTTAAGTGAAGTGAGTGTGATTTGTTTTGTGACTTAAGGCAGGAGCATGCTGGTCAATGGAGAGTTTCAATTTCTGTAATAAATAAATCAGAGAATTATAAGTTCTATGTTTGGTCATCTGTTGTTCAATTGTCCTTTTTTTATTTTCGTTTTTATTGGTTCAGTGTTGGTATTGAGATATTCGAGAAGTCCTGTATGAATGTTTCTTTGTTCTTTCTGTGCTAGTCCTGATACATTTCTTTATTTTTTCATCACTTTTTATATCTAAATTTTTCAATGGACAGCCCTAAAACATAGCATATAAAGAATATTCTCTATCTCTAGAATGTAATTAGCATGCTGTCATTCACACTGTCTTCTCAGATCTTGAGAGCTGTGTAAACAGAAGACTATTGCTAAGATCCTGTACACAAAGATTAATGCTAAACATCTATAATTGACACAGAGTTGTTGAACAGTGCTTAACAACATGGCCAATATGATCTCCCTGGGTCCATTAAATTCTGATACCGCTAAAGAGAAACACTCTTCAAGCCTGAAACTTTGTTTCATTTATTGAGATTGAGGCCCACACACACACAGAGAGAGAGAGAGAGAGAGAGAGAGAGAGAGAGAAAGCTCTGTGATAGGTAAAAGAGATTCTCGTTGTCATAAAATTTCATTCTAATCACAAGCTTCATTGGATCAGAAAATGCAGCCCCTCATTTCAGAGGTAGTGGGGCGTGATGTCAGACCCACACACACACACACACACATACACACACACACACACACACACACACACACACACACACACACACACACACACACACACACACACACACACAGTGTCAGCGAGACAAGGTGTCATTCATTCTTAACAAGCTGCAGAATAGGAAAAGAGTCTTTCCTCTCATTGCACTTGCTCACTGGAGGCTCATCTAAGCCTTCTTTGTATGCTTTTTACATTTATACGAATAAAGTTCATAGGTGAGGGACAGGCCAGATTTCAGAGGAAGATGATCTGTGTCTGACCTGCATGCAGTGCTGCAGCACGATTCTATCCCATAACCCTTTCATAGTCCCGTACTGTCTGTCTCAGCTCAGGACAAACGCACAGCTGTGTTTGTGTTGCCCTTTAAGTCTATGATCTGTGTCCATGGAACATCTTTGTACAGGAGAGTCATACCAGCGTTACAAATATTTTAGAGCATGCATGTGAGTGGAGAGGGAGCATGTGACCCCTGATCAGCTCTGCTGCTCGAATGCACTTACAGAGTTCAGACTCGGGGGGGAATATCTGACCGTGGATTAACTCCTCTGCACTAATGCACTTACAGAGTTCAGATTCAGGTGGCAGTATCTGAACCCAGATATCAGCTCTGCTTCAGTTACAGATATATGAACACACACATGCTTTGTACATTGTTTTTAGGTGGGAAAAATGAGAGCAGAAAAATAAGAATTCAGCTCTATTTATAAAAATTTCAGCAATAGAAAATTGATAGACAGATTAAATATATTGATTATCATATGTGGGCAGACATGAAATGCCCCTTTTCACTGATTGGTCAACCAAATATGCTGTCATCACTTCCTTCTTAGTTCCATGCTACAGAATAGTAATCATCACTGCTATATCTCTCACTAAAGAATTGACACAATTCAAAGTGTTCCCATTTTATTTGAATGGTTAAGTGTGTAATTTTGGTGCCAAATTGTATTTAAAAAAAACAACAGGTTTCCCAAAGATGAAAGTGAGACAATATTTACACATTTTATCTGGATAACTTTTTCTAACTCTGCACATACAACTGGGATCCTTGCAATGATTTTTTTACAGAATAAAAGAAAGTACAACCTTTACCTTTAAAAATGCACTATATCCACCTTTTTCGGTTTGGGGAAGTTCCACTTAAAAAGGCTGAAACAAATCACTTTAAATCATAAAGTTGCTCAACAAATATTTATTATCTGTCCGTTTGACTAAATGAGCGGTACATTTTCCTCCTTGTTCTATTTTCAGATGTCAGAGGAATAATGTAGCGCTTGGTATCTTACTGTGACATGGTATAACAAGAATATCTATGGCAAAAGCTCTTTTCAATCCACTGCATTCTTTTCTTCCTCGTCGTTTTTCTTCCACTTTGTATTCCACTGTAACAATATGAAAAAGACTACATATACTGTGCATTTGTGGTCTGATGTCCCGATTTATTTGATGAGAAACTGAATAATTCACTGGAATGCACTGAGAATCTCTCAGGTTTTTGTCTCCCCAAATCCTCACCTCACTTTCCATGATTGTTTTCACGCCGATGCTTTAAAATCTAAATGTCTGCCGTTTACACTTCTAATCCCTACTAGCAGCGTTTACTGAAATGTTTCAAGACTTGTAACCCTCTGAAGCTAAGCAGGGTTGATCTGGTCAGTACCTGGATGGGAGACCTCCTGGGAAAACTAGGTTGCTGCTGGACGAGGTGTTAGTAAGACCTGCAGGGGGTGCTCACCCTGCGGTCTGTGTGGGTCCTAATGCCCCAGTATAGTGATGGGACACTATGCTGTAAAAAAAAAGCACTGTCTTTCGGATGAGACGTTAAACCGAGGTCCTGACTCTCTGTGGTCATGAAAAATAAAAAGAGCATGGGTGTAACCCCGGCATCCTGGCCAAATTCACCCATTGGCCTTTGACCATCATCATATTCTCCTAATCATCTCCATACACTGATTGGCTTCATCACTCGGTCTCCTCTCCACCAGTATGATGGTGTGTGGTGGGCGTTCTGGCGCAATATGGCTGCCGTCGCATGATCCAGGTGGATACTGCACATTGGTGGTGGTTGAGGAGATTCCCCCCCTTCTATGTAAAGCACTTTGAGTGTCTAGAAAAGTGCTATATAAATGTAAGGAATAATAATAATTATTATTATTATTCTGCAGCAGGTGAATTCTTGCTGTGTCAAAATGGCAGAAATCACTTTTTTGATGAAGTCTTTGTATGTTAATATAGAAGTATTTTTACTGCAGTGGTATTTAATACTGAAAGTATTTTACTAAAAACTGAAAGTAATTTGCTAATGCTTTTATACATTTATATTTCTGTTTAATCAGTAGTTGAAGGGTAAGTATACCTCATTGTGCCCAGTTTTTTAAATGCTTATTATTGCGTTCAGAGAATGAATCTTTTGCCGATTACTTACAGGGTAAAATAAGTTACTTCCATAATTTGCAATCCGGCAGTGTTTCAATGACAGTGTTCTGCTGCTTTAGAAAAAAAATATAGAACTTGAACTGTGAACATGTGGTCCAAATTAATTTAGATGAGATTATGTACTGTGAAATAATATCAAGAAAATATCTTGATTATGTCTGCCCACTCTGCATTCAAATAATAATAATAAAACAGTATAGCAAAACTAGTTTGATTCACAAATAAATACTCATGAGCCATTATTTAATTCAGTCTGTTTTATCCTTCACATAAGAAACAATGAATCTGTCAGAATTATGTAATTAACATTTCACTGAACTGCAAGCCTTTTTATTATGTTTGCCTCTAAATGAAGAAGGGTTTTGTGTATTTTAAACACCTACATGTGCGTATTGTCATTTAGCTCATGCTTTTGTCCATTAGGGACATACAGATGAGGAACATCACAAGCAAGGTATTGTAAGTGCTAACAATACTTGTAGTCCTGTAATGCCAAGGTTCTGTAAGGTTCTTGTAGTCCTGTAATGCCGAGGAGTATAAAGGAGAACAGAAACAGAGTTTTATATTTATAGCAAGTGCATTTGATTAGTAATTGTTGTAGAATATCAAGGCCGAATATCAGATAGAATATCAGACAAATCAAGATTCGATCGAAGCATGGTTGAAACATGAGAAGCCGAATTCCACAAGACGACAGCAGAAAGTCATAAATCAGACCCCCAGCCCGCCTGAATACACCCCGACCAGGCTCCGAGGACAAAGGCTAAAATTCCTGGGTTCACAAAACTGTAGAATCATCTTAAAATACTTTCATTCTCATGGTTAATGAAACTAATCATTTCTATGCATAACTGCATATTATGTATGTGACCCACAAATTGGAATATCCTTGTTTTAATCATTGTGTTTATTGTGCTTTTAATTAGTGTTGACTAGCTTAAGCCTTAAGGGTTAATGTCATGTTTAGTATGTATGAGCGTGATAATTCCAGCTTTGAACATTTCTTCAAATTGATTCTCTGTCAAATGTATCGTATTCTGGTTATAGAAATCACATTCAAAAGGATACTTTGCAAGAGAATGTAACATTCGGGCAATGTGACTGACCATGACATGTTAATTTATGGATTGGGTGGAGCAACAAAGCAGCCAGAGCCCAGCATAGGACCTAATTGGTCAAGACAACCATTGGGAGGTCCCTCTAAGAGCCGAGGTTAAATACCCAGGACACACCTCTTATATGCTCTTGAATCCGCTCTCTTGAATTCTTCACTTCTCTTGGATCTCTCTCTCTCTCTCCGGAAAAATGCACTCTCTTGAGAATGCCATCTACTGACTCTCTCTTCAGCTCTGGACCACACCCAGCCAGCTTGATACCATGATGAGAAGAAAACCCACCTAGCTCTTTACATCCTTTTGTTCTTTTACTTTAGTTTATTTTCCTTCGTTGAGTCCGTGTGCTAAGTTACGTTTGCCAGTGGAAACCAGCCCAAAACTCTGCAGGGCCAGCCACGAGCCAACGCCCACTTCAACGACTCCTGAACTTTAAGCCAATCAGCGACTTCGGAGAAACCCTTTCCCGCAAAGACGGAGGACAAAGGGAAATCTTTAAACACAAAAGCAACGCAAGTACAAACCCCAGATTCTTGCTGTAGCTGGTGTAATATTGAAAATAGATTTTAGCCTCATTGAAAACTCAATGCGAGTGTTAAAAATGTGATTGATGGTTGTTCAGGTTTATGCAATTGCACATCTTGCTGTAAACGTGGGATATCAAATTCTCATTCTTTTAATCTAATCCTTTCCTCACTTTCTCTCTTTCTGCAACGCGTGAATGTGTGAATGCTTGTGTTCATGTGTAGATTAGTTTACATGTCTTAGAGTTATATAAATAAAGTCTTGTTTATATTGAAAAGAGAAATATCTTGTGTTTTGTGCTCATAAGTTAATGCCTTAATCTGTCGATTTTGTTACTGTGCTATTTAATAGTGTTTTCACTATATTTTGGGATTTTAATATCCAGTGCAGAGTTTGTTATACGGCTTGTTCGGTGAATCGCCGTGAAACAGTGAGTCTGTTCAAATTCCCTATAAAATCATTAATGATTCCCTTTGAGCTAAATTGACCTGTTTCCCTTATAACAATATATATATTATATGTTATCATTACATATTGGTGGAGGATCTGCGGGCAGATTAATCTAAATTATGAGCATAAACCAAGTTATTTAATCTTTTATATTCTTACGGATGAGATCTGAGATCGAGACTGGTGTGTGTGCGTATGTGTGAGTGACGTCAGCAGCGCGCGCCTCCGTGAATGAATGAGCACAGAGAAGGCTGTAACTCGAGTCAGCCTCTCCTTTGTTTAACTGCAGTAAGGGAACTCAAAGTTAACATTTGAGATCGTACAAATAAGGTCGGATTTGAGCGTTTTCCTCTCTTCTTGTAATGCCTTGTTTTATAGCTGAATTAATGTCCTGCGTGTTCCAGGTCATCTAATAGCTATAATTTAATCCCAAATCTTAGTAACTGTTAGCCGCACGAAGCTAAACTGCAGTAATTAAAAGGGAAATAAATCAGTGGATAAAGAATAGTTTTGAGCGTGTTCCTCAATTCTATTTATCAAAGCCTTATTATTCATAGTTTGATCGTCAGTGCGTGTTCCATTGTCAGATCATATAACGTTATGCTATGACTCCCTGGGTTAAACATTAGAGAATAATGCTTGCCTGTTTGTGTACGTTACACTGTTCACAAAGTGAATTAAATCTCGCGAAACACTGCGCGTGTCCGAGAGTGATTTGAATGGGAGTTTTAAAAGCTTTATCAAGTAAAGTTTACCTTTGAACCAACAGCGAAGAAACCCTGTTGTGTTTATGTCCATATAAACGGACACGGGCTTGTGATTCACTGTTTCCTCAACCGCAGCACGAAGCTGTTATTTGAATAAGGTTTAAGTTTAACTCTGAACGAACTGAAAGTTTAAGCGCCACATCGCAGAACAAGCGGTGTTGTTATTTGTACAGTGTTGAGATGCACCAACATTTAATGTAACATGCTTAACTGTATTTGTAATGCAACAATTAATGTGCTAGCCACTAGTTTGTTTTGGTTGTCACAGATACGATTGTGACACGAAAGTCTTAACATACTTCCGGAGCAACTTTGAACTGCGCACGCGCAGTACATCGATGCTTTTGTAAACAACTCCATGCTGTTGCTGACGGCACGGTTGTGTTTACATTGAAGTCTATGCTAAAGCCATTAGCCTCAAAGGTTAGAAGTTAGCATCCAATGGTTGAATAAAGTGTGTGTTTGGAAAAGCTAAAGTGGTTTAACCCTTTAAACATTTAAACTAATATACTTGTTGGTCTTTATCTTCCTTATTTCTCCCTTTTTACCACTTATTTGTAGTTCTACTAGAAAGGAAAATACTAGTTTACAATTATTAATTGTGCCAAATTCAAATTTAATTAAAACATTAAATTTATTTGGAATCATTCTAATTTTCACCCTCATATTGTTTAATATGGTCCTTCCTTCTAGTATTCCCTTTTGGACATAATCATTTTAGGTACAAATAAGTATTGAACTTTGAAAGTTTAAGTAAACTTATTCTACCTAATTGATTTATTACCCATATAAGTAGATTCTATTCAGACTTATACTCACTCATTACTTTATTGCGTTTTACCCCTAATTCTTCCTGTTTTGGTTATAAACATAACCACTATTTTATTTCCTTATTTCCTCATTTACTTAATTTCATATTTGCTTATTTTGCCTGTTTATTACTTTACAATTTTACTTTGTCTTACCATTTTCTTTCCTCTGTGTATCCTAGCTTGGGAACGACCCACCTGAGCTTTAATAGGACGCATTGTTAGCCCTCACTACGAGTTCAAATAAATTAGAGAGACAAATCTCTTTTACCCAAAATTTATTTTTGTTGATAGTTGTGTAGCAACTGAAAACAACACTATACGCGTAGTCGGGCATAACTGCTTGCTAGTGGACCGATCCACTCAACTTACTGTCTCTTTCTCTTCCCTCCTGTTCTATCCTCCTTTCTTTCCTCTTCACTTTTCACATTTGTAGGGACCTGTAAGAACCATCAATCAATTCTAAGTGTATGAGATACACAATCCTGTCAAAAGGTGAATCATCCTTACGAATTTGATTGCAATCAAACATCCTTTTGTTCTTCCTAACCTCCCTATATTTAAAACGCAATCAAAATTTTAACAACTCATGCAACGCTGAGATCAATTTTAATAGAGATAAGTGTTGAGCAACTGTCGCCTTCGCAGCCTCCCTGGTGAGCGATCCAACTGTAAGGTGTGCGTTGTCAATTCTGTCAGACTAAGAAAAGAGATATCAGAATTATTATTATTATATTTGTTTGTCTAAGACAAAGATTTAATAATATTGTTTGCCTCCTTGATAACAACATTTAATAAAAAAAAAAAAAAAAGAATTCTCCTCATTTTGAAAAAAATAGAAAAGGAATTGTTTATTTTAATTAAATTTGTTTTTCACCTTTTTTGTCTCTTTTCCCTCTTCCTCATTAGAGTGACGAAGTCTTCACATCGCTAGTCTACCTAGATACTCTGAGACCAACACAGTGATCACCACACTACACAGTGGTTCAAAATCACTGACATAACACTTAGTTGTCGCACCACACATAAGCTTCCACTCCACACAGATCTGTGTCAGTCTCTCTTCTCCCCAGCGTGCCAACATGCTGCAGACTGCAGACCCCCTGGCCAAAGGGGAAGATGTGAACACTTGGCTGAGAGGTACGACAGACAGCCTCACCCCCAAGACGTTTGAACTGTTATTATTTTTAATAATAATCCTAGGTCTGAGAAGATTCCTGACACAAGATTAAAGCCAGAATAACAACCATGAGGAGCTAGTCAAAATTGCCAGCTCCCTAAGCTATGCCTTCACGACCCAGCTGAAACTGAGCGACAAGCACATCACCCACCTTCAAGAGGAACTGACATGTGCTCAACGTCGCATAGACAAGCTGGAAGTGAAAGTTCAAGATCAACTCAAAGCACCCAACGAGAGCGAGCAGGAAACAACGGAACAAGTTAAGGAGCTCCAAGCAGCCCTGACAGCAGCTCAACTTGATCAACAACATGCAAAGGCTGCCCAGAAAGCCCTGGAAAACAGACTTCAGTATGCCAACCAGCTACTAGAGAAAGCCAAGCATGACATCAGCAACAAGAATGCTGAAATAAGTGCCCTGAAGGACCACCTTGAAAGGTACAGAATTGAAATGGACAATCTGACCCCACAACTAGACGATACCAATGATCAGCTCTACATGGTCAGAAGAGGACTCAAACATGCTTATGCGCAGAAGCAAGAGCCAAAGCGAGAGAAACAACATTCAGCCTCACCACTGCTGAGCAGAGCAGAGTCCCATGTCCAAGAACTCGTATACAGCGAAAGAAGCGAAGGGCCACAACCCAAAATCTCACCTGCCTTCGCCACAGAACTCTTTCCTGTCAACGAAAGAAAACCTCCCATCCAAGCAGACCTTGGAGCTGCACCTGGGATGACCATCAAAGACCTCGACAAGCTGTCTAAAAACATCAGCAAGTTCAACCCGAACTCCACAGGGGGCCACACCATCCAGGCCCACCTTCAAGATGTCAACTTCTATCTAGAAATGAGACCTCACGTGACTGACAGAGACAGGTTATACCTCCTTAGAGCCACGTCCAGTTCCGAGGTACGAAACTTCCTAGATCGACAGCCCAGTCGAACGAAGTCAGACTACCAGCTACTTCGTGAGGTCCTGATTAAAGAGTTTACCGACCCTGACTCCGAACATGGACTGTTAACTGCCTTAGAAACCAAACAAGGTCGACAAGAGGCTCCACAAGCTTACTACAACCGACTCCGACAAGCCTACTTTGGTGCACACAACGAACCTGACCTTGAAGAGGATGTGAACTTCAAAAGCCTCTTCCTAAGAAATCTGCACCCTGGAGTCAGCCACCATCTAGGCGTCATGGCCTGTCCACGCTCCATGACCATCCAACAGTTGCGTGACCTAACACAGAAGGCCTACAACAAGCAGAAGATGGCCTCAAAGAAAGGTGACAAAACATCCACACTCTTGAACTCTGTCAACAAAGACTCAAGCCTTGCACTGGACGACACCCAGATGCATCACAAAACCAGAGTCCTCCATCAAGAGCACAGAGAACGTGATCCCCATGTCCACGAAAGCTATCAGCCCAACTTCTGGAAAAATCCATGGGACCAGCCACGCTTCTCAAGAAACGCAAAAGATAGCAACAACTGGAAACCTAACCAGACATCCAAAGGTAATCGCCTGACTCATCCAAGAGCATCTCGTAGGGTTAAGCGACAACGAAACCCACCTCAGCAATACTCAGACATGCACAGTGCTGAGTATGCTCCAGAACCATACAGCTTACCGTCAGAAGACATGGAACAAGTCATGAGCCAACTGAACGAGTTCCTTCAAGATAAGCTGAACACGGATGACTACGAAATTGAGTCATGCTCGCTGTGACCAGCGACAGAACGGAAGGCCGATGATCGCATGGTACACCACCATATCCGAGATGACAAGCACCTGTTCAACAACCACACAGGACGAGCAAGTCTCTCATGGCCAACCGTTGATGAAAACTGAGGTACCAGAGAACATCACCTCACTCACCCATCACTCACTAGCAAACTGCTATATTAACTCCAACTCCTAGAACCACATTCCTGTCTGTGCAACAGCAACCACCAAAGCACAGAAGGTCAGAAAGTCTGCCACATCCAGAAGGTAGCACAAGAGGAATGCAACAAAGGAGACAAAGTTTGCAGCCCAGCTTCACACAGCCATGCCAAACTACCTCCGACTGTCTGCTAAAGAACTTCCTGCCTTTCTGGACTGACCCCCATTAGATCATGGACATGCCCACATCCAAGCCAAGGATGAAGAGAGCCAGTCTTCATCAACATACCTGAAAAGGGGGGAGACAACACGGACTGGAACAGATCTGACCACACATACACTACACCATTAACACACACAACATTACCTACACCCAGAGGTAGCCACATCTACTGATAACACATTCAACAAACATATTCTTCCCACAAGTAGAATATCCAAATTTAGCGCAACACAGTTACATACACCACCATGAAGAAACATATAGCTATCCTCACAAGAGTTAGAACACCTGACACGAAGTTAAGGTGCATGGCCCCCTAGCTGCACATGACATCCTAGCTCAACAGTAGTTGCAAATCATGCTAGGAAAACCCACAGCAGCTTTGTTTTGTTTTGTTTTGTTCTTTTACCTATCCTTTTCCTTCCCCTCTTTCTTTAGTAGGTGAAACACCTAGACACCCTGCAAGGGTCAAAGGTCTGATATTAGGATTGACTCGCTACACCTAATATCCGCAAGCCACTCTAGACTGAAGGAAAGCCAGAGAGCTCCATGCACGATAGGTCGATTCATTTTACCACAAATTAGTTCACTAGAAACTAAATGTGAACATTCTTAAGTTAAGACAACTTAGAAGAAACACACAAATCTAGTCGCAAAAGTTGATCGAAGAATTAAAACAATAATTTCCAAAATTGAATAACCTAATGCCCGGCACCAGTACAGTAACTGTCATGGAGGTGTTGTCTTGTTGTTTGCTGTGTTTTGTCTGCTTCTTCTGCCCTTGTTTTCCAGCGCTCGACGATGTCTTCTGCTAAACACCTCGCCGAACGAAGGGGGGTGTGTAGAATATCAAGGCCGAATATCAGATAGAATATCAGACAAATCAAGATTCGATCGAAGCATGGTTGAAACATGAGAAGCCGAATTCCACAAGACGACAGCAGAAAGTCATAAATCAGACCCCCAGCCCGCCTGAATACACCCCGACCAGGCTCCGAGGACAAAGGCTAAAATTCCTGGGTTCACAAAACTGTAGAATCATCTTAAAATACTTTCATTCTCATGGTTAATGAAACTAATCATTTCTATGCATAACTGCATATTATGTATGTGACCCACAAATTGGAATATCCTTGTTTTAATCATTGTGTTTATTGTGCTTTTAATTAGTGTTGACTAGCTTAAGCCTTAAGGGTTAATGTCATGTTTAGTATGTATGAGCGTGATAATTCCAGCTTTGAACATTTCTTCAAATTGATTCTCTGTCAAATGTATCGTATTCTGGTTATAGAAATCACATTCAAAAGGATACTTTGCAAGAGAATGTAACATTCGGGCAATGTGACTGACCATGACATGTTAATTTATGGATTGGGTGGAGCAACAAAGCAGCCAGAGCCCAGCATAGGACCTAATTGGTCAAGACAACCATTGGGAGGTCCCTCTAAGAGCCGAGGTTAAATACCCAGGACACACCTCTTATATGCTCTTGAATCCGCTCTCTTGAATTCTTCACTTCTCTTGGATCTCTCTCTCTCTCTCCGGAAAAATGCACTCTCTTGAGAATGCCATCTACTGACTCTCTCTTCAGCTCTGGACCACACCCAGCCAGCTTGATACCATGATGAGAAGAAAACCCACCTAGCTCTTTACATCCTTTTGTTCTTTTACTTTAGTTTATTTTCCTTCGTTGAGTCCGTGTGCTAAGTTACGTTTGCCAGCGGAAACCAGCCCAAAACTCTGCAGGGCCAGCCACGAGCCAACGCCCACTTCAACGACTCCTGAAATTTAAGCCAATCAGCGACTTCGGAGAAACCCTTTCCCGCAAAGACGGAGGACAAAGGGAAATCTTTAAACACAAAAGCAACGCAAGTACAAACCCCAGATTCTTGCTGTAGCTGGTGTAATATTGAAAATAGATTTTAGCCTCATTGAAAACTCAATGCGAGTGTTAAAAATGTGATTGATGGTTGTTCAGGTTTATGCAATTGCACATCTTGCTGTAAACGTGGGATATCAAATTCTCATTCTTTTAATCTAATCCTTTCCTCACTTTCTCTCTTTCTGCAACGCGTGAATGTGTGAATGCTTGTGTTCATGTGTAGATTAGTTTACATGTCTTAGAGTTATATAAATAAAGTCTTGTTTATATTGAAAAGAGAAATATCTTGTGTTTTGTGCTCATAAGTTAATGCCTTAATCTGTCGATTTTGTTACTGTGCTATTGAATAGTGTTTTCACTATATTTTGGGATTTTAATATCCAGTGCAGAGTTTGTTATACGGCTTGTTCGGTGAATCGCCGTGAAACAGTGAGTCTGTTCAAATTCCCTATAAAATCATTAATGATTCCCTTTGAGCTAAATTGACCTGTTTCCCTTATAACAATATATATATTATATGTTATCATTACATTGTGGTTGATGCCAAGTGCTCATAGAGCAATATCTTCACAGACTTTATTTAAAACTCTAACTACAAAGTGTAGTTAGAGTCAAGACAAGTCACCTTTATTTATATAGCGCTTTTAACAATACAGATTGTGTCAAAGCAACTTATATCAATATCCAATATCAAAATAGGAAAATAGTGTGTCAATAATGTAAAATGACAAGATTAAACACTCATTTTAGGTTGGGGGACGGACAGTTCTCCTCTGGCCAGACGAACCAGCAGTTTGTAACTGCAGCAAAGTCAGATTATGCAAAGGACTCAACTGGTTCCAGTGGTCTTGTCCTGGTGTATCTTTACTGGGGATCAGTCTCTGGGGCTCATCTAGGTGTCCTGGTCTCTGCTGACGCTCAGGGCTGTAGAGGTCATCTCTAGGTGCTGGTCCATCATCTGATCTGGATACAGACTGGATCGGGTGGCTACGGTGATCTCGGAACAAAAAGGAAACAGACTAATGTGATAAGAGCTCGCTCAAGTACTGAGGAGCTAAACCATTCAGGGCTTTATGAGTAATTAACAAGATTTTAAAATCTATATGATGATTAGCTGGAAGCCGGTGCAGTGTTGACAGAACCGGGCTAATGTGGCCATACTTCCTGGTTCTAAGGACTCTAGCTGCTGCATTTTGGACCATCTGGAGTTAGTTTATTAAGCGTGCAGAACAACCACCCACTGAAGCATTACAATAATCTAACCTTGAGGTCATAAATGCATGAATTAAAAATACTGCAATTGACTTTAGGTCTCAATTTAGACACTCATTAGCAGATTGTTGTATTTTACTTTTTATATTAAAGTTTCTTTTTGTAGATTATTTTTACTAAATAACCTTAAAATGTAAATGAAAATAAACTATACAATCTTTTAAATTAAGTCCTAGTAGAGTTTGCTTAGGTTGCACACTGCACATTTTATGTGAAACTGATCATCACCATGTCATTCTTACTCAGACAGCAGAGCACTTGAAGTGTGAACTTTAAAGGTTGCAGGGCAACCTTCTCCTATGTGCCTATTTGGTACACCCTAAGCTAGATGCCAGAGAAACACCTTACTGGCAATGTACTTTGAATCTGAATGTTATGTTGGCAACGTAACACAGACACACTTGTTCATAGCATCAAATGGATGTTGAGCATTGCACTGTGAATACGGGACCTGAAGTTCAGTTTTAATTTGGTTTCTGTCGCTATCTGTGTAGAAGTTGCAATATCACATCACATTTATCTGAGTGAAACAGATTATTGAAAACGGCAGGGACTTGGTTCAGTTCATTGATTGTTGATTGGATGGAGGCTGATCTGAATTTGTAAGAAATGGGCAGGGTTTATGTGTTTATGTGGACAAAATGATTGGAGAAGTCCAGAGAGAGAAGTTTCACATGGACATTTTCACATTCACTATAACATTAATAATATGCTTTTAAATTAAATAGGGTGAATTTTATTTCATTATTATTTTGTTTTTGTATACTTTGTGTATGGTAGGTAAAGTAATATGCCACTCTGAACATATCTGTAGACATTGCATTAAGAGTGGCTTTGAATCATTATGGCTGTTTACTGCTGCAGAGATACTAACAAAGATGAGACTCAAGTCCAGAACCAAAAATGGATGTCTTTCTCATTATATGGACACTCAAGCCACACACAGATAAACACTCCCAAGAAACCAACTGACAGATCAGAGAGGAACAGGTGCATGCTGGGAGATCTATACAATCAGTTAAGAGACCAACTTCATGTTGTCAGAGTACAAGCCAGCACACACACACACACACACACACACACACACACACACACACACACACACACACACAGCCTTCTAATCTTCAGGCTGAAGTCTAATCATCTGTTATTTTCCTGTCATAAATAATGGATCTAAGTGTTCAGAGTGCCGCAGATTCACTCTTTTAGATGCTAATGTTAACTTATTTCCCCTAGACATTTAGCCAGCATACACACACATACATAAACAATAGGAAAAAACACAATAATCACTGAAAAAAATAAAATATTTGCGCGCACACATTTTTCCTGCTAAATGCATTTAACACATATGCGTTACTGATAAATGCATTTAACCCATGTTTAAGCCCTATCTGTGAAATGTCCTCGTCTGCATAATTTTACCTTCTGCATTCTTCAAACATGGTCAAAGGCATCCAGTCACAAATAAGAGGCAAGTAAAAGGCATCACAAAGTGCTAACAACTTGAAAATGACAGAAAATGCCTCTTGATGGATTCTGGAAATTCTTTTTTTATTTATTCATTTTGGTTTGAAACAGCATTAACATTGCACATGTCAACAAGTAACCATATTTAATAATAGTATTTTTTTGTTAACGTAGTATTTAGTATAGGCATGCAAAAATTATAGACAGGCGTTATCAGATTAAAAAAACAATCCGCTAATCTCACTGCTTCCTCTGATGTGACTTTTAATGTATTTAGTTATTACCCTCTTCATATTCATGGCACACTTTAGGAGCTTAATGGAAACAAAGGAAAGGGGAAGAGACGCTGTCTCCTTTTGAATGCCTTCGCTGATGCTGCTGTTGAATAGTGATACTTTAGACATGTATAAATTATTGATTTGTCTATTTAAGAATTATTTTGTTATCCAACTTCATGGAATAGTTTGTCCAAAAATGAAATTTAGCTAAAAATGTACTCACCCTCAGGCCATCAAAGATGTAGATGAGTTTGTTTCTTATTTAGTCTGTCGTCACTTGTCGATCCTCTGCGGTGAATGGGTACCGTCAGGATGACTGTCCAAATAGCTGAAAATTCCACAAGTAATGCACACTGTATGTTTGAAATAACACTGTTAACCTTAAACCAGTCTTTTTGAGTACACTATCCATAATTTAACTTTTTCCAGTGAAAAAGTCATCTTGTCTGAATCAGGAGAGAAATAAGCAGATCAAGCACTGTTTACAAGAGAAAACAATCCAAAACGGTTCTAAACACATATATCTGGGGATTGTGATGTGAGGACAACAGATGATGGACTTTTCCACTGGAAGAAGTATTATTATGGAATATGGACTCGTTTTTTTTGCCAGAAGTTATTACTTAGAGAGTTAAAATGCCTTGATAATGGATTTGTTCTTACAAACATAGCTTTTCACTTTACAAGATGTTAACTGATAGAATGGAGCAATGTGGATACTTCTGGAATATCATGTTTTTATTAGCTGTTTGAACTCTCATTCTGAAGAGCAAAGGAAATGTAAATGTTTTGGGCGAACTGTTGCTTTAAAAGGAATAATGATAATTACAGCAAAGATTGAAACCTTTAAGAGAAAGGAATATTTATTCCTCTATCCTTCTGTACATTGTAATGTAAGGCATAAATTCACTTTTTACATGCACAGTAGATATTTAAGGTTCCAGTATTTAGTATTTATTTATTTCTCAAAGTACTACACTATTCACTCGTAAAAATAAAAGTGTGTAAAAGGTTCTTCACAGCGATGCCATAGAAGAACCATTTTTGGTTCCACAAAGAACCATTCAGTTAAAGTTTCTTTAAAATAAACCATACCTTTCTTAATATGATCTGAAGAACCTTCTTTTGCCACAAATAACCTTTTGTCAAACAGAAAGGCTCTTCAGATGTTAAAGGTTCTTTATGGAACCATTTAGACAAAAAAAGGGTTCTTCTATGGCATCGTGAAGCACCTTTACTTTTAAGAGTGTTGTTCATTTATTGGTTATCTACCATAACATGAAACTAATTGTAGACTTGTTGTTATAAGATCAGAGTGCATCACTTAAATAGATAGAATCATCCGTTTTTCTTTTCATGAGACCATCTGAAGCAGAAATGTGAAGATTTGTGATGATTCAGCAGGTACCCGAAGCAATCGTGTGCGCTGTAGGCAGGGCCATTTTTAGGAAATACTGGACTCCTGTTAACATCTTTAATGACACAGCTTTGAACAGATATAAGCAGCTGAATATTATAAAAACATCCCCTTTTTAAATATTATCCAAAAAGACTGATCAGAAATGCAAATGTGTAGACAATGTTGAAAATGTAGATTTTTATACATGTCTGCAAAATGACAAAAATAGGGATCTCGCCTATGTGTCGAAAAGTTCAAAAACAGACTCTGTTAGTCTGCTACGTTAATGTTTAACAATGCATGTCAGTATACAGTCCTGTTCACACTGCCAGCAGTGCCTTGTCACCACTCATTATACTGGTTTGCTCCCCGGTGCCCTAGTAATAGTTACAGTATAAAACAGCATCTTGTCGATAATGTAGTTTATGTTATTCAGTTTGAAATCAAATCAGTTTTATACTGCTCTTATTGAACATGAATGAGCTCAGGTCACTTTGTGGCTGTCATTAGTGGTGTGAATGAGGCTTGAGGGATATTACTGTTGGCTTCAAAGAGTTTGTGCAGTGATGCATTTAGAACCTTGGAAAAAGTTGCAACACGTTGGAAAATGTGTTTATGATTTACTCTGACCTTGGCTGATCATAATATGCTCCCGTTGAGTCATTGATATATGTATTGATGTCCAAAGTCCAAACACAACAGATTTGTTTCAATTAAGTCTTAGAGCATATTGATTGCGCGCGCACACACACACACACACACACACAATAATATCATCAAATTCCAATTATTAATGTACAGGTACTGTATGAAATTGAATACACAGACACATTGTTTCATTGTGGAGACGTTGTAGACCTATTGATCTTGTTTTATACAAAGCTAATTATATTTTCTGTCCTGTAACCTGACCTCAAACCTTCCAGCATTTTTATTAACAGAATTATTTTGTATATTTATTAATCATTTTCTTGTGCATTGGCTGGTCCCCACATTGGAGGCGATTTGCGGTTTTACTGTGCTTGTTTTGATATGTGGTCCCTGACACTGCGAGAAAAGCATGGGCCCTTAACAGCTCAAGCACTCCGAAACGCATGAAGCAAAACTCAATTACTGCAATATGTTTAAAAAAAAAACTAGAGATACTTTTCCAATAACACGTGTATTATTGTAGTTGTTTATCTAGCTAGGCCGCAAAACATATTCCTAAACGATCATTGGCAGTGTTCATCCAGAGCAGCAGCGGTGTTATTAGGAAATCAGTCACACTGTGGATGTTTCTTCGGCGCGCGTTCTGGTCGGACTGAGATTGTGCTCGCAGCGTCGGCCGCTCGCGCCGGTAGACACGCGCCACCCGTTCCCCGTTTCTGCCGCCACACCCCCTTTCTCACGAGCGCTGAATGGTACGTCCCGGTGATGCCGAACGTGTCAAACAGTGAAAAATCCGTGAAGACTTGAATCCTAACCGTTCAGAATACGACGCTCCCTCCGCGTGCGAGTGTGCTTGTGTATGAGCTGCCGCATCCCGTTTCACTCAGCATCCGCTCTCGCGCGTTTCCCGGTAACCGAGCACCGCACTCCCGCCGCCTTACCGGAGCCACCTTGTCTCCGACAGAGACGCTCTGCTTTCTGAAGGATAAACGCCAAGATTCGGTGCCGGAGCCTTTCCCCACACATCTACCAGAGATTAAGTGAGATATCCGGGGATTTTACACTGAATCATGCTCAGCGTTGACGAAGGTAAGCATCAGAACCCCGGTAAACAGAACCGGTTCTCCATAACTGCGTGTGTTTGTGGGTGTTTGTTCGTATACGCTGAATACAAACGTGGATTCAGTTTCTCAAACGAATGACTGCGGTCCGTTGTGTACGAAACACATCTGTTTTTCTTTAAGGAGACCGTTAAGAAACGGAGAAACCGTTATTCGGCGGCTGAGAAGAAGCTCAGTCGTTTTTTTTCCCTGCGCAGCACATCTGTGTAACTGATCCGAGGCTCTCCCAGCCCAGACATCCACAAACAAGCAGCCGTTAAATGGCTTTGGTTCCCATCCATCCGACGTGAGACTTTCTCTATTTTAGAAGCGAGCTTTCCCGCCGTCACCGCGCGCAGATCATTCTTGACAGTATCGACTGGGCACGAGGCACCAATTACCCGCTGCTTGTGAACTTGACTGACTGAATGCGACCTTTACGGCCTTTTACTCTTTAATTGTGATAATGTTATATATTTCAACGAGTTATGTTCGAGAATACAGCGGACGGGTCTGAATGAGTGTGAGGAGATTTCACCGAGAAATATGCCCACGGTTTCGCGCACGACCGGGTCACCTGCACTGGTAAATATTTAAATTTCACGGGATTTTCTCCGTTTTAGCAGCGAACTGAGACCACCCCACCAGCTGTTCGAATCCGGTGTTATTCTTGTGTTGTTCTCCGCTTCTCCGTCAGTGTGTGTGAGTGTTCTGCGACACATCTGTGCATTATTCACTCAGGTCTCTTTAGAGAGAAACCGCTGGTAACACTGGGAGAGTTGGTCGGGACTTTAAGTGGCTATGCTTTTTATTTATTTTTATGATTATACCAGAAGAGAACGAGGGAAACGAGATTATGTGTTTCGTACTGTAGTTGGCTACTTATTATCGAACACTAAATAAATAATTTAGTGTTCTTTAGGTTATAAGCAAAAATACCAGGGCACTCCCCTTATTTGCATATATATATATATATATATATATATATATATATATATATATATATATATATATATATAATTTGAATATGAATGAAATAATGCTTATTAAAAAGTTGATTTGTTCATTTTTCTTTTGCAAATTAAGTAAAAATAAAATTAAAATCTTATTTTACCTTTGCAGGTAAGGTAAATATTTCAATATTTTTCTGAAATTTGGCCCATACACTCAGATACGGGATACATAATCCACACACACAAAATATACATTTATTTGCACATATAAATGATGTAGTAGTTTATTTAAACAATTTGATGTGTTTTCTTAAGGATGAATTATATGCTTTAAAACTCACTGCTACAAGGGCAAATATTTTTATGCATATTTAGAGGCAGGCTTCAGCACATAGAAGGCATTGCACGAATAATATATAATAAAAACATGAATAATTGGTTAAAGTTTACTACTTGCCTTCTATTTGCTTGCCGAGGGAAACTAATGTATACAGTACTTAATATTTACTACAATATTTTTAAGATTTTCGAACACTTTGTTTACTGCGGATAGTTGGAAGTAAACAAGATACGTTTGCTACTATTGCTATCCCTGAATGTCACATAAAATCATGCGCAGTGTGATTGGTGGTTTAATATGTCGATCACATGGCCCAATCCTTTCTGAACTGAGGTTATTGAACAGATTCAGCTACAGTGTACAGTTAATGTAATGCTAATGATCTTTTGCTGGTGATACCAACAGTCTTTATAGTGAGAGCAACAGGGCACAATATAGTTGAGCAGGTATACAGAGAGAGTAGCATTTGAGGTCCAGGATTGCCAGTATCCATACAGGCGGTTACAGCCAACACTGACTTGTACTAAATGTATATGTATATATATATATATATATATATATATATATATATATATTTAAACATCATGTGTGTTATCGAGGTATTTGTTTGGCTTGGTGCCAGTGTTTTTTGTTTTGTGCAACACAAATCCAAGTTTGGATTATAGAAATCACAGTCCTGCTCTATCACTGATGTGCTGTCAAGTAAGACACTCCAGGTTGCTCCAGGCACATTATCTCAGCAAGTGGTTAACAGTAAGTTGTGAAAAGCAGCTGCTAAATGGGAACTATGAACATGCAGTATTTATGTGCTAGAAAAATGTGTGTGTGTGTTATATGTCAATCTGCTGTTGGTGAATTAGCCTGCCGTTATTGTGACCTCTTAGAATCTCGTTATTATGCTAAAATATCTCTGAAAAGCAAAACCTGACACGCCTACTTTATTAGAAAATGCTACTGAATTGAATGTAAAACGCCTGCTATTTCTCTCCTGACCTTTTAATTAATATGTATGGCTGTCCATATTTTAGAAATTTCCATTACCAGGGATAACAGATATGAAGTGTTGTGATCCTGACTCTAACTCGAAGGCCTAGCATTCTGTACTGGGAGCTACATTCTTCATTTTGTGTGTATCGTTGGGATTGGGATCATCAGTCCAGAACATCATTTAGACCTTAATGCAATGGCATATTTGGCATTAGATGTTTGTGTTACTCATATTCTCTACAGTATGTCTAAAAATATACGCTACAGTACACCTTTCTTTTACCCTTCCCTCTGTCCCTGTCTTTGTCTCTCTCTCCTTATGATGCCGATGTTTAGCAGGGACGGTAGCTACCCACACTGGCATTAATCCCCTGCAATTCCTCACCCTCTTCTAACAATAGAGGTAAAGACCGGAGGGGTTCCTGCCTGCTCTCCCACTCTCAGCAAACGCTACAGTACTGCGTTCAGCTTTCATTAACGCCACACTCACTGGGAGAGAGCGAATTCTGAGAGTTCTTCGCTTTCTGACTGGCTCCACCGGCTTGCGAGGCTAATACATCATAGGCTTGCAGCTAGTGCAGCCCAGGGGTACTATTGTTCAACGTTTAACATTTATTAACCGATATAAAATATAAATAAATAAATACTTGTTGCAATAGTAATCAATTGATTTTCAGTTGAGAATATCCATTATCTAAACAATGCTGAATACATATTTTAACTAATGCCAGTTAGTGAGGTGTGGGTAGTAGGGGTTGACCAATATATCACCAAGGCCAATATTGTCTGATTTGTCAGACGATGTACAGACACACAAGAGCGCCCTGCGTTTGTCTTCAGTAGTTTACTGTCTTGTTCATCAGTTCTGTTTAATAATAGAAAGGCAAACGCTGTAATACTTTTTTAATGTAAGTAATGCACATTTATATAATTTGAACAAGTATTTGAATCCCCATTAAACATTTCATTCATGCTGAATTCAGCTGAAAAGGTGCATGTGAAAGGTCCAATTGAACGTGGACAAGAGAGTTCAGCTGTCACTGGACACACATGATTGAGCAACTTCAAACTAGGACAAAAAATACTCTTACACATTTTTGATCAATACTTAGGTTTCAATTGTAATCACAATTTGGACAATTTTCCTACACACTTTACATTTATAAATGCATTTCTGTGTTGATGAATTTGAAACATTTTTCAAAAGAAAACCAATGTGAGCTTTTTCATAAAGCGGTTAAATAACAGCTGAAGTAGTAGTGGCTTTATTGATCATATTTGAGGGCATCATATCTTTGCATAAATCATATGTGGTAAATTAATGGTACATTTTCTCTTCCATAGAAAACAATTATGTCGAGAACCGTTCATCCAATCGACTTCACACGTGGCGGGTGTGTTGCTGCGGACCCACGGGAGTGCAGTGACGCATTTTGGTGTTCAGAATTAATACACTTTTAATAAACTACAGAACAGCGCAAACCGGAAGCAGGCTTAAATGCTCCGAGAACGGACCCTGCACTAGTGATACAAAAACACACTTTTAATTAGGTAGCCTAACATTTTTCTAACAAACAGATCACTCCTAAATCAGAAATTAGCAGCACAGTAATTACTGACACCAGGCTATTTAAATAAAAGAAGCAGATAAAATAAATGAAACGAAGTTCAACGAACTGTAATAAATAAAGAACACGGTAGCATACTTTCAATAACAGCATCACACATTTTAATTACCAAACAGTTTAAATCAAATTAAATTAATTCCCTTATACAGAATAAAACAAACTGTGGGCTTAATAGAATAAGGTAACGTTAGGCTGGATATACAGCTCATATTTCAATAAACAAACTATTGCTTTAAAAAGTCAAACTTTCAAATAAATCACAATCAGGTTGCAAGCTAGCAGAGCTACCTACTTAGTGTACCTACACTCTGACTGCGATACCTGAGGATGTACCTATAGACAAATTATAATTTGGCTGGGCTACTGTACATTTTTTTATGACTGCGGTAATTGCAAGTATTTTCCATGCAAATTAAGTGCATGTGTAAAATTACTGATTGACATGGTGGATAAAAGCAGCTCGTTTTTTACGCTAACAATATAGGCTTCTAAGTGTACTACTTCTAGAAGTGATTTTTCAAACTTGATGTGATGTTGTGTTAGGCCAGTTTCAAATCTCATATTTGGCACACTGCCTTTATCTTGTCCTCACTCAATTTAAAGTGCGCCCACACAGCTGAGGTCTTTGCCATTTTTGTCTTCTCTTCCAGATGAACTGAATCATGATGTTCATGACATTCACTCATGAGCGATTCATATTCAAGCGCGAATGAGAACCATTTCATGAGGAAAGCCAGGTGTAAAAAAATAAAAAATTAATTATTATTCGAATCTCAAAACTTAAAATCGAATGTCAACCCACCGAACTAATATTTTAATATTCCGGTTCAGCCCTAATGTTTACATTTATTTACATGTATATATTTATATAATTTATATTATATATAAATACATTTAATATAAAAATTGCTTAAACGTATATGTGCATGTGTGTGTATTTATATATATATATAATAAATATACACAGTACACACACATATTATGTAAACAAAAACTTTTATTTTGGATGTGATTAATCATTTGACAGCACTACTTATTACTAAAACATAATCTCTACAAGAAAAGAAGATGTACCCAGCACGAGAGCACAAAGGGTTAAGCGTTTTCTTCATAATGAGTTTCTTTGGGTCCTTCCATTTGGATGATGGTGCCTTTATCTTAGCAGTGGCTAGTATTTATGACGAGAAATATGTGAGAAAATACCTGGTTGTTGTTTTAGGACATTTAAGCAATGTTAAGCATTTTAGAATTTCCCCGATTTGATGTGTTATGCCGTTCTTGCAAATTAACTTTTATATATCCAAAATATTCTCACTGGTGGATAGGTTAGGTAAGCAATGTTCATTTAGCATTTAATCTCTCTGTTCTTCATAAACTATGTTCATTAATTAAGCTGTGTTGATTTAGCATTTAGTTATTAGTTTGTTTGCATAGCTGCAACTATGTAATTATGGCAGTGAATACCACAATACTGCCCTCTGACCGCCACAATCTCACATAAGGCTTTATCAAGTGATGTAGTGTCACAAGGGTGAATATATTGGACCTCATTACAGATTAGCCATCATTGTCAACTGGCCTCAGCTTTGACATTAGCATGTTAGCACTACTCCCTCATGTCTGGATTAATACTGTACTGGAAACAGGGGATTAAGCAGCACTTACCCAACCCAGATCTGCCAGTCACACAGCCGGTAATTATACCAACAGAGTGTCTTTTGCTTAATACTTCAGTGCAGTTTAAAGTGCTGATGAGCAATAACCAGGGGACCAATTGCCTGTGTGTTTTGCTGCATATATCTAAATACTTCAAGGTTATTCGGGCTTTATTAAGGTTAGAAAAGGCAATGTATTCAGCATGGTGGAGTAGAATAGTAGGTTATAGTAATAGATTGAAACCTATTATTATGCTAATATCTCTTTTTAAGAGGAATTTGGTGCCGGATGTTTGTTTGCTTGTAATTGTAGATTGAAAGGATAAATTAGTATTTTAGATGGATTTTACAATTTAGCAGTGACATTATTGTGGGTTCAAAGCTTAGGTATTCTGCATGTTCAAATTATTCTAATTTATATATAAACAATTAGGTTTACCAACCAGTGTTCATTAGAAAACACTGTTTATGATTAGTAGAAAAATGCAGAAGTACAGTATGTACAGTAGCCCTTTCCTTTAATAAAGATCAGGAGTAGGCATTGTTGATGTGTCGATGTCCTGCAGAATTTAGCTCCAGTCCTGAAAAAAACCTCACCTGCTTGTAGCCCTAATTCTGAAGACCTTGATTAGCATGTTCAAGTGTGTTTGATTAAGGGTTGGAGCTAAACTCTACAGGACAGCTGCACTCCAGGACCGACGTTGCCTACCCCTGATATAGATGCATACTGGAACTCCGAGCTCTGCTCTTGGTTAATTATAATTCTGCCCCCCCCCCCCCCATTCTTCTTTTCTTATCCTCTTATCAGACCCTCTTTACTCTCCCTCTCCTCCTCTTATACCCTCTTTACGCTGTAAGCCCTTTCTTAGGAAGGTGGTAATTTTCACAGTCTTGATCCCCCCCCAACGCACTCCATTTCAGTAACAGTGAGCTAAAAGTCCTCCCACATCTCTCCGTCTCAAGTTCAAACTTGTTCTTTCTGTTTCTTCATATGGCTGTTCTGTCAGTCTGTTTCCCTCCCTCGTTTCTCTGTTCATTATAGTTCTCAGCATAATAGCTTGGACTGATATTATCTCTGAGTCTCTAGAACACTGCGATGTCAGAATAGATGCAGAGTGTTTTATCATACAGGTTTGTAGCTTGGCTTTGGTGGTGACTGTTAATCACAGGATACGTTCCAATCGCTCGGTAGTGAACTGGACTACACAGGCTGTTAATCTTGACATCGTAAGTGAGATATCACTTGACATTGTAGCTGGTGTGTATGTTCAGTCCAAAGGAAACTACTAAAGGTATATCGAGGATGCGTACCTCAGTATTGACTTAATACTGTAATATTTACCCATTAGATTCTTTACTTTACCTTTGTACCACACATTTATTCAGCTTAATTGACCTCTTTTATTAGGCAGTTGTGCTTGTGGATAAAGCACAAGATATGTGACTGCTACAGTGCCATTATGATACCATTATGATAATGTTTACATGATAATGTTTATACACATAAACATTAAGAAAACACAATGTGCTCTAAACATTACAATCTGTTTTCATATTATTGTCTATAGTAGGGATGCATGATATATGAGTAACATATTGGATTCAGCCAATATTAAAGATGTTTATGTATTTGTCTGTATTGGTTGAAACTAAGTAACTGCTTGCTCATTCCCCCATTTTATATTAATATTTAAAAGGCTTTGCAATGTAATAACATAGTTAAATGTAGTCTCAAAATGATTGTTTTTTATAATGTACATTATAATCTTGATGCATAAATTCACCTGTAGAATAAAAAAAAATCATTTTCATTTGTTTTATTCATTAGCCACAACATTTGTTATATTATGTTTCCCTAACACTAATGGTTTAGAGTGTGACATTTTAAACTACATAAAATAAGTAACACTCGTGAATGTATTATTTGTTTTTATATTTGAACATTTGGACTAAGTGAACTTACAGAGAACTAGCTGAGTTTGTATAGGATAGTATAGTAGTAACAAGTATACTGTAGTTGCGATAGAGTAGTACTGCATCATTCTTATCTCCAAAATGTCTTTAGTTTGATCATATTTATAAAAGAAAAATACAGCTTTATGATTCTCTCTGAAAACAGCCGTGTTCCTGGAGGCGCCGTGGGCAGAGCTAAAGAGTGACGAGCACTTAAGCGCCGATCGCCAACAAAACACATCTGCAGTTCTGAATCATGACCGGGATCTTTTATAGCTGGGACTGCTCCATCTTTCAGTATCAAAGGATGTGCAAATCCAGTGTCGAACTGGGCCTTGTTTATAAAACGTTCGTCAACAAACACACTTGTGAAACTCCATTTCTGCCCCATAAAACAAACTGCATCCACTGTTCATGCAACACTGGGTTCTTTTGGGAAGCTGAATAAGGTTATCTTTCCCTTACAACCAAAAACACACTTCTTTAGAGACATTCTTCCTGAGCGAGTCTCGTGCAGAGCTGCCGGATGAAGCACGTTGATAGGCACGCTCTTACTCTCACGCTGGTCGATGCGTGCGCAGGTGCGCTCTTCTGGGAGAAATGCCCATATAAGGAGTTCCACCCCTCATTACGTTAGGAAGAGCCATGATTGAAAAACTTTAAGAAACGTGTATAAACCCGGAAGGAAGATTTTTGACACAGAAATACTCTGTCATACTTCCAAATCTTTCTTTTTTTTTACTTTGGCCATGCTTAGCATGAGAATCCAACTCTTTAACAGTGTAAACAACTCAATGCATGAAACAGCATTTTACCCCCCCCTTTAAATCCCAACTGATGCTGTTTTCAGTTGATGAATGACCAGTACATATAGTGCGCCTCCCATCCAGTTAATTTCAATGGGCTAAAACTTTGTGCTTTGTTGCTTTTGACATGAAACAAAATCTCCGATTTCAAATTCTGTCCAAAATTCGAGCAATAAATACCATTTTGGTGCTCTTTAATGTGGCGTGATAGATCGTTGTAAACGAAGCGTTAGTACAGTTGAACTTTCGCTTTACTAGTGGATACACGCCTGTGCATAATCAAAGCCATAGCAAAAGGCTCGTAACAGTTTTAGTTCTGGAGCTGATGATCCCGTGCTCTGCTGCCACACTGGACAGGGGTGGGAATTACAGTTATTAATTACATCCTCAGTGAATCACAGAACACAGAATCTCCATTTAGTTTCTTCTTTTATTTGTTGATGTTTTTTAATGAGAAAATTATATATATATACTGTTCAATTAGACTAATTAATTATAGGAACAGTCTTCCTCTAAAAATAAGCCCTAGAAGTGTTATAAATGAGGTTTCTGAGGCACCCTCATTAAGTCTCCGATATGTGTGTTTGAGAAGCATGGATCCTCATCATTCTCATTGTCTTCCTCCAATATGTGAATAATGTGAATAAGATTGAGCATGTAGAACATGTCTCAGTGATGACCAGATTGACCGAGCAGCCACGCTCAGTCAAATGATTATATTCATGTTTTTAGATTTTTCACTCCCAGATATTTGATATGCATGAAAAACCACAACACATTTTATTTTACGTGATGGAAAGCAAATATTCTCTGTCTACGCTGCTTTATCCACCAGCACAAACATATTATGTGTGAATGATATTTAGCATATGTCACAGCAGACTGTAAAAATGCTTTTTCTATTGGTTTAAACTTCTGTGCTTTTTAACCTTACTATGTGAATGTATTGCGTTTTGTATTGTGCAATGTTTTTGATAGTTGGCAAATTGGAAACAGTAATGTATCTCTCTATCTACTTCTGTTAAATTACACATTTCAAAAGGACTAAAAAGGCATAATATGTTGGCTAAAAAGCGTCCTCTTTCTCCATAGGTCAGGCCACACATTTCCATCCATTTTAAAAAGGTTACACTGCCTTTCAGCACAATGGGTGAAAAAGACGCATTGTCCAGCTCGAGCACCCGTAACAGTGCCCAGCAGACATGGCCGTGCAGCTTGATTTAATGACACATCTTACATTGCAGGTTTAGATTAATTAACATACTGATGAGACATTTTGGAATATATTCTTATTCTAATCAGCAGACTCATTTTAAAAGTACGAAACTTCAGCAGGGTGCCGGGGTTGGTTACTTGTCATTTAGCAGACGCTTTTATCCAAAGCTGCATACTGTACGCTAATTTCAGGAGCGACCTGGGGTCGGGTGTCTTGCTCAAGGGCACCACGTTGACGATGGGTCACAGTTTCCGGAGTGAAGCTGTCCCCTGCTGAGGTGTGAACCTGCAGCCCATGTACTGTAAGCAGGTTGTCCAGCACAGTGGAGAGGTGACAGGAAATCATAGGAAGAAGTGGGTGGATTGAGTCCGGAACTGACAAAAGCTGGATTAAACCCTTCAGGTAGTACTGTATCTCTGACTTCAGATTGTTAACGACACACCAGGAGTTTTCAGAAGGGGGTCTGTGACCCCTAGGGGTCATTGATGGCACTGCATATGGTCTGCCAATTATTGTTTTATTTTATATATAAAAAGGGATTAAGAAATAGTTCAGTCTAAAATGAAAAATCAGTAGCATATTATTCCTAATTTTGTTTCAAAACCAATATCACTAGCATCCTTACTTGTCTGTAAAATTGAAGTCAGTATGGTCCAGTCAGTGTTGTTTTGCACCCCTTTACTGCATTCAGAAAAAAACAAAACATGAAAATATATTTCTGTGCTCCAAAGAAAGAAATGTCTACAGATTTGGAACAACATGCAGGTAAATACATGACAAGCTAAACAAAGCTAATTTTAAGAAGCTGTGGATGCTTTACTGTGCCTCCCACAAAAAATAAAGTATAATTAAAATATACAAGTATATGTATCATCGTAATTATTAATGGCCTCCCAATGTAAGCATCATTACAGAGTATGTAAATGCATTGATATAGCACCATATGTACTTTTGAAATCTGGTTTAGTGAGCATAACTAAGGTGATATTGCAGTAATTTATCACTGTGATTATAAATATTAAAATCCTTGATGATTCTCTTAGCTGATGCTAACACTTGTAATTCTCTAATGCAGAGCATTTGCTGTAACAACCATTTCTTAAAGAAAGCTCTCTGGCTGCATTGATGAAGCCCATCGAGTGATTAATCAAGCACATGGGCAGAGTTTTGTCACAACACAGTCCTCTAATCTGAAGTTCTTGAGCCAAGCTGTAATTTAAGTATGATTGGGTTTTAGTGCGTTGAGATGATTAGGCGTTTGGGAAAGAGTTTGCTATCAGTGAGACAGCCTTTAAACCGGGCCCTGTCAGGCTCTCATCTGTGCCACTGCAGGTGCTTTGTTAACCTATAATAAGGGCACTTGAACGGTTCACCACAAGGCCGGACTCCAACCGGCCACCTGTTGTGGAATGATTAGGGGTAATTGTAAGTGTGTGCGTGTGTTTAAAGAAGCTTTAAGCCTGTACAGCCCTCACCTAATCACCTGTAACTGCTTAGCCAAAGATCTGTGACTGATTTGTGTGTGAGATCCAAAGCCCCGTAGACCTGATCTGATTCCACTGCCGTTCTGTTTCCCTTCAATGCTTCTGTCGTGGAATCTGTTAAGAAAGCTTAGCCCTGCACCGGAAATAAAGCTTTCTGGACCATAAGAAATATTGTATTACTGTTCTTCTTATTTAATTTGTTTCATTTCTTCAAGCTAAAGTCAGTTTTCCCAATGCACTCACAAATATCCGTTTGGCATTGTTTGTATTCTTTCTCACAAATTTTCATTGCCACGGCATGCTTAATGCAAAGCCTGTATTTTAAAGACACTTCTGTACTCGGGTCCCTTTGAATTGATGTGACCTCACAAAAATGACACCCTCAGTTTCTATGGCAATGACATAAGTAGTGAATCGATATCACAGCGATCAAGCTGAGAAAATGCAAACAGCTGAATAATTCAACAAGTCATCTTACTGCACCGAATCAGAGGGTTCGCCAATGAAAAGTGTTTTTCATCTGGGGGAAAAAACACATGAAAAATGAGGGGTCTTTGTAAGAGAAAATATAAAACCATCTCGCTGAAACATTGTTCACTTGATTTTGTCACTGACCTCATAAAGCTGCTCATTTAAATTTAATATTTTATATTATTTAATAGATATATATATATTCACATTATGCTGCATAATTAATGAAGCAGTGCTCTTTTTGTCTTCATCCAGCATTATTATTTTGGAGGAATGTGGCAGCGTTGAAATATCATGTCGTGAAATTCTATTAGCCTATGAATTTTTGTCAGAGCCACCGTTTGCATGCTTGACATTGAGTGTTTTTGTTGTTTTAGAGATTATTACGGATGTGTGCTGGGAATGAAGACAAGCACATCGGGTTATGGTGGAAACGCTGCGGAGAGGTGTTTATTTAGTATTAAGAGGCCGATCAGACAGAAGAGGATTTGGAGTAGCGGATGGGTCAGTCTCTATCGTGCTAGAGTGCGCTGATAGTGCTCTAAGGGAGCTCCTTGTGTGTCTGTACACTCGTCGTCAGGAGGTCTCCAGGAGATGGGGGTTGAGGAGGCGGAACATGAATTTGGAGTGTCTCCGAGAGACCGTCTATTTGGACGCTTCATCTTAGACCTCATCCGTTTCTGTTAGATTGGAGGAGAGGAAGAGAGCTGCATAACTTGTCGTCTTGTGTAGCCTTAGCCTGGCAAGCATGAATCGACTTCAGCTGTGCCGCTTGTGCCGTCTTTAGCTGTGTGCTGTGGTGCTGTCCAAGGTGCTAATGGAGTGTGTGTCCTGGAAGAGCTCTCTGACTACCCCTTTCCACCAGCAGGAGTCAGGTGTTAGTTCAGAGCTAGTGCTCTTTTTAGTTGGTTCGACTGGACAGAACGAGGAGCTCGTTCATAAACAAGGGACTACATCTGTAGCATGGTCACGCGTTTTTAAGCACTGCAGTTTTAAAACAACCGATTTTAAGCTGGTGAAACTCAAGCAATAGACCTATATGCGTGCGCCGTCTCTTTCTGTGTGAGAGTGCGCTTTTTCCTTTTCGCAGACTTTGAAAAATTACACAAACACACTTATATGCGTCAGAATCCCCATCTTTGCAAGTATCCTCATAAACACAGCGATTTAGGTCTTAAGAGCGAGTAAACAGCAAAAAGAGAAAACACATATGTAACAGTAAGTTAGCTATATTGGATCCGGACTTCGGTCTTAAAGGGGAAGCGGTCCAATATTCGTTCTGTCTGCCATTCATGTTAATCATAGCACACTTCTAGAACATCTCTCACTGCTCTTGACTAAATCACTTTTGTAACTTTAATGAGAATAAATAAAAAATAACAAAAATAATGATATATTTATAATATGTATAGAATCTATACATAATACACATGTTAATTATGTCTATCATAGATAGATAGAATTAACACAGTGAAGACTAATTAATTTACACAATGTATGTAGCGTTTCTTATTTATTGTAGTTTTCTGTCCTATTGCTTGCAATTAGTTTCTTATTTCATCACTGACTGTTTATTTATCTTCAGTGAGGTTGTGTTTTTCTCTCTCTCTCTTTAGGCTTGTATTAGTTTGATATTGACATTGGTGACAAGGATTATGAAAAGTCTATGGTATCAAATATTTGAATATATAAAAACCTTTTTAAAAGGAAAAATCACTATATCGTGATTATATATTGTTATCGTGTATTATATATTTGTCATATCGTGATATACGATTTTGGTCATATCGCCCACCCCTAGTTGGTTTATATTGAATATTTATTTGTATATGATCATTTCCCATATATTTTTTATATTTTGATTAATTTTGCTGCCTTCTAACACACATAATCTTTAAAAACACGAATAATTTGACAACACTGTTAAATGCAATCTTTAGCAAATCCTAAAATGAATAACTTATTTTTATATTTTACAATAGTGTTGAGTTCAAGTCCACCTTGTCTAGTCCCAGTTGAGTCCAAGTCCTTAACATATTGAGTTTGAGTAGGAGATTCAACTTTTAACTTAATTTTATGTTGGTACTTATCCTTCATGCTACACGTGATGTGGATTTGACTGTAATCAGAAAAATCCATCCAGAGTCCATATCAATTTTGAGCACAAGTCCACCTGAGAGTTCATTGATAATTGATTGCAGTCTGAGACTCTACTGTACAATATTACGTTGTACTAAATTCACTTGTAGCATTTCAATTATTTTTGTTTTTGTTTTAATGGTATATCTTTTTACTATCAACCATTTATTCACCCTAACTTTCTATTAATTCAATTAATATTAGTGCGTTCCTAGAAATAACGAGTTTGTGAATTAAGACGTTCATCTTCTTTAACATGAGAGAATGCTAAAGAGAAAAAGAGAAAGCGCATTCAGTCTCACAGTGAGAGAGCATTTTAGGCTGACATGAGCTACAAATGAAACTGTCTACAGTATTTCGTTTTAAATGTGTTTCATCATATTATTTTACATTGAGATTTTTTTTCCTAAAGTGTCCACTGGGATGAAAAAGGGATGAAAATTATATTTCTCCAAAATGACTGGAAGCTCAATTTGGTTTCCACACTTGCATCATAAACTCACTCCAGTTTATGAAATTATCTACGTATTTATTTCGAACTTCATGAGATCAAGGCTGATAGGACAATGCTGTAAATTCAATCTGAAATTCAATCTTAATTGAATTGGCTCATTATGCGAAATTCAGCAATATTATGCTATATGCAGAAAGGAGATATTCACAAATGTGAAGCAGTATGAGTTGGCTTCCAAATGTTTAGAAGGCTAAAAATGCTTAAACTTGAACCATTCTCATTCAGAAACCTCCGGCTTCTCAGTAACACATGAACGGCTGAATTTATGAAAGCGTTTACTGCCAGACTTCTAGTGCGAAATGTCTAAGCCTGTGATTTGTAGAGGTTGTAGATGGTTTCCAGTCCATCATTCGAGTAGAAGTACATGTAAAAAAAAAAAATACCTGTGCGATTTGCTGCAGGCGGTGGTAAATGCAGCTTGTATTCATACATTTGAAAACGTCCAAGGTGTCAAACAGGAGCGTTTCCAAAGGTGATTTACGCATTAGAAATATGAGGTCCCTCATCTTCCTGCCTCTGTCAGTGACTTTTGTCGCAGGGTCTTTTAGATCAATGCAGAACTGTGAAACTCAACAAAGACAAATTATGGAAAGGGATCTCATTTGCGATACGCCGCGAGGAGGGGAACTTCATTTATGAGCGGAATTAATAAACGCATTTGGAATTTGAATCAGAACATCCCCACGGGCTCTGGGTTCTAAACATTCCATTAGTTCACCGGAATGCTGTTGCTCTCAGATAAACGGACTCAGCTGCAGTCGAGTTTATTTATTCTTGTCCACCAGCTCGTAGAGATACGCCGTTCGGAGGAGGTGCTTCGGTTGCAACATTATTATGCAGGTCCGGTACGATTGGGCTGGCGATTAGCTTAGCGGGTACCGATCCACACCGGTAATGTGGCGAATGGAGGTTTGGTCCCAGGTGAGTGTAATCCATGAACTGGAGAGTCACTGAGATCACAGTGCTGCTCTATTACCATCGAGGCCTTGAGCAGGACACCGAAACCCGGGAAACTCCAGAGGCACTGTCCTTGCAATTAATGTACTGTCACTTCGGATAAAAAACCTCTAGTTAATGGTCCAGGTAGATGGTCTGACATGAGCAACGCAACTGAGAATTCCGCTCTGGGTAAAAGGAGCTGGGGAATATCTTCGATGCATGAACAAAACAATGGTGCGTTTGTTCTCACTTTTAAAAGTGTGAGAGTTTCACGGTGTGAGGTGCTGTATTGAACTGTTTTTTCCTCAGTGAACCTGTAGGCGTATGCACTTCCTGTGTTCTACATTCTCCACTAAAGACTCTTAATTTTGTACGTTTGTATTCTCATGTGGATGTCGTTTGTACATTTGGTGGTTGGGATTGTTTGTGTAGGTATGTACACCACCCCCTACTGTTTTTGCTCATCTCAACCAATCTCCTGAGAATAACTTGATCGTTCGTCTCTCCCGTCTTTCGCTCTCTCTCTATCTTTCTGAAATGCTAATTTTTTCACTCGTTCTTTGGTTCTGTCAGTGCCAAGGTGGATGCGTAGGAGGGATAAATGGCGATAAACGCTGGTCTGAGATCAGTAAAGTGGAGACATCTGGTAATGAGATTTAATTTCCGAAACCTCGATCTGTGTTGCTTTTTTTATTGACGCATTGAAAGTTTTACAAAAGCAGAGTAGACATCCCCCGGGCCGAATATACACTTTGTTTTCCAACACAGAAAATCACTCCACAGTATTGTTTTGGGTTTTGTTTACCCTGGTTTGAAAGATCCACTACTCTGTGCCAGGGTGTTTCAGATGTGCGTGTTATTGGGTTTTTGAAAGGTAGCAGTTTTGGGGCGGAGTTTCATTAGGACGATTGATTGAGTATTTCAGAGCACAGAGCAGGAGTTCATAGCTGAATAAATGCCAGACCGAAAGAGGCTGTCCCAGTCTGTCCCCAAGCATAACGGTCACCTCAGATTCCTCATCTCATGAAGGAGAATCGAGTTTGAAGGATGGTTTTCCAGAGAAGGCAGATGTGATGTATATGTCACCCCGTCCTTTAATTAGTCAGCAAAGACAAAGACGTTATTGCTGTACTCCTCTGTTCTCTAGTCTTGGTGAGAGTCAATTCCAAACAAGTAATGAAAGAACAATTGAGAAAGAAATGAAAAGGCATTGGCACAGAAATGGCAAGAACTGACGATCGGAGGGAAAGGGAGAGCGTCATAGGGAGAGAGAAAGAAAGAGAGAGAGAAAGCTTTTCAGGTTGACCGTGACAAGGTGAGAGATAATGATAGAATCCAAACCCTAGAGAGAAGTGTGTGTGTGTGTGTGTGTGTGTGTGTGTGTGTGTGTGTGTGTGTGTGTGTGTGGTGTTGGGGCTGATATTCATCATCACGGGTCAGGTGTGTATGACTTTAGTCGCTCTTTTGTCTTGAGGGCTCCCAGTGAAAACAGGTATTGAGGAAAGTTTAAGGGCAAAGCACACAGGCCACAGGTCAATCTGTCTCAACACACAAACAGATTTGGACCATTTTCCAGTGTTTGTGGCTTGTTACAGTTGTCGATTATGGCCATGTCTTGTGTTCGATCAAGCGAGGGAGAGGAACTTAGTGCACAGAGACACTGAATACAGAGGAAGAGAAGGATTTGGCTCTGGGTCAAAACTCAAACTGTTTTTAACTCACTTAGGCAAGGCAAGTTTATTTGTATAGCACATTTCATACACATTGGTAATTCAAAGTGCTTTACATAAAAGAAAGTGAAATAATCATTCACAGCAATAAAAGCAAGAAGTTAAAAATAATAAAACAAGGAATTTTAAAATGATATAGAAATTGATTTAAAATGAGATTTAAAACAGTTAAATAGAAAATGATTATACATAAAATACAATGCAGTCAGTTCGGACGTAGCACAGCGCTCATTCAACAAATGCACAGCTAAATAGATGAGTTTTGAGACTGGATTTAAATGTTGCTAATGTTTTAGCATATCTGATCTTTTCTGGAAGCTGGTTCCAGCTGCGGGCGGCATAATAGCTAAAAGCGGACTCCCCTTGTTTTGTGTGAACCCTTGGTATTTCTAACTGACTCGATCCTAATGATCTGAGTTGTCTGTTAGGTTTATATTCAGTGAGCATATCTGACATATATTTAGGTCCTAGATCATTGAGCGACTTATAAACGAGTAAAAGTACTTTAAAATCAATCCTAAATGTAACTGGAAGCCAGTGTAAGGACCTGAGGACTGGTGTGATATGCTCAGATTTTCTGGTTCTAGTCAGAATCCTGCAGCAGCGTTCTGGATGAGCTGCAGCTGTCTAATGGTCTTCTTTGGAAGGCCGGTGAGGAGACCATTACAATAATCCACCCTGCTGGTGATAAAGGCATGCACAAGTTTCTCCAAGTCTTGACTGGAAACAAAACATCTAATTCTTGCAATGTTTTTGAGATGATAGTATGCTGATTTAGTTACTGCTTTGACATGACTACTAAAACTCTGTCTCCAGAATCACCCCAAGATTTCTGACTTGATTTTTAGTTGTTAGACAAGCATGCCCGCTTAAAACATATTTAATTGGATCTCTCTGGAAATTGTACCTTTTAGTAATAGTTTTACTTCATGCTTCAAGCTATGTATGCATTTTGATGGGTCTGGATATATATATATGTAATTTTTTTTTTTGAGTGAAATTTTGCAGTATCATGAATATTACTGTAATTTTTTATGTATTATTTAAATTAATAGCCATTTGAAATTCAATGCCAATGGGTTTGTGTCACATCCACTCCTATTGTCATGAATCATGACTCTGTTTAAAATAATCCTTCCAAAACAATTCAATAATTCATTTACATCATCATGTGGTATTTTACACATTTTAAATTGGTTTTGAATAGATTAGTACAATATGTAAATGCTGGTTTTATATATATATTTTTTTTTATTGTGCACACAAATTTGTGTATTCTGTTAAGTTAACACCATTGTGGACAATTTTATCCCTGTGATTATTTTGTTTTTACTATTTTATCATTAAGCTTTTTAGATGTACTTGTATATTTATATTTCTGAAATTATGGTCATTGAAAATAACTGTTTCATTGTGAATATAGCAAACATTTCAGAGCGTTATAATCAGTTTTTATCTTATGATGAATAATTGTAACTATAAATATTCTAAATTTATAATGCTCTTTAAATTATAAATGTGATGCGTACATTCATGAATCTTTTTTCAAGGTTTAATTGTGACTAGGCATTAATCTATACTAGGCATTTAGTAAAGTATTACATTTTCTATATTACACATATTATTGTAGTTTATGTATGATTTAATAGATTTTTATTGTGTATTTTTTATAATGCCATTTTGTGGGATTTCTGTATGATTGTACGTTTTTGTAACCAATCAAAGCGCAGCAGGCTCAGTTTCCTGTGAGCTGCGTTGTTTAGTAAATCACTCTGTTGCCATACACACCTGCTGGATGAGAGTGTAAAGATGGAGATCACACACCCCAGCGAGATCTAATAATAATGTGTAAAAGTCAGCCCCAGGGAGCAGGAGAGTTTCCTCCCAGCATTCTCTGACTGCAGGTGCGCGTCCCCGCCTGCCTTTTAAATATGAGGCCGCTCCGAAGCAAACAGGGCAGAAGAAGCATTATCTCATTAATCTGGAGTGCTCCAATAATTCTAGGTCTGGGTTGCGATAGCTATTTGCCAGAGGTGGAAAGTAACGAATTACATTTACTCGCGTTACTGTAATTGAGTAGCTTTTTTGTGTACTTGTACTTTTTTAAGTAATTTTTTTAATCTGTAATTTTACTTTTACTTAAGTATATTTTGTGTGAAGTATTGTACTTCGCTACATTTTAAAACACATGCGTTACTGAGTAAAAAAAAAATCGCTCCGTGGAAACTACAGCAGTAAATAATGGGCAGAAGAAGAAACTGGCGCTAAAATCACAAGAGAGATGCAGACGGACAAGACAGGCGTTAATGGTGCAGACCCAGCTGAAAACCAGACCCCGTCGTATTCTGCTGAAGTTGAACTCGAAGGAAATGAAGTGAACCCCTGGCCATATATTCATGCTCTATTATGCTGTGTTAGCTGTGTTTGCATCGGGAGACCGAACTAGCAGCTTATAACATCTCGACATCGCCCTTCGCAAGCATGTAGAGGTAACGTAAATACTTACATCATTGCACTGGTGGTTAAAATTAAGCTTTGACGTTTAGCAAAAGGTTTTGCACAAATGAGCCAAAAAGACAGTGGTGCAGGGTGTGCAATATCGTCTGTGATAATATAGTAATTGTTGTTTTAACGATGTGCGATTTGACATTATCAGTATTTTGCCAAAAACCAAACAAATCACTCTAAACAGTGTGCCGTGAAATCTAGTAGATTAGACTAGTGCGTGCGCGAGCATTTAGGGTCCGCTCACATATCGCGTCTTTTGCGCGCTCAAATTCGTTATTTCAAATGTAGACGCGCGGTATGCGCGCTCATAATGGAAGTGACGCGCTCGTTTTTTCCAGGCGCGTCCGCGCCGCATCGATATAAAAACATCTCAACTTTTCAGAATGCCGCAAGCGCACCGCAGGTCATGTGACGAAATTTCCTTCTTGTGTAACGGAGAGCGCAGCTGATGGTTGCTTAGCAGCGACAAACGTTTTCCACGCGTTTTTAGGCGCGATATGTGAACGGGCCGTTGAACTGCGTGATTCAGTCTGTTAAAATGCGTTTAGAATGATCACAAAATTGAAGATATAGAAGCAGAAAATGTATATATTTATATAATTTAATATAGTAAGTCAACATCACATGAAGAATGCCGTTTTTCTCAAAAAATCACCATGATTACATAGGCCTGTAGTTTTTCTTTTTACACAGTTCAAAAAACAAGAAGTTAATTTAGAGACTTAAGTTTTAGACACCATATTACCTGTTTTTGCACTATTTTGACAACAAAAATAATACCAAACACAGCCACCATACACAGTTTTGCGTCTCTGACTCTGAGCAATGACGTGTTTTATTCCTTGAATTAACCGTTTAAATGATTCTGTTCAATCGCAATGACTCTCTTATGAGTGACTTGCTGACACCTACTGGTGGTTCTAATTTAACATGTATCAAGTATCTTTTGATTTATTTATTTTTTTAATTTCAAATGACTATTTAACATTTGTGACCCTGGCATGGACCACAAAACCAGTCTTAAGTCGCTGGGGTATATTTGTAGCAATAGCCAACAATACATTGTATGGGTTACAATTATACATTTTTCTTTTATGCCAAAAATAATTAGCATATTAAGTAAAGATCATGTTCCATTAATATATTTAGTAAATGTCCTACTGTAAATATATTAAAACTAAGAGCTTAATTTGAACAACTTTAAAGGAGATTTTCTCAATATTTGGATTTTTTTGCTCCCTCAGATTCCAGATTTTCAAATATTGTCCAATCATAACAAACCATACATCAATGGAAATATGATTTATTCAGCTTTCAGATGATGTATAAATCGCAATTTAGGAAAATGGACCCTTATGGTTTTGTGGTTCTTATTTATCAAAACATTATTTCTGCATTTGTAACTGCAGGCTAAATGCATTCATGTCAGTGTGTAATACATCTATGCCACTTCAGATGAAGCTTCTGTGTTTCCTCTGCATTGCAAAGATAAATTTTGTTGATACTGATTTAATTTGCCTGGTAACAGCCCAAATGTCTTATTATTCTAATTAACCGATTCATTTAATTAAAAACACCTAGTTTGAGATTTATAGGCCTATCCCAGGTGTGTCAAACTCAGTTCCTGGAGGGCCACAGCCCTAAAGAGTTTAGTTCCAACCCTGCTCCAACACACACACCATGTAGTTTTCAAATAAGCCTAAATGATTAGTTTAGCTGGATCAGATGTGTTTAATTAGGGTAATATCTACACTGTGTAGGGCTGTGGCCCTCCAGGTACTGAGTTTGACACCTTTGGTCTATCCCATTTTTCCCTCCCATTGTTAAAATGTAACTAAGTACTTTTTACTCAGAGTAAATTTTAAATGAGCTACTTTTTACTTTTACTTGAGTATATTTTTAGACTGGTACTTTTACTTGTACTTAAGTAAAATTTCAGTAATGTAATGGTACTTTTACTTGAGTACAATATTTTTGTACTCTTTCCACCTCTGCTATTTGCTTACTGCTTAGTATCAGATTGGCATAAGTGACGCGATCGGTTCTCTGGTGGAAATGAGATTTGCATGTTTTGCGCTTATTTACTTTGGAATATTATCAGCAGGCCAATGAAGGAAATTGTCTTTTTATTATTGCAAAAGGTTTACGGATTTATGTCATTAGTAACGACACCTGCAAACTCTCTCAGTTCATACTCGCACTGAAGAGGAAGAGAGGAAAAAACAAGAGAAGGGGGAGAGAATGATTTTCTCCTCATGCTCCTTATCAGCACTGAAGTGTTACGTTCAGCCCACAGAGAGACAGACAGCAAGAATGGAGTCTAATTAAGTCTCTTAGTGATCAAAAAGTGTGCGACTGTCTCCAGTGTGAATGACTCACACACATCAACACACACACTCTCTGTCACTTCGTCTCTCTCCGTGACTTTCTTTTGTTAGCCCTGACAAATTTGCATTCTTTAGATGTTGCCTTTATAGCTGTCTAAATCGAGCAGTGTGTGTGTGTGTGTGTGTTTGAGCACAGACTCCTACGTCTTTTACCTTGTCAGCAATTTCACAATTGAAAGCAAAAAATCCTATTTGTCTGTTGCTCATCAGGTGGCTCAATCTCTCTCTCTCTCTCTATATGTGTGTGCGCGTGCATGACACACATTACATCCCCTTCATGTGTAAATCGGCGTGACTGCCTTCAGAATGATCAGAGGCCGGCGTCCGGTGATTGAAGGGGAATGTGGCACAAATGGAGCCGTGTGTCCCTCTGACCAGAAATTAAAGCCAGTCGTACAACATGAAGCCTGCCCTCCAAACATACACGCATACGAATGTACATACCTTTCAGATATATTTGTCTCTTTCTGAGCTCTCCCCTGCTGCTACACACACACACACACACACACACACTCAGAGACAGTATAAAACATTTTCCCCACTCATTATTTATTCTAATTCAAAAATAATGATGGCAGCCAGGGGCGGCACCAGAGAATTTTGAATGCAGGTGCTCAGGGGGTGCTAGATCAATGACAGGGGGAGCTGGCAATTAATAGTAAATATGACTAAAACGGGTTGTTGTTATTATTATTATTATTTTATATGAATTATAAAATCGCTATATAGGCGCTTTTCAAATGTTTATGAGGAATGTGGGAGTATTAATAGAGCTTAGCCAACTGTATGACATGGGGGCGAGCAAGCAACCATTTTATAAAAAAAAATTATACTTCCGTCATGTTTGGATGTGCTTTCTGTCGTTTCATGCAGTCTCCGTGAATGGAGCACGTCACAACAATGAACTAGCTCACATACACAAGAAATAAATCTGCAGAAAGCTTGAAAACCAATTAAAATAAAAAAACAAATCTTCTCTGATTATGTAGTCCTTATAGGTGCATTAAAGGCAAGTCCACTGTGGAGATGGCGAGTCTAAGAAAGCACTAGTTTATTGATAAATAATTATACCATATAGTTATACCACTTTTGCCCCAATGCATTCATAATCTTTGTTTTACCCTGTGCTTTGCGGCAAGAATTATGTGTGCGTTTGAGCATGGAATAATACTCTTAAATGCCTATATTAACGTATAGTTTAGTAGGTTATTAGTCTAATCAATTGAATATAAATGTGTGACTAGTTTACAAGAAAAATATTTAGTAGGCGGTAGCCGGTGGTAAATATACGGCCCTCAGACAAAACAGGCAGGTTGTGATGAATGACAAAGCAGAATAAGGATGGAGCAAAGTGTGTATGCGCCGTCCTTGAAGAATGTTCAACTCGATTTTGTTCATGTTTTGTTTATAATCTTAAATGACAGATGTCGTATTTATTTATTTATTGTAATAAAAATGAAACACATTTCCTACTGTGTTAACAGCAAAATGTTAAATGAATTTAGTATTTTTACAAGTAAAACAGCTAATAGGCTATTTTTGTACAACCTAACTTTTTTTCTCTCTGCGACACTTTTCACTTTTGTGTTGTAAATGTTAAATTAATTGTAATCCTGACATGACGAATAAAAATAAATATAATTTTTGTACCACAAAATTTGCGTCTGAAGACAATTTTTTTTTACATTTTGCTGTCAATAAATGAAAGACTCTTGATAAGATAAATAAAATAACAAATATAATTTTTGGCAGACTACACTTTTATTTGTTAGTCTATCTCTCTCTCTGTAAGTAGCGGATATTTAAATGGGAGATTCTGGAAACAAGATCTACATTTAGCGGGAACTGTCGGGTCAGGAAGAATATTATTCAAAGCAGAGTGGGTGAATAGCCTAGGCTATATCACGAGAGCGGGTGCAGGTGTGCTGCTGTGGGTGCGGGATATAACCTAACCTCACGGGAGCAGTGGGACTTAAAAAAACCCGCGCAGGCCTCTACTTGGCACAACGCACATGGAACGATCCATTTTTTTAATAAAATGCTGACATTACGTGCGACTGCAAATCATGTTGTATGAGTCAAATGTTTTTTTTTTTTTTTTTTTTTTTTTGTGGGAGTGCTTTGGTTTATATTGGGGGTGCTGGAGCACCTGCTAGCCCCTCCCTTGCGCAGCCCATGATGGCAACATATATTATACTACTAGGCAGGCACACACACACACACACACACGTTGTTTTTTATGGTTAACGGGGACTCTCCATAGGCGTAATGGTTTTTATACTGCACAAACCGTATTTTATATCGCCCTACAGCAACTCTACACCTAAACCTAACTCTTACAGGAAACTTTGTGCATTTTTACTTTCTCAAAAAAAGAATTCTATATGATTTCAAAGCCTTTTGAATTATGGGGACACTGAAAATGTCCTCATAAATCACTTTCTCCTTGTAATACCTATGTCATACCCATGTCATTATAAAAGTTTGTGTCCTCATAAACCACATAAACACGCACACATACACACATACACACACACACACACACACACACACACACACACACACACATCATGTGTTGGCCTAGTTCTGATCATAATGTTTGGCTGGTGATGAATGCTGGACTCTGTTTACAGGATTAGTCCTGTAGGGAGTGTGTATATACATTACATTCTTTATGTGTATGTGTGTGCGCAAGTGTGTTTTAGATAAAGGATAAATGATTTAACAGTAGCCAAACAAACAGATTTAAATTGAATGTGTTGGATTTAACACATTAAATGTGTTAAAAATTATTTTCTTTGGTAGAACAAAATATTAGAAGGACATTATTCCAGCAACTGTGTTATCACAGTGATTGAAATATCCTGACTTGACATTCTTTATAGGACAAAACAATCTGTATTGTTTTCTTTCTTATATTTGTATATTAACTGTCCTGTTCCATCTTTCATTGTGTGTGTGTGTGTGTGTGTGTGTGTGTGCTTTCACTTGATGCTTTTGTCAGGATATGGGATTCATAGTTCATAATCTCGGTTAGCGGCATCACTCACTGTGAAGGGACCTTTCTTTTGTATTTATAAACCTGTCTTGCTTCCTTCTGTCCCTCTTTCTCTGTCTCACTCTCTGCTTCTCTCGCTACATTCACGATTAACCCTCATGCTCAGCAAACCCAAACACCTACACTCTCTATATGTGTTCAGCTCACTCTCCACTGGATATCAATTTGCTTTAGTTGCCAATTCATGCTTTATTGAACATTTGTGTAATGTCATTGGAACATTTAACTAGTTTTTGCCCAAAAAACAATGATGCAATAACAATTTATTATGTATAAATATGAATAATGAAATCGGTTTTGATTAACTGCTTGATAATCTCTCTCTTTTACACACACATACACACACACACTTAAAAAGAGAAACATTTGTTTTGAGCTTGAGCAGGGCTGACAGTTTTTGAAGGACAAGCTTTTAGCTCTCATATCACTCACTCACACACACGCACATCAGCTAAATGGGGCTGTGAGCCACTGCAGTGTGTGTGTGTGTGTGTGTGTGTGTGTGTGTGTGACGGAGTATTTTCACTTGAGTCGCAGGCCAGAATTAGAAACACTTCAGAAAAGCCCTCCAGAATGAGCACACCCAGATACTTTAGCCTAACAGGATTGAGAGAGAGAGATGGGGTGGTGAGGTGACAAAAAGCATTTAGATACACAAGAGTATAGAATGCCATTAGTAAGAGGGAGAGAGAGAGACAGATGGGGAAGTAGATGGTTGGAGAGGTAATGAATATGAACATATGAATACCGGGTACCTTTATTGACATTAGAATCATTTGATGCCATCTCTGGCACTTCTGTCCTGGTTTTCATGATAAGGCAGCAACAGTAAAACATAAGAACATCAAACTCATTCTTTTAAAATATAATACAATAATAAAGTGAAATATTACATTTAAAATAATGTTTTTGTATTTTATTATTTTTAAAATGGAATTCACTCTTGTGGTGGCAAAGCTGAATTTTCAGCATTGTTACTCCAGCTTTCAGAGTCTCATCCTTTTTCCTTCATGATTTCGTTCTAATTGGTGCTCAAGAAACATGACTTATTATTATCAGCATTGACAACAGTGCTTTTTTTGTGGAAACTGTGTGAATTTTATTTTTAGGATTCTTTGATGAATACATATATATATTTGTGATGCAATCTGGGAAAACTCGTTGGATGTCGCGCTGGGACGTTCTCAGGAAATGTGAAAAGGTCAAATGTCAATTTTTTTTATTATTAGAATAGATTTGAAATTATTATTATATAATATCTTGTCTATCATCTCCGAAAATATATTGGCAAAATCCACTTGTTTAGTGCAAAAAACAGCTATTTATTGCAGCAAGCAGTAAAATATTTCTGTTAAAAAAACAAAAGTTGAGCAAACTTAAAAGTTTAAGGCAACCAGCTTCAGCAGGTTTTTTAGTTTTCTCAATTTATTTTTTAGGAAATTTCTGAGTTTACTCAACTTTTTGTTATACACCTAAAACATGAAGTTGAGAAAACTCAAAAATCTGCTGAAGCTGGTTGCCTTAAAGGGGTCCTATTATTTTACAAAGTCTTGATTTTGTTTTGGAGGTGTACTAGAACATGCTCTCATGCTCGGTGGTTCGAAAATTGCATTGTTTTTCACATAATTTACAATATTAAAATAACTTTCTCCCCAGCCTGAAACAAACAGCTCAATTATTTCCGTGTTTAATGAAGGCCCGTCTTCCGAAAAACTAAATGTGTTGTGATTGGTTAGCTGTCCCAGTGCGTTGTGATGGGCAAACAGCTTAAACGGCGTTTCAGTACTGCCACGCCCCTTGCCAAAGCAGCAAGCCATATCAATTCACATAGACATATTATATAACAAGAGGATTGCGCAGAACCTTTGCACGCACAGATATTAAAATACATATTAAAGTGGTAACATTGTTGTTGTTTTTTGGCTAAATCACGTTTTAGGTAGGATGTCAACAACAGCTTAAAAATAACTGCATTTGCCATGTACAGAATATATAAGCGCAACGGTAATATGTATAATGTTGTTCTTTAATTCTAACATTATAACATGTAACGTGAAACTGTTATACAGTAGGCTTGCCGCGATAGACAGTGTAGGTGTCACGAATCTGGTTGCCACTCAATACATCTCTTGCACCACACTACAGCTGCACATCACCTATGGACTGCATCTCCCATCATTCACTGCACTCACACATTCCCATCCACCATTACACCAATCACACAGCTGTCACTAATCAACCCTGATTGTCTTGCCACACCTGCACCTCATTCACTCACCCACATATAAGCAGCACACTTCCCTACACACGTTGCGAAGTCTTGTTTTGCCCTGGCTGACATTCTGAGCGTTTCCCCCGTATTTGTTATCTGTGTGTTTGACCCCGGACTGCCCGACCTTGGATCTCTGAACCTGAACCTGAACCTGAACCTGAACCTGTGACCTCGACCCCTGCCTGGTATTGTTTACGTCTCTGCTCTGCCTCTGATATTCCTGTTTCTGCCTGCTGACCATTGCCTGTTTGATTCTGCCTCTGCTTAATAAACACTGCTGCAATTGGATCCACACGCCTCAGACCCAGTCTTTACAGTAGGCGGTGATACCGGTGTTAATATAAATTATATTAATTTTATGTCTAAAATTTACAAAAAAACTACAAATGTGTGCACTGTGTAATGATGTAAGTTTCACAAACCTAAACTACACAACATTTGCTTAATTTTGAGACATAATTTGTAATTCAGTAAGTGAGTCATGTGTTGATTCTGTAACTGTTCTGGATTCAGTAAGTTCAGGGGTCAGACTGTTTCAGACTTTAGACATTTTGAGTGAAATTTCCACTTCAGCCTAGGCTGCCTTTCGGAATATCAAGGTATTAAATATTAAAAAAATATATATCCATGCTGAATGTTTTTATTTTAAATTAGGGCTGGGCGATATGGCTAAAAACTGTATCACGATATCAGTGTTTCATATCGGTCGATATCGATAATTATTGATATTTTTTATGACCCATTTAAAATAAGGACCAGGAGAAAAATATATTAAATTTAAACATTTTTATTTTAAACTTAACCTTCCTCTGATCATAATCCCCTTAGTTATTAAGACAGAAATGTCAACAACCATAGAAAACTCAAATAATTAAAATGTAAACATAAGTCTAAAGTCACAATGAACATTTAACAATTATCTAAGCGGAGCGGAAGCATGTCTTTGGCTATATGATATGCCACTGCCTCCGTTATATCTTTGTACCGTTTAGATTCTTTGTCATAAGGCACTGATGCAGAGTACCACCTCTCCATGGTGGTCTGCTGCTTGTGCGGTGTTGCAGCTACAGATGTTGATGGTTGAATACGGATGTGCTCCAAAGGGTGAGCGCGGCTAAGGTGGTACATCAGGTTCGTGGTCTTGGCGGGGACGACGGTCTTGCATAATTTGCAGACGACATTGGTCTGACTACGGTCAGACTTATAATATCCAAAAAACTGCCATACTGGCGAACTGACTTTTCCTCTTTTATTTACAATTTCCTCGCTCGCTGCGGCACTCATTTTCTGCTTATGAAAAGGAATCCAGCAGACCAGCACGAGACAACGATATGGCGCAACCAGACATGATACTGTTACATGATTGGCTGTTAGCGTGTCACTTCCCTACGTTGCTAGGTTACCAGAGAGCGAGTGCCTTTTTTAATGCAACCAAACTTGCTTCGCAACCTCTGTTTTCTTCCGACGAAGAATAAAAAATATCGAACGTTTTATCGAACACATTTTTTATTGATATCGATCACGTGTCTATCGCAATACATATCGTTATCGTTTTATCGCCCAGCCCTATTTTAAATTACTAGTCTGTGTGCGTATGTTCAGACTTCGGTTGTTGCATCACATCATGCTGCATATAAAACACACAAACAGCAAAATTATTTGACACCCACTGGCAAAATTTATGAAAGAAATACTCTGTAGAATTGCATGTTCAATATGGCTTATCAAGTTTTCTCATGGCCATCTAGATGATAGAAAGGAAGAACACAACCTGTGTGTGTGTGTGTGTGTGTGTGTGTGTGTGTGTGACAGCTGTTACTGCTTTATTTATTTACAAATAAATAAAATAAGGTGCTTTAGCTTTCAAAAATCATATCAATATTATGTAATTACAATTATTATACAATTGTTTTTTACAGCAAATATATTTGGCACATAAAATGTGATGACAGACAAGAGAGACGTTCTCATTTACAGTTAAAAAACATCCTGCCTAACATCTAAGTAATGCATCTATGCATCCATGTAAGTCAATATGAAACAAAATAAAGGTGTTTTAGGATAAACTATTTTATTCACAATATAATCTCTCTTAAAATACCTTTATAGGGTTATGATAATCAAAACAGTCCTGAGTTAGATCAAGCTTTAATTTCTGCAAACCAAACTATCACTTTATTGTAATAATGTTTTTATTATATTATCATTATGATCAATAAAAATATTTTAGCATTAGCCAGCTCCAAACTGGAGAGCTGCTTTATAACACAACAACCAGTTGTAACTGATTTTCAATTGTAACTGAACACAACACTGACACTGTTTTTCATGTTAAAATACTGTAAAGCTGCTTGATTTGAGGCTATCTTTCGCATAAAGTGCTATATAAATAAACATGATGTGCTTGGACTTTACCAGAGTACCGAGCTGCAGAGCTTGTACAGTCATCTACGTCATTTTTTTTGCTGTGTTTATTTCGTTATTGAGAGGAAAGTGTGCTGCATATATTTACATACTCAACTAAACCCCACTCAGCAGCTTCAGGTTCAGGGTTAAGGCTAGAAGGGATACAGCTGCGGAGGGCATGCGCACCTCCATTTTTTGTCACACTGTAAAACAACAATTACTGTATTTGCATTATTGTAAGGGATATGTTTAGGGTTGGGGTAAGGGAAGATGTTAATAGAAAATGTAATGTATTGTTAGTTTCCGGTCGTAGCTGTATTTTAGTCACAACCCGGGTTCAGCTGCTTTCTTCTTCTATTGGATTTCATCTGGGAGGGCTGAATTGCAGTCTTGCGCTACAGCACCACACTGGTCAAACTGCATTATTGCAGGCTCTTACATTAGGTCACATGAGATCAATTAACTATTGGACAACAAAATATGTGTTGATAGTTTTTTATTGTCAACATGTCAACGAATCGTTTCAACCCTAGTTACCAATCATAAAATTAAAAACAAGGCTCCTTTTTGACTCTTTGTTTATCTTTGTCTCTTCGTTGTATTCATGATTGATCAGTGTTGTCAGCGTTGAATGTCTCAACCACCTTTCTCATGTCCATGTTTCCATGTTGTCTGGCTGCCAGGGCTGCAGCTATATTGCAGCCAACAGATCACCAGCCAGAATCTTGGAGCTTGAGAAAAGCAGTGTTCATCAGATGACCGGTGAATGGTCTGTGAGTGAGCCATCTGAGAGTAGCCTCACCCCACGTCCTGTGTTGTTTGGTGTACCTCACCAGGTCACATGTTAATCACATACTGGTAAGAGAGCAAGCACATTGTGGAGCCAGTAGAGCTGGTTAAAAGCTCATCTTTTGACAGTAGACAACAGAAGGCTTCTGACAGCGTATTAAATATTTTAGGGAAGCTTAAATCAAATCAAATCTTATCACATTCTCCAAGCTATTGAATATGTTTATGAACAAACTATAACAGAGCTTCAACAACTGCCGTGGGTAACGGCACCACTGCCAACTTGGCAGACAAGCTTTTCAACAGGCTTTCGAAAAATAGCTTTACAGTAAATGCATAAACATATTATGAACAAGTTCAGGTGGTTTACTATTGATTTCCTCAGTGCAGTTAAGTTGGCTATTTAATTTAGGCAGGATTTTCACGATCTTGGAAAGCCTAGAAATATTAGTAAATTTGAATATTGTGACTTTCAAGGGGATGGTAAAGTTGAAAAAAATGACTGAAATCTTGAGCTGATTGAGAAGGCATTGAAATATCAAAATTGAATTCTACAACAATAAATTCCTGGGGGTGCACATCATAGAGGACATCGCCTGGACCACCAACATAATGTCAATCTCCAAGAAGGCACAACAGTGCCTACACTTTCTCCGCCGGCTGAAAAGAGCAAGTCTCCCTCCACCCATCCTCACCACCTTCTACAGGGGAACCATTGAGAGCGTGCTGACCAGCTGCATCACTGTCTGGTACGGGAACTGTAGTGCAGCAGACCGCAAGGCCCTCCAGCGGACAGTGTACACAGCTGCAAAAATCATCGGTGCCCCTCTCCCCTCCATCCTGGATATTTTCCCTTGCACGACGCTCCAGTAAAGCCAATAGTATTGTGAAGGATCCCACCCATCCTTCTCAAAGTCTATATATAGCATATGTATAATCAAATATGACAGTAGGTCATTTGTGTATAGGTTCATACTGTTTTACTTTATTGTTGTATGTCTGTATTTATGTAGCACCGTGGTCCTGTGAGGCACGACATTTCATTCCACTGTATGTCCACACATGTAGCGGAATGACAATAAAGCTCAACTTGACTTGAATATAATTTTTTCCAGTTATGTTATTGTTTGGATATATATATATATATGTGTATATGTAAATATCTATGCATTTTTGTTTGTTTGTTTAAAGACACTAGTAATACTCATCAGTGTTGGGGAAAGTTAATTTTAAAAGTAATGCATTACAATATTGCTTTACTCCCTAAATACGTAACTAATTACGTTACTTAGTTACTTTTTATGGAAAGTAATGCGTTACATTACTTTTGCGTTACTTTCGCGTTACTTTTTAAATATGAGCAGGGCTTGATTTTTTTGTTTTTAATACAATAAGTTATATTTTTAGCAAATAAAAAAAGCCCTTTCACACCAAAAAGTTCTATTTATAGCAAATGTAAAAGCCCTTTCACACCAACCAAGAACTCAAATCACCCCGGTAACCGTCTTTTCTTTCTACTGCCACCTGGCAAGCGCTTCAGGAGCATGATGGCAAAAACTGAGAGACTGAGGAGGAGCTTCTTCCCTCGGGCCATCAGGCTCCTAAACTCAAACTCTGTCTAATAACATTTACAGGACTCAATTTAATAAACTGTAAAATATTCACTATTCTCCATAATCCGTATTGCTGCTATGTGTTTATACCCGGTACAACCTGTTTGCACATTCCTCTTGCACATCCCTGTTTATATTATTATTTATTAAGTCCACAGTATACTGTATTGCACATTTTATTTAATTGCACATTTTACTCTTTAAAAGATTGATGATCATGTTTTTTTTTTTTTTCCTATATTTACATATATTCTCTTGTGTTGTGTTACATATTTTGCACTGTCCATTGAGCTGATTTACATTTCTCTACGGATTATATTCTGTATAATTGAGTATGTGACGATGAAAAGAACCTTGAACCTTGAAAAAGTGAATTAAATCACTTTTTTTATTAAAAGTAAATTCATGTCTGTACAGTAGAACGCAGAAAAAGAAGGTTCAACACGCTTCAGCAATAAAAAACAATACAACGAAGCACAATTGTTAGTTTATCTAAAGTCATTTTTGCTTATTAGTATGGTTGAACTGGATCATCAAAGGTCAGCAGCAAACTCATTGGTTAATAAAATGAGTTTAGATATTTTTGTGTTGTTTAACATTTAGTTATTGCAGGTTTGCATCATATTCTGAGTTTGCATTTCACTGTTTTAATTCATTTTGATGAATACTGAATCTGTTTTTTGCGAGTGGGATGAATTAATACACATTCACATTTAGTCTAGATTAGATCTACAGTAAGATCATGTTCACACAGCGCACTGTCAGTCAATAAATGGGGAAAAAGTAACTCAGATATTTTCTAGTAAATTAAAAAGTAATGCGTTACTTTACTAGTTACTTGAAAAAAGTAATATTATTACGTAACTCACGTTACTTGTAATGCGTTTCCCCCAACACTGATACTCATATAAATGTCACATGAAAACCGTGGATATTTATTGACCTTAAGACATGGAATTTTCATATTATAAATGATCTCTGTAATTATTTTCTGTATCTTGCTGCAAAATCCGAATGGATTGTTTTCAAACAAATGAAACCTGTCCAGGCAACTGTTATCTAAAGGTTGTGCACAGTACAAATACAATGAAATAGGAGGCTAAGTAGTAAGAGGAAGAGTGATTTGTATGAAAAATGTAAAGAATATTGATGTGAATTTATCTATCGCAAGTAAATGGTATCACCACCCATTTCCTTAACCTCTCCTCCAGTCTGGGTCTCCATGGCGATGATCTTTGTCAGATATAACCCCAGAGATGTCTGACTAGCTTCAGGTTCATGTAGAAAGTGTGTGTTGGCAGCACTGAGAAATGCCACCAGCAAGAAATATTCTTAGCTGACCTGCGCTTGACTTTCATGTTTACGGACTCTGTTTTTGTGTGTGTGTGTGTGTGTGTGTGTGCATGTGTTGTCAGCTTTTATTTTAGGAAGTATCAAGGCTTTGACACGTTTGTGCAGTTGCTCAGGGCAAGAGCTTTCTCTTGCTGCAGATCTGATTCTCCTCAGAAGAATTTGCGTGTTTGTGTGTGTGCGTTGGAGAAAATCGCTCCGTGCAGGAAGTGACTCTGGCAATAGAGAGAGAGATGGATGAGGGAATGTCAACTCTTGCTGTGTGTGTATGTGTGTGTGACTGTTTAAAGGAAGTCTGCACTGATAATCCGAAGATGGATGAATGAATATTATCCACTGTGTGTAGATGCAGTTTGTGTGTGTGCGTGAAAGAAAATGTGATACGTCTCTACGGGCTGCCTGTAATATTGTAAGATTCCCAGCAGTCAAATCATGCTAATGTTATTGTTGACAATATTTAGAAGCAAATATTTTCAAATCCTCAAACTATTAGCGTGTCTGTTGTATTCACATGGCATTTGAATGGCGCAGCCTCATCCTACATTATTATCTTTATATACCTTATTTAATTAAAAACTTAATTTCATTCAGATTTATTTGTAAACCATATTTTGTGCAAATGATGCAATGCAAAGACATTAATTTGTCAGTTGGCAAACATGAACGATTAAAAGCAAAGTTGGTGCATAATTAAACAGGAAATTATATAACTAATAATGCAGTTACAGATTAAAATAAGGAGGACAGGCACATAAATCAAAGAGAATATGATATATTGAATTAGAAAAAACACAGCAGTTAAACCGCATGCAATAAATACATAAAATAATGTTTACACATCTATAAGTCAGCCATATGAATAAAGAAAACTGTTGTGTTAATGTGCGATCAAGAATGTGATTTCTTCTAACAACCATTGGAGAGCAATGAGTTTTACTACTGACTGCTGGGACGTCAGTGTTAGGAGACCAGAGAGACCTGTTTTAAACGATCCTTGCAAGCTTATTAGATATAGATTTAGGTGCAAACACATTAAGGGATCTGTACACCAGTAACAGAAATTTGAAATCAATCCTAAAATTTACGAGAGGCCAATGAAGGGACTTTAAGACATGCGTAATGTGTGCTTTCATTCTGCTCTCTGTCAGCGCTCGTGCTGCAGCATTAATTTGTAGTCTAGCCGGGCGTTCTGGGGAAAAGCAGACAGGAGAGCATTGCAGCAGTCCAGACATGCATCAATCTCTCAGCATCTGCTCGAGAGAGAAGCGATCAGACTGTGTTTCGTAGCTGATAAAAAGCACCTTAAGTGGCCTGTCTGATGTGGACCTCAAAATTCAAATTCGTGTACAACAATACACAGAGGTTTTTCACGTGAGACTTAGTATTCAAGAGAGGATTTTCACATTGTAGACAGTTTCACTCTCCGCCCTTTATCCCTGACTAAGAGCCCTTCGATTTTCTCTTTGTTTAGTTGGGGAAAGTTCAGTGACACAGAGTGTTAATACTGTCCATACATTGATCCATCTCTGCATTGAGCTGTCGAAACATCAACACACAAACCAATCTAATGATATGGTTAAAATGACTGGGTGATACAGAGATACGCAGTTGTATATCAGCGGTAGGAGTATAAAAAAACATTCTAGAATGAGTTCGCCACCCTGAGAGTAAAATATAAACATTTAAATCAGAAGCTAAATAACATCTCTAAAGCCTGATGCCATAGGAAAATCTTGATGCTTCAGTGGCTCTTCAGCGGTTCTTCACTGGTTCTTTGGCATGACTGAGGGGCTATATAGCACCGCTACCATATACAGAAACTGTTAAGCTCCTGTATGGTTCTTCAGCGGTTCTTTGGGGTAATTAAGGTGCTATATAGCACCACTGCCATACAAAGAACCTGTTAAACCCCTTTAAAGGGATCCCTGGGTATTAAGATTGTATGGCTTAATATAACGTAATTGATGTATCTTACTGAAATATGCAGTAGAAAACCCATGAATGTGTTTTTTTTGTGGGTTTTTTTATCACATCGTTTAATACATATTTTGGACTATGAGGGGCGCCATTATTCTGATGATGTAAAATGGTTGCACTCGGTGAACTACTAGCGCTACCTGTTGCTATTTTTTACCATGACACAACTTGAATAGACAACTTGGAAAATAAAATACTGATATGATGACCACAGCTACCGAAAGAGCTTACAGGTAGCGATGAATATAATCATAGGCCTAAACCAAATGCTGTACCATGGATTTTTTTAGAGGGATGGCTTGTCTTTTCTTATGTTAATGGTTGATTCATAAAACCAATAAACCCATCTGAAGCACCTATAATGCAACCATCAATGTTTTATATAATATAGCCAACTCAAGAACTATACAACATAATATAGCTCCTAATAAGGAGAGCTTTTCTAAACCCACTATGTTGCAGAGAACCACTTAATTTTTATTTTGGCTTTATTTTTACTTGTTGCAAAATGATACAAGAAGAGCATCTCCAAACATAAACTGTGTAGTCTGGAGCACAAACCCAATTAGGAGCACAATTGTGCATATGTGACTGGGTTCGCGCCCATGTTTGTGTCCCCTCTTGGCAATTTGTTCTCCTACACTGTAATCATCATAATCGTCTGATTACAAAGACTTATTCAGCACTCCCATAAGAACCCTCCCCATCTGTCTGCTTCAAGTGTACGTGTGCATCTACTTCCGTTCATTCCTGCTCAGATTTCTTTAGTGGCCTTAAACCCTCTTTACGTGTTACAGTTAGTTCCGATTTGATCAAAAATGCTAGTAATAGCGTTCGATCTGCTTCCTCTGCTAGACTTCACATGGATAGAGCCTCATGAGAGCAGAGCGAGAGAGACAGATAAAAGAAGCGTTCATCACCGCCGCTGTTACCTTAACAGACTATTAATTGTGTTTGCGTGTGAAGACATTGCCTCCAGTCCGCAAAGTCACCGCCGCCTCCAATTGGCACTCGCTCTGGCATGACATCCAATCAGCAGGCAGCCTGCCAGAGACTGACAGGGATTTAACTCGCACACCCCTCCCACATCAATTAGTCATACCGCGTGTTTCCGCATCAGCCAATTAGTAACTCATTACCAAAGCAACACAGAGTATACACGCTAACGAGCATTTGATGGTAATATTTAACTTCTATTTCATCAATGTCAGGATGTGAGTGACATTCTTTCTCTGTCTGTCTCCCTCCTGTCTGCTTCCCACAAAGTCTTTAACCTGTCTGGTCATTTCACAAGCTCCTTCTATCCTTCTTAATTTCTTCATCTGTCCACTCTCATCCTTCCCTCTTTCATTTTTCAGCCATGCTTCTGTTCCTATCCGTCGCCGTCTTCATCTTCGTTTGACTCCTCTTCTACCCTGTACGGTCTATTGGTTCTCTTTCATCCCGTGTTCATCCGTTCCACCTCTCCTTTTCATCTGTCTCCTTTCTGCTGTGTCTCTCCTTTCTCTTTCTCTCTGTCTAAACGCATCTTGTTTTCCAGTGGCCCTCCCCTACCTGCGTGCTCCTCTGTTGAATGCCGAATGTTCTTTTCAGGCTCAAAGGTCATTGAAAGGTCATGGTCAACATTTAGATTCTGGGAAATAAAAGCTGAAAGGGAGCCGTGTTCCCTGGAGAGAGAGAGAGAGAGAGAGAGAGAGAGACTGTGTTAGTGCAAGAGTTCTGAATAAGAAGTATGCAGGGCAATTCAAGATCTTATCTGTCTATCAGTCCATCTATCCATCTTTATGCAAAAGTTGGTGTATTTTGAGTGCATTTCTCACAGAGGTTTTTTAACTATGGTAAAGTGATGTTTCCGACTGATTTGGGCACACAGAACTGAATAATTGGTAAAGGAATTTCATAGTTATTTTCATTATTGATTATCTATTTTTAAATTATGGTTATTATTGCCATTGTTATTTTCAGTATTACTTGTTTGTTGCAGCACCAATAATCAAGATTGGTCATTAAACAGCAATAATGGTCTCTAATGAGAGGAGCACTAGATGACTGTCACAACATCATTAATTCAAATTTGTTAGATATCATTTTGTTTTCTTTCTTTAGAAGAACTGAATGCATTAACTGGATGTACTCCACTGTCAAAGGAATTCAATATGGATTTATTTAGAGCTAAATTTCAGCTAATTCACAATGTAAGATTGATTGGGTTAACTGCAACAAAAAAGACATGAATCCTAATGAATTATTTGAATCTATTGACTGGTGTACTGTACAGCGAGACAAGTTAATTTCATAATTTAATTGGCTTCATTACCGGACGCTTGTATAACTCTTGAGTTTGTTTCGTTCTTTCACCCCTTTTATCTCCTCTCTTTTCCTCTATCTAAGCATCTCTTTATCTCTTCATCTCACCCTCCATCTATCGTTCTCTCTATCTCTCCCTCTTCTCTTTCATTTGTCCTCTGAGACTTCTCTCTTTTCTGGTGGTCGATGATGTTTGGCTAACATGGGGGTGGGTTTTGGAAAGTGTTTTTGTTTTGTTTTGTCCTTCATGCCACTTTAAAATGATTTCTACTGAGCAGCCGTTTTGTTCTCAAGCTGTTTCATGTATCGTGCTACTAAAAAAATTGCACCACTGAAATGAAAGTTAAGAGTACATTTGAACTGCTGTGTTGTTTTGTTTCATGTTTCATCGCCTCTGTTCTGTTCTTTTTTTGTTCTTTGTGTGTGTGCGCAGTGTGCTTGTGAGTGAGTTTTTTGATTACTGAGGTGTGTGTGTGTGATATTGTGAAAGTAAGCAGAGATGGACGAGAAGCTGTACCAATCTCTGGCACGGCCCCCACCCCGGCCTGGAGCTCAGTTACTCCAGCTCATCTGAAGAAGAGGATGGTACCCAGCCTTCATCACAAACACTACAGAGAGACGCACACCCGCACCGATTATGAGCCTGACCGCAGATTCACCTACAACAGCCACAAAGTCCGCAGGAAACACTCGGAGCAGCCTCAGAAAGGTAGGACTTTCTGTTTGTGTGCCATTCAGAATAGAATGTTCTTTTTAAGTA
>QVTF01021201.1:0-65662 GCA_003573665.1 Oxygymnocypris stewartii
TATAATATAGTCATGTGATGTGCAGCTGAATTTTCAGCATCATTTCCCCAGTCTTCTAGGTCACATGATCCTTCATAAATCATTCTGATATGCTGATTTGCTGCTCAAGAAGCATTTCTTCTTATTATCAGTATTGAAAACAATTATGCTGCTTTATATTTTTGTGGATTCATTGATGAATAGAAAGTTCAGAAGAGAAGAATTTAATTGCAATGCAATCATTTTAACTTTTGATCAGTTGAATACATCCTTGGTGTACTGAACCCAAACTTGTGAACAGTAGTGTGTATATGCATATATGGTTTAACTTTTTTTAGATCTATTTTAAATGCAACTTTTTGGTGAAATACTTTGATTGAAAACTTTCTGCATGGGCCACCGTATGCATACATATGCTTGCAAATGCATATTTCATTTGCATCTGTTTTTTTTTTACGTTATGTTCTGCTGGATTTTATTGACAGAAATATGCGCAAAACAGCTCTCCGGCAGTCGGACTCTTCCAGTCCCGAAACAGGCTACAGGCGCGGTGATGCAGGCCCAAATATGCGTCAGAAACGAGGTGAGAGCCCTTATAAATCTCTTAGAGCCTACCGTTTCTCTAACCAACCAAACAAGCAGAAGTATTTGCCCTTCAGAGCCTGCAGCGGTCAACAAGCACTATAATGTTCTCTACTCATTTGTAGTGAAAGGCTATTTATCCCAGGCTGTTGTCGGTGGTCTACTTACTTAACCATTTAGTGCATTTTCCTTAATTAGGCCATTATCTCTAATCTCTGCTGGAATGGCTGTAAAATTGTCAACGGGTAATTGGTTACTCGTGAACACGTCAAAGCTCTATTCCCTTGGCAAGGTATTTTGAGATGCAGCTCTGTTATAATGCTGAATGTACTGAGTCCTCTGCCGTGTCTGTTGGTCGGACTGACCTGGACTGCTCTTGTAGAGGTGGTTTGGGGTAAATATCGCTCGCTTTGGTCTTACTGTCCTGTCAGGTTGCAGATTCTGAGTGAGTAAAGGAGTGTGACAGGTGTTTAGTTCCTCTGAGGATAGAAGTCCTCTCTGTGCTGACCCAGCGCTCTTGACAAACCCAGCCTGGAGGCAGAGGATCACGAGTCTCTGACCTGAGCTGGAGATGTTTTGCACTTCTAAACATGTCTCACCGTAGTCTTTCTTTGATGCCTCTGATACATCCATTATGGTATAGATTTATGATTTCTTCCAAAGGCCGCTGCCATTGCAATATCTAGAGAGCATAATATAATGTTATGCAGATATTGTACAATTTATTCACACAACTGATTTGAACATGAGATATGTATTTACTTAAATATGTTTTAAGACTTTTAGATAACGTACCGTACTATTTATTTGCTATTAATTATTCAAATCAAAATATAAATGTTAGCTTTTAAAGACAGGATTTAAAGACTAACAGTTTGGTTTTTAAAAGTGTAATTGAAAAAAAACATGCTTTTGGAAAATGTGTTTTCAATTGTGAATATTAAAATATAAAATAAGTGTTTTTATATTAGTACATTTTAAAATATAATTTATTCTATAATGCCAACGCTGAATTTTGAGTGTCATTACTCTAGTCTTCGCTGTCACATGATTCTTGTGAAATCATTCTAATATGCTGATTTGCTGCCATGACATGTTTATTATTATTATAAATGTTTCTATTTTTATCAAGCAAACATTTGTACTGCTTAACATTTTTGTAGAAACCAAGATATATATATATATATATATTAGGATTCTTTGATAAGCAGAAGTTCGAAAGAACAGTATTTATTTATTTACTATAATATAACATTTTTGTAGCATAATACATTTCTTTACTTATTTTAAGCCCAGTTGTATTGTTCAATCAATCCTCCAAGGACTTTATATATATATACATAATGTCAATTATGTGTCTTCTGCTGTATGTTTGTATACAGTATGACTTAACTTAAACATGTAGAATGAAATCCTGAATCGTTTTGTTTTCAAGATGGTAATAGTTGGATAAAAGGGGCAAATAACACCCAATACATGAAGGGGTTAATACAACATAAACCGCATATATGGACCACTTCGTCACAAAACTTTTTTTTATTTTTCATGACCGGTCCTTTACCCTACGGCTCACCCTCCACCATTTTCTACCTGCTGCTTTAACCGCAGCCCTGTCCTCCTCTCCTCTTCTAGCTGACGCTTCCGCCAGCCTCGGCTCGGAGCGATCTGCTCTCGCTAGAAAGCGCTTCACCTTACAGGGCCTGTCAAACCGCAGGTCTCTCCCCGCAGGTAACGGCACAGTCTCTATTCGCACTCATCCATCATCTCATCCTGGTGTGTGCCTGCTGTCCTGCTTGTCATCACTCTGTCAGTCATCTCTGAGATCAATTGAGCCTTTTTTCATACGTGAGTGACTTCTGAAAGAAACGTGGGACCCTCAAGAGCTTTGTCATCGCAGAATATTTGAATTCTCAGGAATCTGAATTGTGTGCAAAGCAGGTCAGCCTCCGAAGACAACAGAAGAACTGAGACACTTCAAGCTCAAGCAAACATCATAGTGTAGTGTTACACCGAGCTTACACTATTCTCCCAACATTTTAAAAAACATATTATCATTTTCGAGTGGGATGTTCACCTGATTCATTGGTGCCAGTGACTTGAATTGCCTAAAGGCCAAAGTGAGGCGTACAAATGTGTTTGTTTTGGCATCCTTCCATTCATCCATCATCCATCTAAAAATCTGTCAGTCTGTTTTGTCTTTCTATCTGTCGTGTCTGTCTTCATTGGATTACTTACTACTATTACTTTATTTTGGTAGACAGTGAAGTAGAGCAAGATTTGAAGGAAAGCAGTTAGAGACGGTACTGAGAAATGACGTGAGGCTTGAACTCTTCCTCCCATATGAGCACCATTGCTAAACATAGCTAACTTCGGTTCACCTCACATAGGTCTCTCATTTGACCACTTTATCCTGTTTCCTTATTAACCAGACTAACTACTAACCCCTCCCTGCCTTACACTTCAGAACCCGCAGCTAAGGAGACAGAGGTCACACGCCGCTTTCTTTAGCCTCGACGGCTCTACCTCTGCACACGCAATAAAGGTACTGAAACTGCGTGCGGTTTTTAATTTGGTGCAGGATCACCTCTAAGCATGTTTCGAAATATGTTTTAGCAGGATCAGAAGACCCCTACAAGCAACACAAAAGTAGAGCACTCCCATTATAATAGTAGAGTGCGATGTTTGAGTATTATAGTTTGCTTGCTGCATTGTTAGCATGCCGCTTTAAATTTCTTTGATAAAACCTATTGTCTGGGCATAACTAACACAATGACCAAAAAGTATTTGCTACCAGTTCAGGTGACATTTTATCCCCCCACCACATTTTTAATAAAGAAAAAAGAGTAAACTTCTCTTTTTATTGTCAGTATTGAATTTTTTATTCATATATACAATAAAACGGCATATAATACAGTAACAAGTTCTTGAAAGAAGTCCCTTATGCTCACCAAGGCAATTTTACAGTATTATAAAAATACATTTTTTAATGTATTTTTCAGCATAATTTCTCCACTCCTCAGTGTCATACAATCCTTTACAAATCATTTTAATATGCTGACTTGGTGGAGCATATTAAATAGTTATGCGTAGTGTTATTGTGAAAACTGTAATAAATTTTTTCTGGATTCTTTGATGAATAGAAAGTTTAAAAGAGCAACATTTATTTAAAATATAAATATTTTGTAACATTATGCTTTTATTCTCACTTTTTATTATGTGAATGCATGCTTGTTGAATTAACGTATACATTTCTTTAAAATATAAGTTGTACTAACCCCAACCTTAAACAATAAAGTGAATCTGTGAAAACGTGGCTGCATTCAAAGAAGCCACCTGTCACTCTAAATGTAGTCATTGCTCAACTCCATCGATACCTTTACTGAAGGTCGGGGTGGGCCTGTCCCGCTTATTCAAAAGCGGAGAACTCCCAACTCAGAGTTTCCCAACTTTCTGGCCTGCCCTGAAAGTCCTGTGGTGCTCCTTACACCCGGGCCATTTAGAGACTGGCGTTGTTACAATTTTTCATATTTTACTATGAACCTTTGACATCCCAAGCTTCTTCATTACAGCTCATATGAAATCAAACTGTGCACTTCACAGCAAATTAATCCCCTAAAACATGAAGGGACAGCTGCAATGAATAATAAATACTGACTTGATAAGCTGACATTTGGGATGTGGCGTGACATTTAGCAGTGTAGCCCTGCTGCACAGCTCTGGGAATGTAAATGAGACTTTAGATGCACATGAGGCCTTTTGTTTCTTGTGGCCCCATTATTCTCTTTTATTGTAATGAAACTGCAGGGGAATAATGAAAGATTATTGTGATAATTCATCTTGGGTGGATAGGTTGAGGGATTGTGATAGATGAGCTGACTTCTTTTCTAAAAGAAATGCATGTTTGTGCTTAGTTCCTCTCTCCTCTAGCCTTAAGAGCAAGAGGCATCAGATCAAGAGTGACCCTACACCCTTTGGCTTTGAAGGTACCACGGGGACAGCATGGCATGCTGCATGTTGAACATAATTCTTGTAAGATGTTTGTGGGTTTGTTTTTATTCATGTATTGTTTATAATAAGTGGCCAGATGTTTTTTATTCAAAGCGGCCGCACACTGGTTGCAAGACAATTGTTCAGGAACAATTTGGAGATAAGGGTACAATGAAAATTTGTGATCTTAAAAAATGAGTTTATTTTATTATATTATTAATGATAATTAAACAATTTTACATGCATTTATTCAGCAGTTTATTATTGAAAAAAAATAAAACGAATAATTACTATGAATAATGTAATATTTACATATGCACATTTATTTATTAGTGTTGTTGTTAATATTAATTAAAAGGATATGTTTTTCACGTTTATTTCTGAAATGATTTTGTAAAAATTACTTTTTGTTATTATAATTTTTTATTTACATCCATTATAGGGCTCCACACAAAATATAAGATTAATACATATATATATTATAAATAATGTAATATTTATATAACTTTACATGCATTTATTTAGCAAATGTTTATCATTTTATTATTAAAAATAAGTTGTATCTATACTTTTGCAATTGAAAAACATTTTACATGTAATTTTTACATTTTAATATTATTTTTACTTTTTAAATATTTTTTCTTCACCGAATGATGGGTTTACTTTAATAAATGCATTAATAGATTTAAACTCCACAGTTAGTATAAGTATACAAGAAGCTCCAAGGCAGCCATAAATTGGTATACATGGTTAAACATGACTGATTTGTCATTTCCAACACATTCTTACCCATTTCGAAAAAGTCTCATGTGTTGCTCCTGAACCTGCATTCATTTCAACCATCAGGTTTCATTTGATGCTAGTTTTGTTTATCCGTTCCGTGTTCTTGCTCTGTGGTGGTGGTAGTTGTTTTCAGCTCATTTTATCATCCTCCAAATCTATCTTGGTTCCTTCCCCTCGGTCTTCTGAATTTGAGCTGTGCCTTGTTTTGTCATGCTTTCTCTTGTTCAGATAAGGCTCTGTGTAGTTTCTATTGGTGCAAGAGACATCCTGTGGTTATTTTTTCAGCGGTTGACTGTTACTGATTCATGCATGCTAATGTGAGGTTCCGTTTCACCTGCAATGCTGCTGTTAAAGAGGTCATGTTTGATAAGACCGTGAATTTCCTCACAGACACCATGCGAGGTGCACTTCCCGCTGAGAGCAAAAGTAAAGGTACTGCCGGTACCAAGCCCGCTGTGCCGAGGTCTGCGTCTCAACCAGGTAATCGTGTGAAAAGAGGCAGTGATATGCCAATAATATTGGGTTCTCATGGGTGTTTTCGTCTATTTTCATTCCTCATTGGATGCCTGACGGTCACAGAATCCGTCAGAGATATTTTCATTGAGTGCTTCAGCATCTTGTCTTCCTTCACAGAAGATTTTTCTGGCAAACTTGAGCACTAGACTATTCCCTGAGCATCATCTCTCATAAGGTTTTTATTGAATGATGTTTACTCGTGTGCTATTTTCCAGGATGGAATCAACGGCGTCTACCATCAATGGATGCTGAGGATTTTGAGACCATTCCGTCAAGTGCTGAAGAACTCTCCATTTCCTCAGATGGAGAGGATGAAGGACAGAACAAAAACGTATGTGTCTGGATCTACAACGTCTTCATCCACGTTCTGGCCACATATTTCATTCATTTCCTTGAACCTTTCAAATTTGTACGGCGGGGGAAACACTCTCATGCCATCCCAAACTAGGACTTTCTTTCTTCTGTGGAATGATAAATAATAACCATAATAATAATAATTATTTAATTATTTATACCTTTACATTTATTGCATATGTATTAGTAAATTACTTTTCATTTTTATTTTTCACGCATTAAATACTTACATAGAATATTGTTTTCTTTGCCCTGGTTTTTGCAAGAATACCGATAGTTTGAAATAATACAGTTTGTAAAGATATTTTGAGAAAATATCTCAAGGTCCACCATCATTGGAACCTCATTTAATAATTTTTTTTATATATTTATACGTTTGCATTTTATTTTTTAATTAATTAATTAATTTAATTAATCAGTATGTATTTAGAAATATTTTTTAATTACTTATAATTTTTCACACACATGCAATATTTTTATAGGCAAATAATTTTTTTTCCTAATAATTTTTCAAGAATACTAATAGTTTGACATTATGCAGTTTAAGAAATTTAATTCAAAATATGTATATATTGAGAAATGTATCAGGTTTTGATGTCTTTTGGATCTCAATAAATTTGTATATATATATTATTTTCAAAATATTTATACTTTTACATTTTCTTTTTAAAAGTATATATTTTAAATGTAATTTATTTTTCTTTTATTATTTTTAATTATTATTTATAATTTTCACACACAAATAGAATATTTGCATAGGCTATTAATTTTCTTTATTTTTATTTTTGCAAGAATGCCAATAGCTTGAAATCATACAATTTTAACAATAAAAAAAAAAGCTATTTTGAAAAATGTCAAAAAAACATTAAAATTATCACTTTTGATTGAAATGTCCCTTTTATGTAAGGAACTAACAAACAAAACACAAAATAAAAAAAACAAATCACTACTGAGAGATTATCAGTATGAAATCACTTTATTTACTTTAATCAAAATCTGAACATTTACTTCCGGCCTGGAATGGGGTTCCTTTTTTGATGACGTCAGTTTTGATGGCTTGGGCAGAATATCCTTAAACACACCCCTCCAACTGTTAGGTGTCTATGAGTGAAAGATGAGTGGAAATACGTCACTAGTACACTGAAATAAAGTCGGCAGCAACTTCCGGTTCACGCAGGCTTTAAGGGAGCTCAGATAAAAGATAAAGTCTAGCAATGTTTCACAATTAACACTGAAAGGAGGTCAGATTATCTTAGACTCTTAAACACCCAGAGGAGTTTCTTTGTTTAATCCTTATGCTTGATGCATGAGGAGCGATCTGCTTCAGTGAGGAATCTTAATAACAGCTACGAAGCACAAAGTCAGTCATTTAACAGCAGCCAGAAGGTCTTAAATGTCACATGCATAGTTCCTACCACCAGAGGGCATCCTTGAATAAACAAAAGATAAGATTTCTATTTACTAAACACACACATACACACACATCCCTGATTGTATCTAACTTTCCTACCAATTTCTTCCCAGTTCCAAGTAAAGTCAAAAAATTGGTGCCATGACCCTGAAATAAATCATGCTCTTCTTTCTTTCTCTTAAGGGGGATAATGATCGCTATCAGGTGCAGCTGACATACGAGTCAGGTACCGCTCAGGAACTCTCCGTCGAGGCAGGAGATTTAGTACAGTTCCTAGAAAAGTCAGAGAATGGCCACTGGTGAGTATGGAGTACAGTCTCCATCCTGATACTGTATGTTCCTGCAGGCTTCACGTGCTGCAGTCAGAGCCCTTCACTAAAGACCTGACAGTCAATAGTGAAACTCTTTTGTTTGAGATATCTGGTATGGCTGTTTTACGGTTTTGCTTTAAAACCCCACAACTTTTAAACAGGATCAGAATCAGTTATTTTGTTGATTTATTTAAAACAATTTATCTCTAAAAAGACTGTTTAATGGACAACTTAGAAATTGGGTTAATGATGTGATTTGTTTCTTTTGTCACGGTTTCTCTTTTTTTATGTATAAAAAAAAATGTAATGCGTTGAATTCACCTTTTTACAACGAGTCTGTTTTTAATTTCTGTATTAAAATGTATTTTTGTCAGGGTGATAAAGCGGTCCTGATGTCAAAAGCATATTAAAAAGAATACTTTTCTTGAAAATACCTTAAGCAGTTGGGCATAATTATTAATTATCCTCAAGAATAAGTATTTTACCAAAACTACTTATTAATATTTAGAAAAACCCAAAGCCAACATGCAGAAACATGAAATTATATCACATCGACGCCTGCAGACCATATCCCTTAAGATATAATTTGACTTTTTTATGTCAAGGCAATGTTGTTCATGCTGTAAAATGTCATGTGGTAAGACTCCCCCAAAAACATGATATTTATTAATTAAGAATTAATATTATTTGTTTAAAATGTTCATCTTTGAAAATATATTAAATAATGATCAAGATTATTAAGGTGTTATGACACTTATGTGTTATGTGTTTCCAAAAACACATTAAATAATTTCTAAGTGCATTTCTAAGAACTTGGCACATGTGCTTTATTTCTTTTTTTTTTCATCATGGACAGATTTTTAATTTACCCAGTTGTCTCCATAAGATGGATGAGTGGTTTCACAGGGGTCTAATATACTCCCATTTGGTGCAGAATACCACCTAATCTGCACTTAGTAACATTTCTAAAATAAAATGAAAAAGCCAACAGTATACTGAACTATCTCATACATATTTAATCTTGGAAACTGTCTCCAGTCATTTTCAGCACTTGAGTTTCTGCTTTATAAAGTGTTTCAAAGGTTTTTTTGCTCACCAATCAACCCCCTCAAACCCTTCATAAGAAGTTTTCAAGCTTTCATGGATGTGGATGTTTTGACATTGTGCAGAGCTGAGCTAAAGTTTGGGTAGCTGGCTTCACATCTTCAGCCACTGGATGCTTTGGAGTTTGCTCAGTTGTGTCAGGAGTGTATGAGATATAATATTTACAGACAAGAAACTGGTTGTGGCTGTGCTGTTTTTTTCTGCATTGATACTGGTCACCGATTTCACAACATAATCCCAACGTCTTACAGTATAACCAATAAACCTCAATATTGTATCCTATAAAAGCTTTCACAGTGCGACACACTTGCCCAGAGTTGGACATGTTCTTGTATTATCAATCTGTCGTGGTCCTGGAAAATTATTCAGATCCGGTCTGAAAATTCAGGGATTAAATCAAGCAATTGTTTTAATTGACAAGCTATGTTATGATCAGCTCCCAAATGTAATTACACAATTTCAAAAAATAGCATAGAGTTTATCAAATCTAATAATTTAATTTACATTATACTACGGGGTCGTTGAATGCTTGAATCTGATTGGCTGACGAATGTAATGAGGCGTGCGATTATTTTCAGGGAAATGCAAAGCGAACGTAGTTCCAGGCAGCTTTCTCGACCGCATTACATGACCATATCACTTCGCCAAATAATTTCTGTTATTTCAAAGGTCTTACAACAGAAAAATAACAGTAAACAAAAGGATAAAATCGAAAAATCTTGTCCATGTTTTTGCCACAAAATTACATCTTATTATGTATGGAAAGCACATAACCTACTCTCTCTCTCTCCCGCTCTCGGTCTCTCCCTCACAGACACACATAGGCCTATAGTTTGCGCACACCTTAACATAAGCGTTAATGTAGTTAGCACTTCTCTGATGATTTTATCAGTAACAGTTTAAGAACTTAAAAACTACATGACTTCTCACAAGCGAGGTAACAGCAACGGCACTGTTCGTGAAGAAAATTAACTTAAAGTCTCACTATAGATATTGCTGTCGATCACTGACTCACAGAGGTAACATTATCTCTCTCTTTCTCTCTCTCTGTCTCATAACTTAGTTATTATCTGCATTAGTCTGCTATCAAAGGCTCAAGCCTCCGTTACGGTATAAAATTATGTTTTATTATTAGCAAGGGAGGCATTGGATGAGATGCGGAATAAATAATCATACTCAGAATAGCGATTGAAGTAGAAAAAAAACGGACGAATGCCTTGAAATATATCATCTGATCGATGTCTTGAGGTGTGGCAACCGTAGTATAAGCAGAATAATTGACTGCACACCCGAGGTGTAACTTATTTTTCTAATAATTCAACGGCCCGTCGTCAATTATTCCTTACATATTGACTCTGCCGTACTCAGAACATTATTGACTCATTACCCATTATGATATTACTTTATGATATAATCACACGTTGTATTTCCTCACTTGATGTAAAAGTTACTGAGCCTCTTAGGGTACATAATGATAAAAAAATCTGTATTTCATTACTTTTGTATTTCTCATAAAAAATTTGTTCCCCGAAAAAAAAAAGTTTTGCCTGAAAAACCTTTGTGTTCCCTTGCAAAAGTATTATGATCCCCCAAGAAACTCAAAATCATTGAAATAGTTTTACCTCCCACTTTATTTTCATCACCCATTTTCCATTCGCTCACAAAACATAGTTCCTGGGGAAAATGCAAACGTAATATGAAAAAACTTTGAAGTTTTGCAAGAAAATGCAAACATTTTGCAAGAAAGGGCAGAAGTTTTACAAGCACATGCAAAAGTGTCTTCAGGGAATGCCAAAGTTTTGCAAGCAAGTGTAAACGTTTTGTGGTAGAAAAAAAGTTTTAGCAGCAAATGCAATGTTTTTTTTCAGGGAATGTGAATGTTTTGTGAATTTTTTTTTTGAGTTTTCCAAAAAAAAATAGGTTTTGCAAGTGAAGACAATGTTTTTCTTGGGAATGCAAAAGTTTTGTGAGAAAGCGTAAAAATTGAGCAAGTAAATGCAAAATTTTGCGGGCAAATGCTATTTTTCGGGGGAAATGCGAACGTTTTGTGAGAAAACGTGACAGTTTTGCAAGCAAGTGCAGTGTTTCAATGTTTCTTAGGGGAACATGAATGTTTTGCAAGCGAATGCAATAGCATAGAATTAGACATTTTTCCTCTCATCTAATTTCTCCCATTTCCATGTCCCTTTAGGTGCTCCATAACAAGTGAATAACACTTAATTGCATTAATGTAGCTAAACCTGTAACTATGGTGGCCTATGGTGCACAACACACAACATTTACAGAAGACATTTTCAAAAAACAATTGAATTAAGCCACAGAAAACGAAGTGCTCCTGACCACAAGAGGGCAGTGTCAAGCTGGAAAATCAAGATTTTTCAAAACTTGTAAAATAAATATTATAGATTTAAGTGTATAGATTAGTTTGTCCAGTGGGTCAGAAATGGATACTATTATCCTCCAATTCCATAGCGACTCTTCTTTGTGGTCGGCTGGATTTCAGTTGCATTGCGGCTTAATTTTTTTGTGTGTTTTGAACTTTTTTTTTTTCGTATATTGTTTTGTGTTGTTGGCCACCACATATAACAGGTCCATCGAACCTTCTTTAGTTGTCTGAATTACAATTCCAAGCAGTCAGCCGATCATACTGAACCCTTGTTGAACCCTCCATGTTCTCTAGCACAAAGCTGTAAATTGAAGATGAACGCTGTCTCTCATGTTCTAGGCTAGTCAAGAACCTTAGAACTCAGAAGACAGGGCTGGTGCCGCCCACTGTCCTGCAGTCCACAGCAGAAGGAATAGACCTTTACAGTAACTCTGGTACCGCACACCAATCCCAGGACGAGCAGCAGAAGGGCATGACTGACATCCTCACTCTAGACACACTTAGTCTGGACTGATGGTCACCATAAAATTCATTCGTAGCTATTGGACACATACACTGCTAGCTGCTGCACTGTATGTGGATTACATCTGCTTTAGATGATGATGCAATTTGACCTCTGATGTCATTCAGTCCCTTCTCACTCAAACACATACTGAACCTTACATGTGATTGCACACAAGATACCGTCATGAGACAAGCTGGCTGTAGTTTGAGATCTAGGTCAGCAGACGGCGAGACTGGTGGATGTACCTGTTTGCGCAGTCTGCTTTTTTTAAGAGGTGTGCATGACATCACCTCCTCAGGCATGCACTTCATTCCATGGAAACTTGGCAAGCACACAATGCCACTTTTGCTCTTGTTTGTCTGGTTTTCTCCCACACTTGCTCTCCTATGATAACAAGGTGCTGCTTATTCCTTTAAAGCTTTGACTGATATAAGTGAAGCAGCTCTGGACTCAACTATAAAGACTTTTGCCCTGCTGGCATTTTACAATAGACATGCATACAAATATTATTACAACTGAAATTATATTTTATATTTGAATACTATTATCTATTTTAAAATGTAATTTATTCCTGCAAAGTTACATTTTTATGACCATTATTCCAGTCTTCAGTGTCATGTGATCCAGAAATCATGCTAATAATGTTGAAAACAGTTGAAATGCTTGATATTTTATGTAAACCCTGAAATGTCAAAAGAACAGCATTTATTGAGAAATGAAAATCTTTTGTAATAATGTAAATGTTAATGCATCCTTGTTAAATAAAATGATTAATTTATGCAAAAAGGTTTTAAACAGTAGTGTAATGTATACAAGATGATAATATTGATACATATATTTTATTATAATAATAATAATAATGTAGAAATAATAGTGTGTGTGTGTGTGTGTGTGTGTGTGTGTGTGTGTGTGTGTGTGTGTGTGTGTGTGTGTGTGTGTGTGTGTGTGTGTGTGTGTGTGTGTGTGTGTGTGTGTGTGTGTGTGAAAAGTTTGTTTGCATGGATAACGGATAACTTTAATAATTTTCAAAAATCAAGTTGTTTCATTGTGCATTCCAATTAATTTCAATCAAACTGCAGTTGGGTTATTTTGATTAGGTACAACATTACAAAAAAAAATTAAGCTAACTAACACAATAAAAACATGATAGCATAATTAAAAACATGATTTTAGAGAAAGAAAAAAGTTTTTGCAAATAAACTTTATATATATACATATACGTGTGTGTGTGTGTGTGTGTGTGTGTGCGCGTGTGCGTGTGCGTGTGCGTGTGTGTGTGTGTGTGTGTGTGTGTTAGGGAACATTTTTAAATTAATGAATATTATATTACATTATATTTTGTGTGACGGGAAAAAACATTTTAATATATTTTTATAATTTAGTCAAAATGAAAAGTTAAGTTTTCTTCACAGAACACACATATATATAATTATTGTGTAAATCCATATGAAACAAATATACACTATATGTATATTGATAGATACCTTTAAAATGAAAAATATTTTTTAAATGAAAGGTTTTCTTTACAAAAATATTTGTATTGCTTCATCCTTATCTCAGATTCATTCTTATTGTTGAGCCCTGCAGCTGTTTGGAGCTGAATATACTATATTTATATGCTTTTCATGTTGCGCTTCATGCTTCTTGACTTGTGCTTACTGGCAGAAACAAAAAACACTCATCCCATTTAAAACAATGTAAAGCACAGGAATTACTCTGAAGGTTAGCGTCTTTGTCGTGCCATTCATTTTGTTTCTTGCTTGTACGGATCTTGTCCTTGCTGTGATTGAGGGCTGTTGCAAGGTCTGTTTTTATTTTGCCACCCATTTCCTCTTGCTCTCGATGAAAAAAAACCTGTATATTACGTCACTCATCATCTCGTTCTCTGCTTTTTAGATATTTTCAGTGACCTCTGCACCGCTGCCCTCACCGACACAGAGGAGGCAGACGACAGCACCGCTCAGGACGGCAGATTTGCATGCTGAACGTGCCGTGATGTGTCCTCACCTTCTGTAGCGCCGTGCTTATACACCATACTCCACAACAGCTCCATATCTTTTGTAACTCTACACAGACATCTGCTCCGCTGAAGGAATACGTGAACTGACCGATCAGAACGGATTTCAGTCCTTTCTGGCCTTCTCCAGCGCTGACATAACACGGACAAAATTCTGTAGCCGTGAGTCAGAAATTCAGCATGCAGCCTTCGTTCGTTCACTCTGCTGTGCCTTAGCAGCAAACGCAGGGGCATTTGACAAGAAATACCCGGATCTCTGTGAACGCCGGACGCTGATATCTGCACCGAGGCTTCAGTCTTCTGAAAACACTGAGAAGAAGAGACTCTAGACTTTTCTGTCCTGCTGAAAATTTCACTGAAATGCTTAAATGGATAGTTTCACCCAAAAACCATCGTGTTATTCCAAACCTCTATGAATTTCTTTCTTTCTTCAAGAAATAGCCATTGACTCCCATAGTATTTTTATCCCTCTGTACTATACAAGTCAATGGCTACCAGCAACTGTTTTCATTTTTGGGTGAACTGTCCCTTTAAATATACTTGATTGTTTTGTTGTTAATTGTTTGTTTGCTTATTGGACTGTCGGTCAGAAACACAGCACTTTTGATGAATTCATATTCTCTAATATAATGTAAAATATTTATACTCTCTTTTATATTCTGACATGAAAGTCGCATAAGCCATCTGAAAAGCTTCGTTCCTCCGCTGTTTGTAAAGCTGAACATCTTTAATCCTCTTCGAATATTTGCCTCTACTTGATATTAATCTCTATCTTGGTCTGGTTGTACATAAATAATCTCAAAATGTAGTGCAAATGTGGGATATTTACTCTGATGTTTTTATCTATATTTCAGAAAATATGATTGTTGTAGCATGAATATTCCAGCTGTACTGTAAAAGCATCTGATACTGTTATTTTACAATATTGCTCATGAATGTTGTCAGTTTGTGCTAAAACATTACAGAAATCAGATGTACTGTATCCTTCCTGCTTTGACATGAAGAGCTGATGACAGTGAATGTAGTAATGATGCCAAAAGTTTCTCATAACCGCCGATATCCACATATGAATGCGATTTAATGACCGTTTAATTACTTTCCGATAGTTTCTTTAAATGTAAATGTCTAAGCACAAAGATTTGATATTGAATGCTGATGTGATTCTTGCTAGTATCATCGTTCTGTTCATATGTGAATATTTTGCTTTTCACAGCTTCCTTACCGATGCTATTCCAGCTGATGTGAATATGTATTAAATAACTGTACATTTCCAAATGCATAATGAAATACGTTCATTATAAAACGATGTCTGTGACTTCGCATATGGAGACAATTAAACCCAACATAAGTTAGAAATGTCAAGAGTTTGTGACACAAACACAAAAGTGTGCATCTAAGAGTAGGACTGAAATGAGAGAGAGAGGGCCGGGCAAGATTCACTGGGCTTTGTTCTACAGAAGGTGTCTTTCAAACTCCCCAAATCTCCTGAGGGGCGTAGGGAGAGAGCAGGACACAAAGACCCAGAGAGATGTGACAAGCATCAAAACTGAATTTAAAAAGAAAGAAAAAGTGCACTGCCTTCACTTTGTCCTTGGGTTTGGCTTCAGGTGTCTAAAGATTTTGAAGACACCTGGCAGTCTATTTATCACGAGTCGTTGTCCCCTGAAAGCAGGCTGGGCGAAAGAAGGCAGGAAAGGGGCTGCTCTTTTGGATAAACGGAGGGCAGGCTGAGTCTCATTGCTCAGTTTCAATGGAAGTTAATGGAGCGGCATCACATCGGGACACTGCAGGATGATAGGTTTTATTTTTTTATAACATGGCTTTTTTTTGGACTAGAGTGTTCAGATTTAAGATGTGAATGAATGAGAAGGAAATAAACTGCATTTCTTAACTAAAATGCATTCACTTGTTCAATAAAACATTGACTTTATTTTGTATGATTCACACCATACTCACAGTTTCCATTAAAACATTAATATTACTACAATATTTGTTACCATAATAAATTATTATGGGGGTTTCAAGAGTAGAAATACTGACAAAAAATGTATAACCTGAATGTACTTTAAGTCACTTTGGATAAAAGGTTCTGCTAAATGTATTAATGTAGAAGTAAATGTGTACGCCACAAAACCAGTCTTCAGTATTGCAGGTATAGCCTAGCAAAAGCCAATACATATGCATGGGTCAAAATTAATTTATGCGAAAAATCATTAGGATATTAAGCAGAGATCATGTAGAATGAATGATGCATTTATATAGCGCTGTATTGTGTAATGAGGATATTTTGTAAATAGCGTAAATATATCAACATCGTTGAAACGTTTTGATTAGTAATCGATAAGGAAGGACTTTATTTGGACAACTTTAAATGCGATTTTCTCAATATTTGCACCCTCAGATTCTAGATGTTCAAATAGTTCTCAGCCTAATATTGTTCAATCCTAACAAACCATACATCAATGGAAAGCTTATGTATTCAAATTTCAGATTTATAAATCATAATCATAAATAAAAAAACAAAATCTAATTAAATTAATAAATATAATATAATTCATATATAAATATATTACTAATGCTTCTATACTTGAAAATCCTGTATTGTAATATATTTATTATATCATATTATTAAAATACCGTTTTTCAAGTGTAGTATAATAAATAATATAATCAATTATAATACTAATACTTTCACACTTGAAAACCCATTATTGTATTATATTAATGACAATTTACAATAATTGCGTTTCGATGGAGACTATGCTTATCGTAACGTTGATGACGAACAATACGTTTCTTTAGTTTACTCTTTAATCATTCTCATTTGGTTCGCGTGTAACTTTTTCCTGGATGTTTTATGAGTCGCATTGCAGTATTGTGTTTACATCAGTATCATGTGTTTTAATAATAACGTTAAATACCGTTTATTTAATTAAACGTGTTGTGTCATTCGTTCTGTCTACACTCTATGGTCTACTCATAGACTGTAAAGGGTCTACTACACAATACACACAACTGTGCTCCAGCTCCACCGCGTGCGTCGCCGTTTGAATTCATCAGCCAATCAGAGGCGTCGCTTTAGAACTTCCGCCGAGCTCTTCACTCTCAGCCAATCGACGTTGGGCTCTCGCGCTTGCCAGCTTTTTTGAATTCAGTTGAACGGAGCCACCTATCAAAAGAGCGCATACAATGGGCTCACTATTCTATCAAAACTTATTTTCCTAACTTAATCGTTTTGTTTTGCACTTTAAACAAACTTTACGTGTCATTGGGAAAACAGCGGTGTTTACGTGCGTACGCTTTAGTTTTAATCAATAGTTCGACTAACATAAACCCAGGTTGCTCAGCTGGTTCAGCAGCCAGCTGAACTCCGTTTCTTCATTCATCAAACCCTTTCCAGCTCATATCTGGACCTATCCCATTTTCACACGGTGAGTCTTCATCATGCGTCTGCTTAATTCTGAATACAAGACCGTTGGAAAGAATGTCTTTTGTTTAGAAGTTAGCTTGCGCTAGGCTAGCTCATACCACTGCAGCTGCCAATCAGCTGTCACGCATTGCTCTCGAAAAACCTGACAGGTCTTTACAACATTCGATGCTTTGTTTCATTACCTTTTAAATGTGCGTTCTAATACATATACATATAAATATTTCATGTTTTGTTTCTCATTTGGACGTCAATGTACTGCAACTGCTTTTTATTATTGTAATGTTGCATTCAGATTAATTAACGTTACTCGCCGCATTTATGCAGCTGCAGTTTTTTTAAAGACCTTAAAGAGCTAACTCTGATTCATTTTGGTGTAGATTTATATGTGTGTGTGTGTGACCCTCTCTGTGACATCCAGGCTAAAGTCTCATAATCTAATTATGCGATAACAAGCATCAAAGTTTGATTTCTACCATTCATTTCACTATAATTTAAAAATGTCAATCTTTGACACGATCTTACTCAGTCAATATTAAATATATAAATGTAGAATTTTCACATAATGTTCTTTACCACACGAAATAGAATTTTTTGGTAAACCACAGCAAATCACAAAGAAAATAACTTTAGCTGAGTTTACACACACACACACACACACATATATATATATATATATATATATATATATATATATATATATGATTCTCTCCTCCCTTTAACCTTCATCATTCCCTCCTAGAAACTCACCTGTTTGTCTCTTATTTCTGTGCCGCCCTTGTTCACTTCTTTCTCTCTGGCCTCCAGCTTTTGATATTCTGGACAGGACTGGGTCGCCACCCCTTGTCACAGCGCCATGGCTGACAGCAGCATAGTTACTTTAGGGCCGGGCTGCAGCCTGCTGGTGGATTCCTCCATATACGACTCCCGGAGGGCTGAGACCTCAAAGGAGCAATTTTTCATGGGTCTACACGCAGACGAGTCAGAGGGTAAGTGAACCACCATCCATCTCCAACAACCTTATATCAACTGACATTTCCACTGGGTGGGCCGTTTTACTGAGCACAAACATAACAAGAGGTTATTTTCTCACTCTATTTAGTCTATTTCCATAGAGATTCACCTTTGCCTGTGGTCTTTTTTTTCCAGATGTATTGCCCAAAGTTGAGACCAGAGTGGTGTTGGTGGGGGAGGCCGGCAACATTGCAGAACTCGAGAAAGCTCTTCAGGTACCAAAGTTGAGTTTATATAGACTTAGCTTTACACTGAGACACAGATGAGCTACATTATTGTGGTAAAATAATACATCAGACCCTTCTGAAGTCATTGTGAGTTCAGCTGGAGAAGAAAAGTTTCCAAATCTTCTAATCTGATTAAAGAGAATCAGTTTGCTAACAGGAAGGAAGTCATTTTGTGTTGGTCAGCTTTGTACACAAGATACAAATGAAACCCCAACATTTGACAGTAGTGTATTCATTCAGTTGCTATAGCTCCCCCTAATAGTGGGTGAATTATAAATAAAAATATTTCCATATATGCCTATGACAATGGAATTGTTTTTCTATTAATTAATTAATTTGTTTTTGTCATGCAGTGATAAATTATTGAATCAGGCTCCTTGAAATGCCACTTGTCACAAAAATTCTCAAAGTGATATTTTTCTCGTTTGTCTTATTATGCTTTGTGTGTTTTTTATGATTATTATACAACAGTAGACATTTAGAAGTTCTTTGTTTCATTTTATGCAATATCTGATTAGGCTGTTTGAGTCCTGAACAGATGCAGAATTTGGCCAAGAGTGTCAGTAGCTTGAAAAGCAGCGTTTGAGGACTTTTCTCTTTATGAGCTGGATTCAATGCTGATGAACATTTTACTCCACATTCTTACACTGACATGTGATATGTGGCTCTTGGGAGTTAACAGACGAAAGAAGGGTTATGAATGTTCCTTCACTTGCTCTGACAGTTGCGTTTGGAGGGAGCGCATGTCAGTAATGGGGCATTTAGGCTCAGAGCTTGATAAATGAAGTTAAATGTGTGTATTTGGGATGAAAACGTCTCGTGTAGTGCTCAGGGGAGGATGGAGATGTTCCTGAAAGTCTCCTCTCTTTGCCCTTCACGTGATGTGAGAAGACTTCAGATGTAGCGGCTTCTTTTAGTAATCTGTTCTCCCTGCTCTTACGCAACTTAGCATGGCAGAACTTTTCTTGACATTTGTTTGAAGTTCTCATCTCGGTTCTGACAGGTTGTAAGGCCCTCCTGCCTTGTAAATGTAAGCTGTGGGTTGCCAGGTTGACGTCAATTCTTCATTTTTACAGGCTATCACAATAATGGAAGTCCCGGTGGTAAAGATTAAAGAAGGGCAGCTGGGCACAGAGGCGTGTGAGAAATTGATCAAATCTATAGTCAATATGGTATGTCTCGTAACCTGGAATCTTTGCATGCTTGAGAGCACCGGGGGATTTGCAGCATGGTGTTTTAAAGGGGGGTTTGGTGTGGCACTGTGCTGTTTATATAAAACTCTCTCACACGGGTGGTCTAGACTTCCAACAGTGTGTTCTAACAACTTATTCTGTGTTTGTCCAGCAGGTGGCCTTTAATCCATTGAATTAATAATTACCGTAATTCAATCAGTTATGTAAACAACCCTTTTGTGATTAACCCCTGTTTTAGTTTCATGTTTAATTTTTTATTTTAATCTTTATTATCACATACAGGTAAGTTACAGAATAGTAATTCATGGAAATATCTGCACTAACAAATCTCCCTTCAGTTCCTTTAAAAAAAATCTTAACCGGCTGTTCACTGCGGACATTCTTTCGTATGCTCACCTGGGATACATTTATTTCCTTTAAAATACAGTTTAAAAGTATAAAATATTACTATCATTTATATTTGCCACATGATTCTTCAGAAGTCATTCTGATTTGCTACTAAAACGTTTCTCATTAATGCTGAAAATAGCTTTGCTGCTTAATTTAGTGGATCATGTATATTTTTGATAGAGATTTTAAAGGGAATTTTTTTGTAACCTTAGAAATGTCTTTACTGTCTCTCTTGTCCTTAACTGAATAAAACTATTAACTTTTAAATATAAATAAAAAAATAACATTTTAAATATTATATGTAAAATGTGGTCATTTTGTTTGGCTTCAGAACTTTTAGTATGAAAAAAAAAGATTAAGTGAGTGTTTGAAAATGGCAAAGAAAATAAAACCTAAAAACAGGCAGAAATGAACATGTACAAGTATCCTATATTGGCGGATACAGTGTGGTTTGTTTCACACTGTATCATCTAACTGTCCTGTGTGAACCGTCCTGAACTGACTCTACATTTGACAAATGACTGCTGTCTTTCTCCAGCGCATCATCTGTCAGAACACTTTAACATCTCTGAAAGGAGAGCAATGCTAATCACAATCCAGCTAATGTTTTTATTGAAATTCTGAATTTTGAAGATATGAATCTTCCTCTTCATCCCTATAAGGATATAAACACCCCCTATATCAAGACTGACAATGTCAGAGATTTTGATGATGGCGAGAACTGCGAGTTCGAGACGGTGTTTGTGTTGAAAGACTTCCTGGCTCCCGAATACAGCTTCCTGTACAAGAATGACAACCGTATCCTGGGGCCTCCTGCCGTGATGTACTGCGCCAGCAAGGGAGAGGTAAGACCTGAAAAAACCCAACGCAAGCACACAGAATCACAGCCATCTCGCAGGATTTTTCTCCCTGAGGCGGTGAAAGAGTTTGATACTACTATGCCGTCACGGGTTGAGTAAAAGCCTGTTGAAATAAAGTTGTTTTTCCAACTGAAACGGATTCGTAAGCAGCTTTGATTGCTCCTGTAAAGCCTGAAAAATGTCTCTGGCTTATCTGAGTGTACGCAGGAGTGTCTGCTTGACTCCCTCAGATATTCCAAAGTGAAATGAACACTTGGCTGGCCAGCGATTGGTACCAGACAGAAAGATTAAGTCTGACGAACACTAGAATATAGATATGACTACACAACACTCCACACCAGTGAGAAATGAAGGCTTGTCTTGTTGTTGTCAAGTCTTGTGAACAGCTTAGATGCCAGTCTTGCTTAGTGAGAAGTCACACATGGTATTCATATACACACACACACACTAAATGTAAAGAAAAAAATATTTTTCACGAATAATGGTATTTATGTATACATATGATTTTTATTCATACGTATATTCATTTAAAATACAGAATTACAAATATCTGCAAATGTAATATAAAAATAATATATACACTGGCCGGCAAGAGTTTTAAAGGGATAGTGCTCAAAGATGGTAATAATTTACTCGCCCTTATGTTGTTCTAATGCTTTATGCCCTTCTTTCTTTAAAATTAAGTAAATGTCCAGCTCGTTTTTGTCCGTATAATGGCATCAATATTTTGAAAAAGATACAGAAGTATTGAATATCCTGATTTGGCTGTCGGTTTGTGTGCATGGCATTCATTAGACTCTATTGGTGCAGCTGTTCACTTTCAACTCACCTAGGAACAGCACACATTGTGAAAAATCAATATTAATTAAATAATAATTTAAAAAGAAAATCCTTTTGTAGTGCGAAAAAGGAAGGCTGATGTACAGCATTAGAACAACACAAGGATGAGTAAATAATGACTAAATTAAAATGTTTGGGTCAACTATCCCTTTAAAAAATGTTTTGTTGTTATTCTAATATGCTGATTTGGTGCTCAGTTAATATTGTTGCTCAGTTATGAATAATAGTTCTTATTATTAATGTTAAAAACTGTTTTTGCTTTTTAATATTTTTGTGGAAACAGTGTTTTTTCCCCTCCAGGATTCTTTGCTGAAAAGAAACTTCATTGCATTTATTTCATTAGTTTTTATTTATTTATTTAAAATAATTTAATATAGCAGGGGTTCTCAAAGTCTACATTCAACGGTCCAAATCTGAATTTTCATTAGTGTCAAAGGTCCAGACCGGAATAATTGGTTATTAAAAACTTGGTTTTAAAACTTGTTGCATAACAAATAAACACAAATTTGTAAAAAAGTTAGTGCCCTTTGCATTTAAAATACATTAACAAGTACCAAAGTGGCAAAACAATTGATTTAAGTGTCAGCGTTATAGGTCGACCAATATGGGTTTTATTTCTAGTGATTGATGGCCAATATATGATGCAGATTTTGTTTTTGGTCCGATATATTTGGCCTACTCATCTCATAAAAGAGAGTAGAGTAACCGTTTATTGCAGGGCACAAGATGGTGGTAGTAGTAGTAGTAGTAGTAGCCTAATTCATACTAATAATACAGCTCATCTTGAGCACCTTCTCAAAACAGACTTGCAAATTAATTCTCTGCCAGCAGGAGGCGATGTTGAAGCGGGAGATATAGCGGTTTCCTCCGTAACGACTAATCAAATGAGCACTGCTCTCACAAACACTACTTTACAGGAAAGACGAAATGAAAATGACATTGAGCTATTCTGAAAACGGTCGGTTCTTTTCAAAGATACATTCATATAAAAACCCTATGCTGCATTTATATTTTGAAGCGCGTAATGCTCATGTTTCAATGAAGTATAAGCCTTTTGGAAAATCTATTGTGGCGGTCAGTTTTGATATAGTGACGGGCCCGGCCATCGCAAATAACTCAATTTATGGGAAACACTTGACCACTGCTATAAGACTAATGGCCATATAAGTGATAAAAAAACTCACTCGGTGAAATGTCACCTGATTATGTCAAACATCATACGCTCACTGGATGTCATGACAACTAATATCATGAAGGAAAGGTTTCAATATCTCGCCTGCTCTTTCATTTTGGACCATCTCCAAAAAGACATTTAAAAAAAAAAAAAAAACTAAACAAATGATTTACAAGTTTAACATGCGTTTATCAAAGTAGGAAATATAATTAGTGCTCTTGAGATATGAAATGGAGGCGGGTCTGGATTGAATTCCCTCCGGAGCCGGACCGGAGTCAGGACTTTGAGAAGCACTGTACTATAGGCTAATTGTTTGCTAAGAGGGAACATTGGCTGTAATTCATTTCTGCTACTATACCTTTAAGACTTCTATATGCAAATGACCTTCTGTTTTAATTAGTGGTGGGCCGTTATCGGCGTTAACGTGCTGCGTTAACGCGAGACTCTTATCGGCGATAAAAAAAATATCGCCGTTAATCTATTCTCAAAGTTGGGTTGGGAGCTGGGTCTATACTACGCAAGCTATGATGACTTTCACCCTGATATTTTAGCGCGGATGTATACCTAGCCGAATTGCACTGTAGGGGGCGAGAACGAGTCTTCGAACTAGAGGCTCGCAGTCCGTGATGGACAGATTGTTAACGGCTGGTCTATGTGGTAATACAATCGGGCAGGACATCCAAACGCTCACCTATCATTCATCAACCTCAAATATGGCTTTTCATCTGAAAGATGTATGTAGTAGCAACTTTACATGGCCGCTCAATATGATGTTAACCTAGAGAAATGTGCGCTATTGAAGTGTTTGTGTGGAAGCGCGTTTGCTGCAGGACAGGCTCCGGTGCGCTCACTTGCTCTTAAAATCTCCGTCATTCTTGGTCATACAGATAAAAGTAGCCTAATACATCTTTCGAATCTGTAAAGACTCTACGTTTATTTGTGTGCACTCAGAATAACAACGAAACATTGCGCTTTTAAGCAAACAGGATGCGCTTTAGGTCTCATGTGAACTTGAGCGAGAAACTTCGAAACTCGAATATATCTAAAAATACAGTACATAGAAAAATATATCTATAGAGAGTGAAATGTCTAAAAAAATAAAAATAGAAGACGTGTGTGTTAGCATGGATGATTTACATGAAATTTAATCTGTGCAACACTGTGCATAATAAGATGGCTTTCAGTTCAATATAATAACAAAAAACGACATTTTGGGTTTTTATTCAATTAATAAGGTGGGCACGCTGTGATCTGTACTATATTTTTACTGTAATTGACAGTTATCGGCAAAAAAAAAAAAAACAACAACACGGGAGTGGGAGGGAATGGGAGTCATTCTTCCGGGAGTGGAACGGGATTTTCCTCCAGTTTTTTCGTGGGATTGGGACGGGAAGAGATTAAAGTTTGTGATGCATTTTGGAAACAGGAGATGAGCCCCTGGTCTAATGCGCCACCTGGCTTGAGAAACCCGTTCTCAAAGACTTACTTTTAGTCATTATTTGGGTAGCACACATATTCTGAATGCCTTCGGCAGAATTCAAATGAGCCATTTTAATCTAGATTAATTCCAAAATTAATCTAGATAAAAAAAATTAATCAATGCCCACCTCTAGTTTTAATGTATTAATCTGGATCTGATGATTTCAGTCTATGTACATGCTCTGATTTGATGCATATTAATGATATTCTCCATGTCCTCGTCTATAGCCTCTGCCGTTCTCCTCCAGGCCTCTCTACTCTATGACCATGCTCAACTTGTCTCTCTGCTTCACTGGATTCCGTAAAAAAAATGAAGTGGTGAGTTCTGTATGTCCACCCATCTGACTCAAAAACAGCCCATAGTATCACTGTCAGATTACTTGCTCTAATTAACTGCTTTTCATCTTCAGGTTACCCTGGTAAATCTCGTCCATCACATGGGTGGCACCATCCGGAAAGACTTTGACAGCACTAAAGTCACACACCTCATCGCCCGTTCAACACATGGTGAAAAGTATAGGGTATGTATCCACCGCATCCACATGGATACTTCATCCTTACTACTAGCCACTTTTGTGTATAGTGAATTTTTGAAATTCTTTCTGACTCACCCTGCTGTAATGGCGCTATGCTGCCACATATCCAATCAAATCACTTATTTGCACCACCATATCCACCAGTGTAAAAGATGAGTTAAACACTTCGCTTTGCGCTCTACAGGAGAACAAAATAAATGCATAAGAGTGTAAAAGACAGTATATGTGCATGCAATACACCGATTTATAAAATGTGATTTGTGATATTGTGGATGAAAATCCTTACGGTTTTTACCCCAGAATGAAAATTCTGATGGAAGGAAAGGTCCTTGTAGCTTGAGAGCATGTACTGTTCAAAAGTTTAGGGGTTAGTCAGGTTTTAATTTGTCTTTTTTTATGAATTCTGCAAGGTTGCATTCAATTGATCGAGTGTAAGCATCACAGTTAACTCAGAAATATTAAGCAGCACAACTGTTTCCAGCGTAGGTAATAATAAATATGTCTTGAGCAGTAAATTATAATATTAAACCAATTTCTGAAGGATCATGTGAGTAATGATACGGAAAATTCACAGGAATAAATGACATTTTATATTAGTGAAATGGAAAATTTCTTAATCTCTAGACATTTTCACAATTTTTCCAGTGTTTTCTATGTTATCGGCATGCTGTTATGTGAAACAAAATAAAATATTAACCCGCCCTTAAACACTATATTAATACAAACTTGATCAGCTAGTTCCATCTCACTTTCGAATCCCAGAAACCTTTGTAGTCGTCTGTGTTTAACGAAAGTAAGTCACCGAAACTGTTAAATGGTTGACCTTTTATTTTCTCATTAATAAAATATGAATTCTTAAAAATCAGTCTAGATGAAGAAGAGTCTTTTGTGTTTTAGTCAGTGTCCTGGAGTTTCCTCCGACCCCAGGTGTGCTCTCCGTAACAGGATCTACTGTCGGTGTTATTTAGAGAGGTTTTGATTTAAAACAGTTCTCATGTATCTCTCCTCACAGCATGTTGAATTGGGCTGAATCATTCATTAGTCTCCTGCATAATGCATGAACTAGGCTTTGGTGAGAGTATATCTTCCTTCCAGATGCTATTCACTGCTTTTTCTCTTTCTTTTTAGCTGGCAGTCTGCATGGGCACACCCATCCTCAACCCTGAGTGGATACACAAGGCATGGGAGCACAGAGATGACATGTAAGAGAGTGTGTGTGAGGCATAAAACTACCCCTTACGTCAATCCCTCTCGCTGCGTCAGTGTAGAGGAGTAAAAACTGAACAATGAGGATGAAATGTCCAGCCGCTGGTGCACACGCCTCCCTGCTTCTATATTAAAAACGGTTTCTGCTACACTCGGGTTGTGACATTTTCCACATGTATTGAACAATGACCTTTCACATTAATGACCTGCCACCGTTGACTGAAGGGATTTTTCTTTCATTCTCGTCTCCTCAGCACTCACCAGACTTAATAGAGACAGACTTAGTCAGTTTGAAATCAAAATTGACCTTGTACTGTCCTTGTTTCTGGTCTTATTGTGCATCAGTGCGCGTTATTCCGTTGGGGGATTGTTTTTAATCTTTCGTCAAAAAGAAATTTGCTCTTCCTCTGAAATGGCTCCCTACATTGTGGTTATTGTTGACCAACAACAGAGTTTCTGCAAGTCTTAATTCACCTGTTCAGAAAAGGTCTTAAATCAGAGCAGAAAGTCTTGAATTGATAAAGGCAAAAAATAACATTAATAAATAATAAAAATTATAATTTCTTTATTAGTATTTGTCTTGTTTTTTAATACAAATATCTAAACATCTTTAAATCAAGATACACTTTCTTGCAAAATGAAGATATGAAGTCTTGTTTTCTGAGAAAAAAGGATGAGGATATATCTGTAATCGGGGTATGAAAACTTATTTTCTCTTTGAATTGTTGTTTTTTCCTAAGTCTACTGATAAATGTTTTTCTTTTTCATCATAAACTCACTTTATTTTGACAGAAAATACGACTTTTGCCATTATACATCTTAATTTAAGAAGAAGAAAACAAGACACGTTTGTTAAGGAAGACTATCACTTTGTTTGCAGAGATATCAGAAAGTACAGAAGTTATTTTCAGATTCTTGTGGTTGGGAGCAGATGTATTCAAGCTCAAAGTTTGGGAACCATTTTCTTAGGGATCCACCATAAGTTTTATTTTTATTATTTAAATTGTTTATGCATTGAACACAAAATCGGTATTTTCTCAAATTTGCTCTGATTTAAATACAGTAATGTTTAAATTTAGCCAATAATTAGCAATCAGCAATATTATGAATGCAAATATTAACTAATTATAAAATTTAACTAATATTAATTACGTTAATTATTTTTTAGCTGTATACAGAAAGTATAAACGCATCTGTAAACATGAAAATATGTAGCGGTCTTTGTATTTTACAAAGTGGCCACTAAGGCAGTGGTTCCCAACGACGTTCCTGGAGCAAATCAGACAAAGATTTTAATTTGACAACAAGTATTAAAATTTTAATTTGACAACAAGTATCCGATTCTGGAATCGGAATCGATTTTTTTTTTTTTTATAAATTCTAAGGGGTTTATAATTGAGTGTTTAAAAAGTTTGCTGTTTGTATTTTTAACATTAACACTAAATGATATATTTAGAAAAAGAAGAGTCAGGATGTTCAGCATCGATTTAATCTTTCGTATCCTGGTTCAGATCTGTCTCCATTCTAATGTGGCTTGTCCAATTCGATAATTGTGTTGCGTCTGTGCCACATGCCAAGTTGCACAAATAAAACTGCAACAAAACCAAATTACACTGCTTAAATGTATTAGTCAGAATTGTTTTCAGAAACTCTCCAAACTATGTTCAGGTTTTTTTCTAGCATATTTTGCTCTTGTGGTGTGTCTGATGATTTATTTATTTTGCTTCAGTAATTTCCATGCAGGCAACGAGGAGTTCCGCACCGAGTTTAAAGTCCCTCCGTTCCAGGATTGCGTGCTGAGCTTTCTGGGCTTCTCTGAAGAAGAGAGAACCAACATGGAGGAGAGGACGCAGAAACATGGTAGTGAACTCTCATGCATCGGTGTCTGTTCTGAAACATTTCGTGTTTTGAAATACCAAAAAACCTCTGCTCAAATAATTCTCTATTAACCAAAGCCTTTCACTCTTATTCATCTGAGATGCTGACCCCAGGATATACTTCTGTATTGTATTGCTAGACCTTCTCTGTTAAAGCAAATGACCCCTGACTTCTGCTTGAGGGGGATTTTTAAAGGAGCGTGTGCTTCTTGTTTTTGTCCAGGTGGACGGTTCCAGGCGGTGGGTGATGAAAGGTGCACCCACTTAGTAGTTGAGGAGAACTCCATTAAAGAACTGCCCTTTACTCCCTCCAAAAGACTCCATGTAGTGAAGCAGGAGGTATGAACTTGACTTAAATTCTCACAAGATGACACACAGAAACACACACTGGGCTTTGTGTGGGTCCTTAATAACAGTGTTTAAAAAAGTTATTTTACACCGCTTCCTGTCTGTAGTGCGGTATCTAGTATGTTGCGAGGAGTCTTTTTGGCACACGTCAGGGGTTTTAGTAGCTCAGTTTAGTAGCTCAAATGCATCAGTACTTATTTAAAGGGTTGAGCTGAAGTATTTTAAACAAATGCATATTAATTTCTCATTCTGTGTCTTTCTGCAGTGGTTTTGGGGGAGTATACAAATGGACGCCCGTGCTGGGGAAACCATGTACTCTTACGAAAAGGTGAAGAAACCAGGAAAATTATAGCTTTTGGGCTGCGCAAGTAAACTAAAAAGCAAATTATAGTTCACTTTTTTTCTGCATAATAATGCAAATCTTAAGTTTTAATAATAAAAAAAAATATATGGACCTTTTCCTTTAAGTATAGTTTAAAAAGTAGCTCATGATGCACTTCATAAAAGCACGAAAGACGATATTTTGAAGAATGTTGGTAGCCAAACAGTTCACAGTAGCCATTGAACATTCTTCAAAATATTTTCTTTCATGCTTCTGTGCAAGTTTAAACCAAGTAAGGTTTTAAAGAATTAATATGAAAATAAAAGGAAAAGTTTTAATATCAAATTTGTTCCCTCAGCCGGAGAGTCCTGCGGTGAAGAAGGCCGTGTCTCTGCTGTCTCTCACGACACCCAACAGTGGCAGGAAACGTCGGCGTCTTAGAGAAACATTGGCTCAGCTCACCAAGGAGACCGAGATTTCTCCCTTCCCACCACGCAAAAGACCCTCGGCTGAACACTCGCTCTCTATGGGCTCCCTGCTGGACATCTCCAACACACCTGACACCTGCAAATCCAGCGGAGGTGAAACGAATGATCTGATATGATGTGTGACTAGCTAGCAACCAAATAATATAACACTTCCCCTGACTTTCATAGTTTAGACTAACAAGCAGAAGAATGTTCTAACCTTCAGTTTTCAGAAAAAAAAACTGGTTTGGTTGTCTGAAAAGTTTGCAAAGTTCCTACTGCATTCTGTGAGAGTGTTCCAGAGCTCTCCAGACTTTGATCTCAGAGGTCCAGGGTGATCCCAGCCAGGGCTGAGATGAATCAGGAGAGCAGTCAGAGTGTGTTTTAGATGAGTGAGGCCGCTGTCTTTTGCAGAGCGCAGGTGCAGGAGGAGCAGCGGTAGGCGGAGGAGTGCCAGACAGAGTAGATCAGAGAAAGAGAGGCTACTGCAGCGTACCAGCACTCCTGTGTGCAGAAAGGAAACAGACCAGACAGGTGACATTCATGGTAACTTTAGCCCAGGGTTTAGGACGAATACAAATATTAATCCATTCCATTAAGTCTTTTCACTAAATGTAGAAAAGGTTGCTCTTGTCAATTTCTCTTCAAAAGCAACTTAGCAGGATTTTTTTTTCTCTTATTCTATTTCACGTGTGGCATAATGTGGATAACCACTGAAAATAGTTAGATTTACCTGACCAAAACACATTAATAAAAAAAACGTAATTGAATTGCATCACCTTTACTAAACATGCATATGATCTTTGTCTTAAAACACTCTTTACTATGTGCTCAGATTGATTTTTTTATTTTATTGAACATGGAACATTGCTTTTAATTCCGCTATCATCCCTTTGTATTTAACTTTTATATGACTTTTTTTTTCTTATCAGATTTTTGAACAGATCTTTTGAGAAAAGGGATAAAACATATCTGAGGATAAGAAGTAACGGTGTGGGATTTACAGCTGCTCATCTCTGCTTATGTTTCAGAGAATGTCAAAATTCCCAAAAGCTCAACTCCTGCCCTCCTTAAGCAGTCCGCGCGCTGGCAGGTCTCCAAGGAGTTTTACCAAACCGAAAGCAACTACGTTGATATCCTGGCCACGGTCATGCAGGTTTGTGTTCTGTGTGTGTGTGTGTCTTGCGTGTTCTCTTTCTCCTTCTCATACACACAGCCAGGAAAGTGACAATCCACAGTTCCTGGCTGTGGCCTTATCAAACAGAACCAGTGACTCTGACCAGTAGGGGGGAAAATGAATTAGATTTGGACACCAATGCCATGGACATTTGGGCTTTGCTTCATACCCCTACACGTGGAGCTCATACGAACACACACTTACTTCCGTGTCTGCTTGCATAGTAAATGCCACATCATATGCCTGCAATCGGAGCCCAGCTAATTTCACTGAACAGTGGAGTCAGATCATCAGGCAATACTGAATAGCCTGACCTTTCTATTGTGGTCCACTGGATCTTCATTAAGTTTATGGAGTAGCTGTCAAGTAGAGGTCTGCTCTGCACGAGACTGATTTTCCCAGTTTCATTCCACTCCTGCAGAACTGAACTTTGTTTCCATTTTGAATGTTCTTTACAGTTTATTTAACTAATATATATGTTGAATTAAATGTTTAACAATTTTAAATTTCTTAATTATTAGAATCATTATTACGAATTATGAAATTATAAAAAATTTCATCCTTAATACGATTTTAAGGATGTTTTACTACTAAAGATTGGATTAATGGCTGCTTTGGATAAATTCTGAACTTTTTTTCCATCACAGGAATAAATTATATTTTAAAGTATATCCAGATTAAAATAGGTCAAATAAAAAATTCACAATATTACTGTTTGGACTGTTTTCAATCAAATAAATGCAGCCTTGGTGAACATAAGAGACTGCTTTCAAAAACGTAAAGAAATCGTGCCAGTCCCAGCTTTTGGGGGGTAGTTTCTAAACTTGTGTTGTAGGGTTTATTTTAAGATGATGTCAAAAGGCTGAAAAACACTAAAAAACTACCATTCCACTCTACTATCAAACTGTCTGCTTTGGCTGACATCTCTTAGAAATAGCACCCTCTCATGCCTACAAATCAGAGGTTTAGTCCTGCGCTGCAACAAATCTAATCTTAGTCCTTTAGTGATCCTGTGGGAATATAGACCACTGTTATCAAGTCCTGTGCCACTAGTCAGTCTCGGGGTCCATTCTTGCTTAGTGATTTAATTTAATTTGTTTATTTTAGCTCTTCAAATACCCCCTGGACAAAGAGGAGCAGGTGGGCGGACCCATTCTAGCTCAGGAGGAGATCAAGACCATCTTTGGCAGTATTCCAGACATCTATGATGTGCACACGAGAATAAAGGTAGGTAATAACCTTTCCAAAAACTGAGTAAAGGCTGTGCTGAATGTGTTAGCTGATAAATGAGCTTTGACAGGCGGATCTCGAGGAGTTGGTGATGAACTGGTCTGAAGAGAGGAGCGTAGGAGACATTATCCTGAAATATGTGAGTGTGATTCCTCTTTGAACTCGACCTCCTCCGGCGTGAAGCTCACAATGCCGTCAAAGACTGAATGGCAGCTTTTGTGATCTCTCTTTATTTTTTAAAATTCTCTCTCAGTCTGGAGAGCTGGTGAAGGCCTACCCACCATTTGTCAACTTCTTTGAGATGAGCAAAGAGACTATAGTCAAATGTGAGAGACAGAAGCCGAGGTTTCATGCGTTCCTGAAGGTACTGTCTACTCTTTTTAGTGTGTATAAAGACTTCAGTTTTATGTAGAATGTGATATATTTGCCAGCCGAATTAATGGATTTTGACCTCAGGGTACCATTTTCTGTTCTACAATATTTTTTGGAGACATAGCAATAAAAACAAATTAACATATGTTGAACCTCTCTTCTATATTTGAGTTGGTTTGTATGGCCATTTTGTGTGAATGTCGTTTATTTGCATCTTTTCTCTTGTTTTGTTATCCAGATTAATCAGGCTAAACCTGAGTGTGGCCGTCAGACTCTCGTTGAGCTTTTGATTCGTCCTGTGCAGAGACTGCCGAGTGTTGCCCTCCTGTTGAATGGTAATTCACGTAAATACGACTGAAGCTGTTTCTATTCAGTAAATCTGTCTGAATCTAGGTGATTTTATATGGATTAAAAAGGTTCTTTGGAGTTTGTTTGATTGTTTTAAAAATGAATGTTCTTCCATTACATGAAAAAAATAAGTCAACACGTGATTCTTTAGCAGGTTTGTTATACTTTACCTGTACGCTGATGATAGAAAACATGATTACAGCGAATTTTGTTCATTATAGATATTAAAAAACACACATCAGATGACAACCCTGATAAAGTGACCCTGGAAAAGGCCATCGAGTCTCTCAAGGAAGTGATGACGTAAGTTCTGTGATTTTAAAATTTTCAAAAAAGAAATGATGCAACCAAAAATATTCAGCCGAAAATTTATTTTCAGTTTTAGCTGAAAGCTTTTTAGTGCTAAAAAGGTGACGTTTATACAAAGATTTCTTTATTTCTCGCTCTCTTTTAATTTTCACAGCCACATAAATGAAGATAAAAGGAAAACCGAGGGACAGAAGCAGATTTTTGATGTTGTTTATGAGGTGGACGGCTGCCCTGTGAGTAATTTGTTTTCACTTTTCCGGAAATGTCTTCCATTTACACACATCTCAGTCGAGTTCAAAGAAATAATTCACCCAATTCGGTCATTTACTTGCCTTTATAGAAGTAGTGCAATCTTCCAAGTCTTTGAGTCAACAAATTGCAATAAAAGATGTTATATTCTGAAAGTCGTCACCCTCTGTCACAGCTTTCAGATAATTTCATGTAATTTCTACGCCCCAACCAAAAGAGCTGAAGTGACCATATTATGACCAATGGGATTCTTCTTGCCCTTTTGAAAGAGGAGTATGATGCAAGCATACTTCAACGTTCCCCAAGCAAATCTCCCTCGTTAGTCCACCCCGACCATGAAAACTAAGCCATAAAAACAGGTCTTTCAGAAACCATCATAGTCAGAATCATAACACATGGCTGTCCATTTTCACCCTGATACCGATGTATTTTTTGATAATTTTGAAACTGAAGATAGCAAATCATAGGAGAGAGATCACAGTGTATTAAAAGTTGCATATCTAATTTTAAAGCTACAGTAGCAGAAACAGACTGTTTTTAAATGGTAATGTAAAACTTGACTGTTTTTGCTGCTAGAAACCTTGACTAACATTATAAGTGGACTAAATTGAATGCTACAAATGTGGCTGTTTTAACAGTAAACTATAAAGTGCGACAATATATTGTTGGCAGCAGTCCCTCTTCTCTTTGCGGTAAGAGATGCAGACATGCTGTCTGAAACTTTCTCAATACTAAACGGATCAGAGTGAGTCAGCTCTTGTTGTCTCTTGTCAGACTCGCCCCAGAACAGCTACGTCTGGAGACGGGGCTGCCAAACCAATGATCGCTCGCAGATGGGAGTGCTTTTCCTGGATCAGTTTGGCTTTTGTAGCTCATGGGAACTGAATCGGCATGGACACAGAAGAGCCTGATCCAGGAACAGCACTTTGAGGAATCTGCAGGCTCAGGGACAGGAAATGCAGCATGTTTGTTTGAACAAACTTCTGCACACCAGCCACTTATAATTAATTCATTTGCTGAAACGCTTGCAAATGTTTTGCACGGTGGAAACTGATTTTTTTGTGTATGTTTGTGTGCACCTGCAGGCTAATCTGTTGTCGTCACACCGGAGTCTGGTTCACAGGGTGGAAACTATTGCTCTGGGAGACAAACCCTGTGATCGGGGAGAACATGTCACACTCTTTCTGTTCAACGACTGTTTGGAGGTAAAGCTCAGTCTTTGTCACTGCACCGTTGCTGCTCTTCTCAATGTGTTTTTGGAAATACTATAGATGGCCAGACCCCCCCCCCCCCCCCCCAACTCTGTTTCTTCATAATGCAAATTCTCCATCAGGTTCCCCAAAGCTGTGCCACTATATGAAAGACATTAATCTTGATTTCTGGTCTTGTTTATGGTGTTAGATTAATGAAAGCCTTATGATGTCAAGCTGCTAGCTAGAGTTTCTCTATATTGTTGTTGTTATTACACCCACATTGCATTTGAATAAACGATTCAATTGATTTTATTTAAGTGAATGTCAAGTATCATATTGACTGCACTTTGGAGCTATGCACAGTTGGATTGTGGAGCTATTAAGCGACATTTATCATTTATTATTGTTTTTGTGTTTATGTATCTGGATCTTTCCACTCATTTTAAGTTTACATTTTTATAAATATGAAAAAAATTAAACATTTAAATGAAATGAATACTGGCAGGAATTTGAATACATCGTTTCAGTGATTATCATTTTTGTTCTTATTTAAAATGCTTTCTGGCTGTTAAAAATTCTCTAGGTTGTGTAATTGTTTTGTTGTAGTCCTGTAGCTTTTTAATATTTTGCCTATTCCTCCAATATTAAGTATTTGCCATTTTATTTATTTATTTATATATATATATATATATATATATATATATATATATAAATAATAAAAAAGAAAAACAAGTCTCCAAGTCAATTTTATTTACCAAGAAAACAGAAAATTCATGATTAAAGTTTATATGTTTGTAAGATACTTTTCACTTTTATAATGTTACAAATTTTCTTGCATGTATTTAATGTGTCAGAGAAATGCTATTACTTTTGATGGTTACACCATTTGACATTTATTAAATAAAAAAAACAGAAAAGGTTGTAGAGCCAAATACTCGTCCAAAAGTCCAGTATAGGCCATTAATAAAAGGTGCGTAGATCCAAAAAAGACAAAAGGTATGAAGACGATGGAGATCCGCACTCATACAAATTTAGCCCAAAAGGCTTATATAATTTATTATTCAGAGGTCACAAAATTGTGCAAAAGTGCTAAATGTTTTTGGGTATTAACCCTTCCCCAGTGCCGTGTGCTACCAAGCAAACGCCTGCGCTCATTAAAACATGTATACATTATACACTTAATATCACGAAGATACAAAAAAATACACATTTATATCTCAAAACATATATCCAAATACATTTACAAAGCATCCAAAATGATCCAACTATATCAAAAATGTATACATGGACATATATACCAATACAAATCTCATGACTCCAAAAGTAATGTACAATAAGTATAAACATACCCAATTACTCTTTAGCTCTTCCCTTCCCTCGGCCTCCTCCCAAAATGTCCTTGTCATCTTCTTCAAATTTTCAGCAACCTCAACAATTGTTTGTTCAGTTCATGGTTGAACAGTACCGTTGATGGGAAAAAAGTGAATCATTTATGCGCGTGCAATCTGTGCTTGCTGACTCTACTCTCTGGCCTCTTTCCCCAATTAGTGAGGGCATGCGTTTCAGCACTGTGGAGGGGGTTGCTAGCATGTGCCGGCACGTGGCTGTGGTCCTCTTTGCCCAATGCTGGCTCTGGCCTGGTAATGAGAGCAGGGAGAAGGGAACACTCCAAATGATCAATTATTCATTTTAGGAAGTCCTCTGCATGCATATGTGTCGCCCCAATATGCATTACATATTTCAGCTCTGCTAATGCACCTAAAGGTCTCCCCACTGCTCCACCAGAGCACAGGAGAGAACATTTTGCTTCCTACATTATGAAGAAAGATGCATGTATTAAGAGTTTAATGTGTGTGTGTGTGCTTTTTCCTTCGGTGTCTTCATATTCAGATCGCCAGGAAGAGACACAAGGTGATAACCACGTTCCGGAGTCCGCTGGGTCAGACACGGCCGCCCGCCCAGCTCAAACACATAACCTTGATGCCTCTGTCCCAGATCAGAAGAGTCCTTGACATCCAAGACACAGAAGGTGAGGGGACCACATGGCATACTGCATCCCATCAACTGCACTCATGCATATTTTAGTTTTGTGTTCTGAATGAGCCCCCTGGAGAGGGAGGTGAAGTCTATGTATGTATAAAGTGTCACTTTAGAGCTGGCCAGGAGGATACACCGTAAGCAAATTCTAACATTATTTTAAAGGTAAAAGAGTGTAAAAATGGTAAGTTCTCTTACTGTAATAAATGATGTGGTATTTTATGAAATCTTGTTACATTTACAGTTTTTAGCCGTCTTATAATTTACGGTGGGAAAAACCCGTAAATTGACATTCCCAGAATTCCCTTGAAACTGCATTTGAAGGATTTTCATTGAAATAAACAATTTATTTTATTCAGTTTTGTACATTAGGGTTTTATGTTACATCTGTTGTTAAAATGAATACTTATTACTAGGGCTGTGACGATAACCGCTTCACCGCGGTAATGAGATGCTACCGCGGTGTTGAGGTCATCACCGTCATCACCGCACTGTTTTTCGCGGGAACCGACCAGATTTCTTGCAACGCGGGAATAAAACATGGTAGCGGTCGGTAACTCTGGTGTGATTTGAACGGGAGTGGGCGGTCTAACAATATCCCGCTCCCGACATCCTTTCAGAACAGCATATCTGTGTTTTTACTCCCTCTTCTCGCTCAGGCGCTGCACGCACGCACCAGTGCTTCTGTGTCATGTATTTTATTGCGCACAGTGCGCAGCATGTGCATAACGGCACCCTGACAGAACAGGCGGGCTGTCGATGAGCAGGGCCGGCGCGTGCATATAGACGAACAAGGCAGTCGTCAAGGGGTGGCAACACAGTCAGGGGGCAAAGGGACAGATATTTGTAGTTTATATTTTAGGCATTCGTTATCACCGCTTAGTTATACATCTAAATAAAATTTGCTTCATTGTAATGCTGCTCCCGCGCCGCCCCACAACTGCGCGTCATCAATAGGCTGCAAAACATAATAATATACATTCATAAATGTCATCAAAACTAAAACTATCCATACATGAATTCCTTTTGCTAAGCCAACGGTTTTGTTCATATTTTACATATAAATTTAAATGAAAGATGTCTTATTTTTCTCTGCGACACTTTTCCGTGTTGACAGCAAAAGGTTAAACAAATTTAGTATTTTGACAAGACGAATAAAAATAACAAATATGCTATTTTTACATTTTTTACAAACTGGCCTACATTTTTATTATTTTTTTCTCTCTGCGACACATTATGTTGACAAAAAAAATGTACAACTAATTTGATTCTGGACAAGACGAATAAAATAAATAGCCTACAATAAAATACATTTTGTGCAGACTACATTTTTATGTTATCTCTTTCTCTTTCAGTAGAGGAAATATCATTGTGAGATTCTGGAAACGAGATATATTTAGCAGGAACGGTCGGGTTAAGAAGAAAAGAAAGCCTCTTTTATTTTGTACTTTAAAAAGGTTGTTATTATAAATGTAGCCTAAGGAATCGTCAAATAATATTAATTACATCCTAATTTGCTGTTACAACCTATCCGTTTCAACAAATACAGTTTTCAACAAGTTGCGTTTGGACAAGTGCGTTTATATCCACGGACTCTTCCCAGAAAAACAATGTCTAAAGAAATAGGAATCGAAGTTTAGCACAAATCACAAGAACAAAGCACGGGGCATGTTGAGCTCGCTTGTTGTTTCTGCAGCTTGCTCAGGTTGTTATTCTTTTAATAATTTGTTGTACAAAGAATGGGTTACAAACGATGACAAAGACTGTTCCATAATTCCTATTAAACTCAGAAGATATTGAAAAAAAAACAAAGCTACAGAGATTAATATTATTTTGTTATTATTGTTCATTTAATTTGCTGTTTTAAGAATAAATAAGACGACTTTATTATTATTCATTTCCATGTTCATTTACAAACTTACAAGCTGCATGCGTTCTTGATCAAGTCATTCAGGGCTCTATTTATGATAAAAGTTCATCAGCATGCATTGATTAATCTAGTTTAAAGCTATATGGTAAGGAAAGTGTTCAACTTTCAACCCGTTCTTTTTCATCAGTATTATTTGTGTCGCCTTCTCTGGTTTAAGAAGCAGTCTTTTACTTTAGTTTGAAAACCAAATCCTCCGTTGCTCAGTCTGCTGCGTGTACCTTCGCGCTCGTGCTGATGCAGTGAGTGTTGGCTCTACCCATGAAGCGCTCACGCTGAAAGTGCTTCTCTTCACGTGATCAGTGAAATCTGACTCCTGCTACAATGTGCTATGACTCTGCAGCACGCAGGAGCAGCAGACCATGCATTTGCACAAGTGCGACCACGTCAAAAAAAAAATTACACTGGGTCGTGCGATTAACTAAACTAAGCCAAACCGCGATATTTGTTGCTGCTTCACCGCGGTAATAAAAAATCCAATACCGTCACAGCCCTACTTATTACATACTTTTAGAGTGATGTATTATAATGATGCTGTTTTGTTATTGGTATGCATGACTCCGTGTGCACCCTGTGTACTGATAATAATATTAACCTCCGCTTGTGGAAGAGATATTTGTAATGAGCTCGGGTTTATCATGTGGCTTTCTCATTTCCATCTGCGTTTTGGTGGTCGTCTGCAATTATAAAGGTACAAAACAATTATTTCAGTAACCGTATATCGGTTAATAATGACATATACAGGTTTTGACTGTAAATGTTAGTTTTAAGTTGTATTTTTTTTTTTTACAGTCATTTTCAGTGTAGTTTAAGAATTGTATTTTGTTTAAACGGGTCCAACAGTGTTTTTGTTATTAAACAGTCTAGATTACCACTTTCATGCCCAACAATGAAACGAAAGAATCTCAAAACTAATCTGAATCCATGGTCTTTAGGAAATGCAATAGCCACATAAAAAGACCATAATATCTACTATGATAGCAATATTCACAGAATTATTTTATATTGCCAGCAGAATCTTTTAGAACATATTGTGCATATTTAATATATCACTCAGCCCTACTTTACTGGATTTTCATGAGCTAAAGCCTGGAAATTTCACACCGATTCAGATCTGTGCTTCCACATGAGCAGCAAACCATTTCATGTTTCAAATCAGCTAATTTCCCTGTAGTGCACTTGTGATGATCCATCAAATCACAATAGATCAAATTAACTCCTGCCCTACATTGTTTCCTGCTGAATATTGTTTCACTTGGAAAGAACACATTCAAGACAGCGTGTGAATGTTGTTTTATGTTGGCTTTATTGACACGAACCAAGCAACATTTGTATAAATATGAATATATACGTCATTTATATAGTTTTGGTGGATGGTATTACATTATTTTGTACCTTTTTTTTTCTACCCCAAATTGTTTTATTACCATGCAGTTATAGTCCGCTTTTAAAATGTTTGAATTAAATGCTTTACAAAGAAGTTTAATTTCATTTAAGTTTTTGCACACAAACAACATGTGTTTTAATGTACAGCCAGCTGGTCATTATCAGAAAATAAAACCTGACAGGATGATCAAAACAACGGATTTGAAGCGGAAAGTTCATAATGAGCATAATTTTATGAGCGTGGCCAGCTGATGGTATAATACAAACTCCACCAGTTGACTTTTTTTGTTGTTTAGCTTTTGGACTTCATATCCCTGACCGCAAATTTTCTCACGTGAATTTATTTATCTCCTTTTTTTTTCTTTAGAGTGTCAGAACGCCTTTTCCCTGGTGGTGCGTCCTCCTACAGAACAGGAGAACCTGTTATTCAGTTTCCAGCTGACGGCCGAAGACACGCTCAAATCCGCCTGGCTCAAAACTCTCTGTCGTCAAGTGGCCAACACGATTTGTCGAGCTGATGCGGTGAGCGGACACACATGCGCACCCACATAGAAACATGGCCTCAGATCATCCCCCTCAGGTCTGGAACAGAACTCAATTATTTATTTTATTAGCTCTGCTTTCTTTTTATTGTGGCTATAAATTAGGAGGTTTGTGTGGGCCTTATGGTGTTGGCTAATCCTATTAGATGCTCCTGTGTGGTTAAACTGGGAGGCAGATTAATGTAATTAAGAGTGGAATTGTACTTGAACTTTACACTTCAGACGCAGAAGTCTTTATCTTCATGCTGCAGAACCGCAGGTCCTGCCCAGGCCTTTCGGAACGGCACATGTAATTGGCGCGGGCAGACAGATGTGTGTATTTCCCTTTATAATTAAACATCCAGACCAAACCCTGCGGCTAAATACATTTCGGCCTGGCCTGCAGTTCTCCCACCGGCCATGAGGTGGTGACCTACCCCCACATCACTGGCGTGAAATGCAGCCACACTCGCTCTCTGCTCTTGTGAATATCAAGAAGCCCAGCTGTTTGGGAGGCTGAACAGTGACGCTTCTCTTTGCATTTTGACAGGCCAGCAGTATCGCGGTGTATTTATTACATTTTCTCCTGTCTTAAACAGGAAGATCTCATTCAGAGCACCGATCCTGACTCCGTCCAAGTGAGCACAAAGGACATGGACAGCACGCTCAGCCGAGCGTCCAGGGCCATCAAAAAAACCTCAAAGAAGGTAGGAAGAGAAACTTTCAAGTATTGAAAATGACACCATGCGCATACAGATTTGGTCTTGATGTCAACGTTCAGGGCGCTTTCTTAAAAATTACATCATAACGTAGAAAACGCAGGCTAATTGTACATGTTTGTGTTTTAGGTCACAAGAGCATTTTCTTTCACTAAAACCCCCAAGCGTGTTCTCCAGAGGGCCTTTTTAGCCAATGGTACCCCAGATGAGAGGAGTCCTGGCCCAGATGCCGATCGCATGGGCCGAATGTACAGCAGCTCCACACTGGCTGTGAGTCCACACGCTCACACACATTTTCTTCTCTTTTCCACACAGTCTGTGTATTTCTCCTCACAAATGTACTGATCTCAGCTACGAATGAAAGGCACACTGCATGAATAACGCACTCACCTTTAAGTAAGCCTATTCACATTATTTTGAGAAAAACATGCACAACAATAAGTGATGCGTCTATGAGCTCCTTCAAGGGCACTTTTAGAATAAAGTGCAAAAGTCTGAGCTTGACAGCTATACAAGTGACATGAGGGTGAGTTTATTGTTTGTTTTGTTGAGCTTCTTTTTTTTCTTTTTTCTGGCATTAAGCATTTTCAAAAACATTTTCAATTTTTTAACAGAAATTTTATGAGCAAGAGTGCTTTTCTGAATGGCAGCAGCACGGCTGTGATTGGACAGCATTTTTATTTATGTTTACTGTTTTTATTAACGTATATATTTTTTTGTGCTATTTTGATAAACAATATAGCTGTTTGATTTTAATTTAATGTATAAAATATGTAAATTTAAGAGATTATAATAGTAATTTACTTAAACTGGTAAAAAATGAATTGTGAATGGTATTGACGACTGAAGTAAAATGGTGTAATTGGGTATAATTTTAATACATATTAAACTAATTTCCTTTTTTCATATCACACTTTTTATTGTTGTTTCGTTAGTTTTAATTATACGTTACCATTCAGATGTTTGGGGTAAGTATCATTAATTTTTTATGTTTTTGATCATGGTGGCATTTATTTGATAAAAAGAGATGCAGTACCAATGAACAATTATTACAATGTAAAAACGTTGTAAACATTAAAAAAACATAAAAAAATGTTTTCAGTTTTGATGCATTTTAAAAAGTAATTTATTCCTGTTACAGCAACCATTACACCAGTCTTCAGAGTCACATGATTCGTCATAAATCATTCTAATATCTGATTTGGTGCTCAAGAAACATTTCTTAGTATTATCAAATCTTATGGTGCTTGATGGAAAACGGATACATTTTTTCAGGATGCTTTAAAATTGACGTTTCAAAAGAACAGCATTTTTTTTTATTGCATCCTTAAGTATTAATGGTTACACTTTTAAGGTGTCCTTGTTAATTATATGGTGTAATTATTATACACTTTACTGGGTAATATTAATTAACTACATGTGTTTACTATATGGTTAGGATTAGGGTTTGGCTTAGGGTTACTTGAATGTAATTATGCATACTTTAGTGTTATTATAATAATAAGTGCATGTAATTCATGTAACAAAGACACATTTAGATAGTGTTACCGTATTAACAAAACGTTCCTTAAACTTTTTAATGAAAGTATGTGTGCTATGTGAGACCAGTGCCAGACACATGACCCAGAAGCTTATTGGCAGGTGCTTTTCTTCTGTTGAACAAAGACAAATTAAATAATTTGTATTTCTCTGAAAAGAAAACAAATGTAATTTTGTCATGTGTGAATGGGTCCATAGGGAGTGTATTGTTTCCACTGACATTTTTTTTTGTGGCAAATTTTCACTTTTGGTGTGAATAAGCCTTGAATCCAAAATATTAAAGTACAATGATCCTTCTTTTATTCCGGCACCCTTTTCCCCTCCAGAGAACGATGACTATTCATTGAACTGTAAAGAGTAATTTTGCCACAAATTGTTCAGTTATTGCGTACTTATGTCACTCACTCACAGCACACTTGGTCTAAACAGGCATTTGCATGAATTCAAATGTCTAATTTTTCAGTCAAATTGCACATTTTAATCTCATTTTCTACAGTTGAATATTTGTCAATTAGGTAGGCTTGCATTCCCCTCTCAGAGGACTCAGTGTGCCTCGGTCACTCACTTTTCTTTCCTTCAGCATCAGGGGTCTTGTGCTCTTTGCTCCATTTGAAAAGGGATATTTTTACCTTTTTCATTAACGTGATTCATGCACTTCTAAATATTTGAGAAATTCCTACGTTCTTAATGAGATCATGCTCAAATATTTAACTTCCTCTTTCCATTTTAAAGTGAATGATTGTGAGGGCGTGCACGATGTAGATGCGTTGCAAGATGAGGTTAATGCTGCTCTCTCTTTTCTCTTCCCTCCGTGTGAGTGCAGATGTCTCGTTCTGCCTCTACGTTCAGTCTGACGGGGTCTATTAAAAGCGCTGTGGTTCAGCGGTCAAACTCTCTGGACCAGCCCCCGCGGCCCAGGGTCCCGGTGTGTGTCCGCACTCCGTGCAGTCCAGAGAGGGCTGATGAACCAGCGGCTCCCAAAACCCAGCTCAGACCATCCATCCTGTCCCTCCCAGCGGCCCAGCCTGTAGCTCCGTGCCAAGAGCTGCTGGCGCCCCCAGAGCCGCAGCGCAGGCTCCCTGGGTCCCCGCGGCGGGAGACCCTCCTGTAGGACTCTTAAATGTGAGCACAGCAGTTCTGCCTCTTGACTCACTGACTTACTAACTCACATCTGGGGATGGTGTCGACACTAATTCACTACCGCACGGATGGGCGATGGTGGCACTCATTTAAAGATGATCTGAGGACCAGTTCAAAAGGGTTTATTCACTTAAAAATGAAAATTGTCATTTACCCACCCTCATGCGGGCCTCTCTAAAATGACTAAGCAAGTTGAGGAATTTACTAGTACTACACTATTTTTCCCATCATGAAAGTGAATGGGGATCATAAAATGGCAAATAAAGCGCCATAATAGTAACTCAACTGAAATTTTGACAACCTATCCTCACATAACTTATACGCAGAAGCTAGAATCTCATTTGTATTTTGCATATTCACCCTTGCTTTGCTGTGATTGACAAATGCGCGCCAGGTGGCCACATCATATCAATGTCACGTCTTCAAATTTGACTTGTTGCTTTATTCTAGAATTATTTGTATGAAATTATAGTATTTATTAATGTTATAAATTAGCTTTTAATTTAGTTTAAATTGATACTTTTATGGGCTTTTCTTTTTCTATTTAGCTTTTTTTTGTTGTTGTATTAAGTATTTAAATAAAAAATATTAACACTTTGGTCCAATTCTCGCTATTAATAAACTATTAAATGCAACATTTGGCGCAATAAACTCATTTGCTGCATATTAGTAGTTGTAATGTAGTTGTTAAGTTTAGGTATTGGGTAGGATTAAAGAATGGCCAAAAAGAATGTGCTTTATAAGTAATAATAAATGGCCAATATAGTTAATAGTGAGAATTGGTCCCTCCCTATAATAAAGTATTTTACAAAAAAATGTTGCTTTGGTAACTAATTGGTAATAAAAATAAAATTTTAAATGAATTAAAACAATTTATAATAGTTTAACATGGCAACTCTGGGATTTGGAAAACTGTCAGTGACTTACGGTATTGTCTGTTTCTAGCTCAGAAATACTATATTTCTTGATTTTAACTGTAGCATAAATCATGAAACCGTTTATAATACTGAAACAGTCCATTTCACATGAAGTATTTTTTATAATGCTTCATTTCATTTCATCCCCATTCACTTTCATTATATGGAGGAAAAAAAAGTGTTCAAAATGTAGCTTTTTGTGTTCCATGGAAGAAAAAACCTCATTCATGCTTGACATGAGGCTTACTCAGAAAAAATAAATTGTCATCCAACTTATTCTGATCAAACAATTTCCATTGAATAAAAAGTATAGTTTTTGCTCCAAAAAAAAAAGTGTGAAGTAAGGTGACGGACAGAATTATCCTTATTTTTGGTGAAGCATCCCTTTAACACTGACATCAGATCATTTACACAGGGTGAAATATGAGATCGCAGATGCTTTTATTGTTGTATAATGATGGCTCTTATATAAAGACGTAATTGTTACTGTGGTGTATGATGTAATGTTTCTTTTTTTCCATAAATCTCATATTTTTACTGGGGTACTGGCATGATATATGGGTGTGACAGCTGTAAATTGGCTGATGACCCTGATTTAGTCTCCTATTTCTAATTTGATCCCATTAACTTTAATCCGTGTACTAGTGTGTGTGTGTGTGTGTGTGTGTTTCATAGCGTTTTAATGTTTCGTTTAGCACACTCAAGGCAATTCATCAAATGGCTTTTTTCCCTCATTGCCATTGGCCGCCTTTATTGATCTTGAGGCCTCCAATGACAGTGCAAGGCCATCTTAAGTCTTATTACGCAATGCTAAGTAATAGGATTATTGTTGTACGTGTGTAAAAGCAGCCTGGTGCTCGTTACATCTGTGATTAAGAGTAATACAAAAGAAATTGGGTTTGTGGTTTGCTAACCTCGTTTTCATCCTCACATCTCTGTTTATAGTGAATAATACAGTATTATCCTCTGCATTGGGTAATGCTGTCGGTTCTGAATGGTGAACACTTAACAAGGGTCAGCAGTGTGCATTCTTACCACAGCGAGCTTGTAAAGCTCGTTCTGCTTGTTCTCCTCGCCTCTTCTCACCTGTGACCCTCAGGCTTCTGCGAGAACGCTTACATTTTCAATTAGGCTCAACATTGGCTTTTGGTTGAAAAACATAAAATCTCAATGCTGTTTAATGATTAGTTCCTACCCTAAACCCATGAAGATGAGCTGTAGTTATGTAGACTTCAGCAGGGAAGGGTGGTGTGACACTAAATATATTCTCTTTAACAAATGTACAGATAAAATGTTGGTTTGAAATGAAAAGTAGATGTCAATCTACTCTAAATCATTTTAATGAATAAGCTTTTAGATTGCATCCAAGCTTTAAAAAATACCTTACATTTGTAAATGAATTAATTTGCTGGAATGTCCAATTTAGTCATTAGTGTTTGGGTATTTAATGTATAAACTATTTTAATTATATCATGATACAATAAAATCACTTGCACTGTGTTTTTTTTAAGCTCATACCACCCACTCCTAGACTCCAGTATGAATAGTTTGTAAAAAGAGCCCTGAGTGCATTACAGCTTTACCAACACTTTAACTCTGCATTGAATCTTTAACAAGGTCTTCTGGGTATGAAAATGCACCAAAGGTTAACACATCCACCATTTACAATTCAGCACTCTCGAGTCTTAAACTGATTACAGGCTAGAATGGAAATAACCTAGAATAACCCTAAAACTCTAATTTCATCACTATTACATTTCTTTTTCCAGGCTTCTCATTCCCCATCCATGATCAACCTGTCCTCCACTTTTGAGAGGAAGTATCATACCTTCAGCCGATCCACAACTCACCTGTTCTGAAGGTTGCATCCAGTGTTGTAATTCATTTCCACACTATGGTACCACGTCTGCCCGATGCCTCCAGCCCAAGCCCCCCCACCTGGGCTTAATTTACAGGTCCAGAACCCACCAAATGAAGGACGGCTTGTGTCGATGTCAAAGACTGGGCACATTTAATTAACATTAAAGAGACATAACGGACAGGTTCTGATTTTTATTAGATGGGTAGGGTTTTCACACAATTGTTAACCACTGAAAGTATTTCTTAATGTTTTAGAAGATAATATAATAAAATCGAATCTAAACTAATCTAGTTGTCAGCTTTTATAAAGCTATACGCATCTATCTGTTGCGTTTAAAGTATAATGTACTGAGCTGCCATAGTAAGGTCTGGTTTAATTTTTGCGTACTTTTAGAAGTGATTTTATTGTTGATTTAGGAGTATTGTTTTCTACAAATTAAAAGAGAGTTATTGCGGTCTACCAGCCATATTTATTCTCCAGAATCACTTCTATATGTAAATCTTTCCTTCTGTCCATATTTATGTGTAAATATTGTATTTTTCCTCTTTGTGATTGTCACCCTAATAATAGTTTGTCTCCGTTGCTTGTACCATTTTTTTTAGTCACTGCACTTATGTCGCAAATGTATTCATGTTTCACGTTTGTCTGTAAAAGCGATTCGTACGTCTTTGCCTACTGCAGATTTGTTTGGAGTGGGTGGGTTTATGTTATTGGTTTGACTACTTTTGAAGGTGACTTCATTTATTCTTCATCAATAAAAGAAGCATAAAGCCTTCGTGTTCTTGTCTGTTTGTATGAGGAATCTGTTTGAAATGGATCTCAGGTGAGAATGTTACACTGCAAAACATTTTCCTATCTTGCACAATAAACTAAAGCCCAAACTATACGTTCCACTGAGTCTCAAGGACAATGTTTTTAAATCGCCACATTTCAGTAATGTGACATCCAGGCAATTTTTTCCATCTGTGTGGATGGCAGAGCATGTACAGAACGAGTTCACTAGGTAGTGCACATTATGAAAGTGTCCATCCACACTCACTGCCAATGGAGTACTTTAAAAGATGTAATCAAGACTGAGAAGAACCCTATAAATATAGTATCTGGGCCGTAAAGGGATTGTTCACCCAAAAATGTAAATTTTGTCATCACCTACTTCAGCCTCATATCATTCCAAACCAGTTTTCTTATGTTGATTATTATGTAGTTTATTTATATAGCACATTTAATACACGGTGGTAAGTCAAAGTGCTTTACATAAAAGGAAGTGAAAAAGACCTAAAAAAACTAAATTATATAAAAAATTATTTTAAATTAATTGAAAAAGTTAAGTATAGAAAATTATTATACATGGTGCAATCAGTTCGGACGTAGCACAGTGCTCATTGAACAAATGCACAGCTAAACAGAAGTTTTGAATCTGGATTTAAATGTGGCTAATGTTTTTAGCTCATCTGATCTCTTCTGGAAGTTGATTCCAACTGCGGGCGGCAAAATAGCTAAAAGCGGCTTGTTTTGTGTGAACTCTTGGTATTTCTAACAGACTCGATGTGGACTCGAATGGGCTTAAGGCCAGTTACAGTTGTTTTAATGCGCGGTCACATTTTAATGTTGCTCTGCGAAGTTTCAAAGGCCAATTAAATGTATTTCATAAGGAGTTTTGTGTTCCCCATGCAAATTTGGCTGATGTTCAAGTTGGATTTGTGAATTTGGTATGCCGACCTGCTTGGTTTGAAGGTGACTTATTTGTGAGCAGTGCTTATCACAGTCACACTATCGACAACGGAGCATTTTTTGCCTGTAAAATTTTGCCTACATTTAAGCCCATCACACGTCTGAGTGGTCTGTTAGGTTTATATTCAGTGAGCATATCTGTAATGTATTTAAAAGAAGATATTTAAAAAATGCTGGTAATCAAACAGTTGATGGCCCCCATTGACTTCCACAGTATGTATTTCCCTACTATGGAAGTCAATGGGGACCAACATCTGTTTGGTTCTTCAAAATAAGAAACTTATACAGGTTTGGGACAATATGAGGGTGAGTAAATGATATTCTTTTTTTGTTTTTGGTTGAACTATTCCTTAAAGCCCAAAGTATATATATTTTCCATATAAAAACCTGGCTGTGCATGCACGGATAATGTGGATTATGTCTATGACATTTATGTGCACTGTATGCATAACCTTTTGTATGCATACAAACAAATGTGTGCTTTGAGCTTAAGGCCATTTACAGTTGTTTTAATGTGCGGTCACATTTTAATGTTGCTCTGCGAAGTTTCAAAGGTCAATTCAATTTATTTCATAGGGAGTTTTGTGTTCCCCATGCAAATTTGGCTGATGTTCAAGTTGGATTTGTGAATTCGGTATGCTGACCTACTTGGTTTGAAGGTGACTTCTCCGTGAGCAGTGCTCATCACTGTCACACTATCGACAACGGAGCATTTTTTGCCTGTAACATTTTGCTTATATTTAAGCCCATCACACATTGAGGCTCAATGGAACCTCCTTATATCCTAAACCAAAATATAAGTCCCATATACAGTGCCTTGCGAAAGTACTCATATACCCTAATCTTTTTAAATGTTGCTACCTTATGTTAAACTGCTTTAAATTACTTTTTTCCACATCAATCTACATTCTAATGGTAAAGCAAAAAATAATAAAAAAGGTTTTTAACATCTTCGCAAATTTATTAAAAATAAAAAACATGATTCCATTGCATAAGTACTCATACCCTTATCTGGGACAGTTGGAATTTAGCTCAGGAGCATTCATATTGCTTGTAGGTGTTACTAGACTTTGAGTGAAGGTAACCTGTGGTAAATTCAATTGAATGGGTATGATGTGGAAAGGCACACGTCTTAATAAAAGGTCCAACAGCTGATGCATATCAGAGCAAAAACCAAGCCCTGGGGTCAAAAGAACAGTCTGTAGAGCTCAGAAACAGGTTTGCGTAAAGCCACACATCTGGGGAAGAGTTCAGAAAAAAAATCTGCTTCATTGAAAGGTCACAGAAGCATGTAGTCTCTGTTACCCTTAATGGAAGAAGTTTGAAACAAGCAGGATTCTTCTTAGAGCTTGCCTCCTGGCCAAACTGAGCAATTGATGGAGAAGGACTTTGGTTAGAGTGGTGACCAAGAACATGATGGTCACTGTAGTTGAGCTCCATGATCATATGTGGAGATAGGAGAAATCTATAGAAGGAAAAACACTACTGCAACACTCCATCGATCTGGGCTTTATGGCGATGTGGCCAAACTCAATCCTCTCCTCAGTGAAGACAAAAGAAAACACACTTGGAATTTACAAAAAAAGCACCTAAAGGACCCTAAGACTCTTAGAAACAAGATTCTCTGCTGAACCTCAATACTAAGCATCATGTTTGAAAGGAAAAATCTCTGCTCATTACCTGCAGAGTATCATCCCAAAAGTAAAGTGTGCTGGTAGCAGCCTCATGCTGTGGGCTGTTTTTCAGCAGCAGGGACTGAGAGACTCATCAGAATAGAAGAAAAGCTCAATGCACCAACATATTGAGATAGCCTCATTCAAAACCTCAGACTGGGCAGAAGGTTTACCTTCCAACAGGACAATGGACCTAAACACACAGCAAGAGTGGCTTATAGACAACTCTGTGAATGTCCTTGTGTGGCCCAGCCACAGCTTGGGCTTGAACCCAATCAAATATTTCTGGAGAAACCTGAAAATGTACGTCTGCCCCTCGTCCAACCTGACAGAGCTTGAGAGGTGAAGAGGTGAGGAGAAGAATGGCAGATAATTGCCAAATGTTTAGGAACAAAGCTTGTCGCATCAAACAAAAAAAAGACTTGAGGCTGTAAAGGTACTTCAGCTAAATATTTAGTTAAAGGTATGAATACTTATGCAATGTACTTATTTGAGGTTTTTATTTTTAATACATTTACGAAGTTGTGACAATTGTGTTTTTTTCTCTGTCAATATGGTGTATGGAGTGTAGATTTATGTTGGGGAAAAGGTCATTTAAAACAGTTTAACATAAGGCAGCAACTTAAAGTGTGAAAAAAATGAAGGGGTATTAATACATTATCAAGACACTATATTCTATCCATAGGTCACCCAAATATAAAACAAATATCTCATTATGTACTTATTAGTTCTCTCATTATACATTAATTCATCTCATTTACTCTCCCGCATGTTGATCCAAACCCACAAAACTCTTTTGAATGATTGTTACTGTACATGCTTTTCTAGAAAAACAGTGGAGAGTTGGATCGCAGTCAACCGAAATGATTGTTCAATATATTTGGATCCAATCCCAGATTGATTGAATCTTTGTAGGTGGTGCGAGTCACATCTGAATGTCTCTTTAATCGTGTCATTAACAGAGGCTTCTCAAACATATCTGGACCTTTGAGTCTAAAAGCATCAAATAAACTAATCATTATGCATTGACACTTTTTCAACCCATCAAACAATAGATTCGGAGGCTTAAGCAGCTCTGTCCAGTCTTAAGCAAATCCGTTGTGCCACTCAAGAGTGCTCATTATTGCAGCAGGTTTTTCCTTCCTTTAAAGCAGAATAAGGGTTTTTATTGTATTAACGCAGCTGCGCTCCGGCACTACAGCCAGCTTCGGTTTCCTTTGACTAAAGGCATAGATGCTGAATAGTATCCTGGATACTGAACTAACACTGAAGCCCTGAGGCAAAGAAAGGCCAGGAATATCAAAAAAGGAAAATAGAGGTCTTGATTTTCTTGTTATAGTTGCCTCTCCTTCACTTCGAAGCCAATGAATGCCTCATTTATTGTTGAATAGGCAAGTACAGACCCTTTGTTCTCGATTGCGTCTTACTAAGGGAGCATTTCATAGACAAGACCAGGTCACTGCCCTGAGCTTGTCTCTCTCCTCAAAAGCAAGTTTGAAAGAGCATTTAATATAGCAAAGATGACCTGACCAGAGGTGCAAACAAAGATGTGAAGTAGCATTTGTTTTGTATTTTGTTTCTGTCCAGATTTGTTCTGGATTATTGGCTCATTCTGTTTTACCAGTCATCAAGAGCCAAGACAAATTTTTGCTAAGACAGGATGACTTTATGATACAAGCTAAAAAGGCCAACAGCGTCTACACAGAGCAAATTTTACATCACTGTAGTGTGGAGCAAAGGCTCAGGAGCTCCACTCGCATATGGCAAAATGAAATGTGTCTGATACAAACTCCGAAAGTCAATTTCATAATTTCGCACTTATCAAAGCGACCCAGAGAGCAGAAAAATGCTAGCTGTTGTTGTCGAATATCTGCTACTGAAAACTTGAAACCTGAGGCGCATTTACACCTGCGTTTTGGTGAGCAAATCACGCAACACTTGACCACATTAAAAGCCAGTTACAAATGCACCCCAGAAGATTTCTAATCCCTGAAGCCACAGATCATTTCGCATTGGCTAAAGATAATGAAGGGCAATGGGACTCTTCTAGGAGGGTGTTTAGGACATCAGACAAGTTAGCTAGTACACCAAGTTAGTTCCTTATGTTCCTCTCCTTTGCATGCTGTGTGGAATCAATAATGAAGAAAAGCACAGCTAAATGATGCATTAGTGCTGTTTGTGAAGGCCGAGTACATAGCTGTAAGAAGCTGTTGGTTTGTTTGTAGTAGGATCGAGGATTGTGTTATTACCTCTCATTAGAATGCCCTACAAAAATACTAATTATTTATTAATGATGTATGCCAATGAGCTTCAGGCTTCTCATTGCAGATCTCATCACAGGTGAGTCTCTAGTGATAATGAGAAAAGACTGAAGGGCAATGTAGAGGCTTCTCTCTTGGCAAGAGAATACATAAAAATCATCTGTTAGAATTTCCATTCATTTTGGGCTCAGCTAGTGCAGGACCTTACAAAAATCTAGTTGCATGCATGCTGGTTGACGGTATCTGCAACCTTAAATGTTCATGGTTTTGTTAAAATAATACAAGACATGTTGGCCAAAACAAAACAAAAAAATGATCAGTTTCAATATGGTTAAAACAAAAACACAAGGCAAGACATTCTCACCTGAGAAACATTTTCCTATTTCTTCTGGAATCATAATCTTGGTGGTTTTTACACACAGAGGCTGAGCAACGTTGTGGCATCTTGGAAAACTTGAGTTTGTAAACTCAAGCTCAACAACACATCAACATGTCTGGAGCAGTCAAAGATGCAGTCGAATTCACATATCTATGGATTAGACTACATGATTTTGCACTAAAAAGTAGGCTATTATTAATAATCTATTATATATCAATCTTTATAATGTAAAATGTATTATTTTCCTTTTTAAATATTACATTTGGTAAATCTAAATGACCAATGAAAATTGCATGGAAATATTACATCTATCTTCCTTTTTCCCATTCCTCACGTGCATTCACTGTTTCTCCACCAGTTCTTTCTCGGCTTTAACTGCTTGTGCAGTTAGTCTATTGAAGTGTTCCTTATGTTCAAAGGACCCTGATTATTCCCAAATGAGCGCGCACCGCGTTAACTCTCACAAGGCAGAGATAATGACTGTAGCCCTAAACGGCTTTCCTCTGAAATTCAGATGGCACTTCACGTTTCAGAGAATGAGTTTGTTCGGTCTCCGGGAGACAAAATCAGAGCACGCCTCATAAATGCGTCCAATTAAATATATTTTCGGAATCTTCCTCCTCGTCTAACGAGCATTGAAAACGTAACCTTGAAAATTCCATCAGCATCTTAAAGATGTAGCACGCTGCCTCTGGAGAGTGACTGATAAATAAATCCTTTTGATATCCAGAGTACAGACAGCTACTACCCAGCTATGGCAGCTCGCTGCGTGTGATGCGCGATATGCACACGCAAAACCTTTGTACCGCCATTTCATCCACTCTTTTAGCGTAGAGCATTGATAACTCGATGGCGCTGGCGCAGTCTGAGACAATTTAAATTACTGCCACCCTGCGCCTGTTTTCAGATTACCCAGAGACGCCTGTTTATGTCTTCTGAATCTCCTGCGGGTGTCTTCAAAGATGCTACTTTGAGACACGGTGAAGAAACTCCAGCAGAGGATTCAAACTCGTCCCATTTGCTTGGGGAGATAATTAGAAAGTCTAATTTCCGTCATGTTCTGCAGACGGGCTTTTCTGAGTGTAAAATTGCTCAAGATCAATAGTTTGTGCAGAGGACAGGTGTAATAAGCTGTAATTGTTCATCTATTCAGTGCTACAAATACCTCATCCCATTTACAAAGCGCGGTTGCTGAAGTGTACTAGCTAAAGGTCACAGGAGGAACGTTTTTTTTTTTTTGATGGTTTGCACAGAGGCATAAATGCTCCAGATATTATGGAAATCATAATTAGAAGCATTCCACATTTTAATATTCTATAAAACCGTAAAAATTGCCATATTTCATGTTTTAAATGCTTGAGAGTTTAATTTTCTTGGAGTAATATAACCGTCAGCTTCATGTTTTCCCTGTTTGCATGGCATTTTGTTTTTTTATAGACTGACTTTATGATTTCGCAATGAAAAGGTACTATTAGTCAAAACTTTAATAAGTCTCATCCAGTGCCTGTAATTTACAACAGCTGAGCTATAAAACTGAAGTATTACCCTTTTCAGCTGATTTACAGGGAAACCCCCCTACATAATTCAGCACTGCCTGCTTTGATCATAACCCTGCTGTATGGGGTACGAATGTAACTAAAAGTCGTGTCTCCAGATCACATTCATTCACTCAAGTTCATGTGGAATTCTGGTTTCTGATAACATACTGCTCTTTTATCGTGATATAAATTGGTCAAGGGTCAATTTTTGTCAGTGATAATAAAGCCAAAAGAGAGATTTTTTCCCCCCCGAAGTTCTCTGATCTTAGGCTATACGCCTATTGTAGAAAAAAATGAATCATCAAAAGTTAAGAATACCAAAAACCTTAGAGGATTAGACAACCAGAAATGCATTTAAATGACTTTCTTCCTTGATCTCGAAATATGTTCTTGCAGAATGTCCAAACCGCTGTACAATGAGAGGAAATGGTGGCTGTGGACTGTCAAACTCCAAAAATACACCATTAAAATAGTCCCTAGGACTTATTCCCATGATTCTATGTCTTCTGAAGCATGCAATAGCTATACTTTTGTAATATTTTGTAGACCTATTGTCTTTGTTACTGTTGTTTTGAATTATGCTTGTGCTGCTTTCTTTTTGATTATTGTAACATGAATTTTAAGTTTTTCTTGTTCTCATTGTGAATTCTACACTGTTAGACATTTCTGTAATTTTAACAGTTATTTACTGTATATCACCCAGTATAATACTGCAAATTCCGTTTACTGCAAATAACTGTAATACACTTTGCATCATGGTGATTTTCTGTGACGTCAGACCCCACATACAGAGGCTTACTGTATTTTAAAACAATTGCTGTATACTACTGTATTTGCTGTAACAGTCTCTTTGGCACCAATCTAGTGAGGTTATTTTATTTTCCTAATTTCTTACATTTGGATTGACACGATTTGCCTTACACCGTGTCTACAGCGCCGCAACAGCTTGGGACTGACTATATTGGATGTGTTACATTGCTTGTAATGATTGGAAAATGTCCTTCCTGTCAGAAACAGTGCGAGTGCTTGGAGTACATCTGTACGTCAGAAATATACCGGGGCATCACTTTACTGTCCGCATCCACTGTAGATAATAATAATGGGTTCTATATTGTTGTCTGTTGTCAAGTGGCACCGCTCCACTCACATCCGAGAAAGACATGGAAGCTGCGGGGCAGTGCTACAGGTTTTGCCCTGGGATGAACCTGCGAGAGTGGAAGAGCTCCGGAGAACATCTGCATTGTGTCGATGCACTTTACGAGAGAATAAGACCAGTGAGCAAGGTAGAAATATATGTCAGTTTGTCTGTGTGCGTGTGTGTGTTTGTGTCAGATTTTTGCAAACAACCCATAGTAACATTTACTCGTCAACATGGCAGATACAGAACTTTACCAAGGTAAACTGTGCTGTCATTTCAAACGACTTTTGTCAGCTTATTGAATTATAACCGAATTAAAATTATTTTTAACGAGCAACACTCATCTTTTATTAACATTAGGTAACTAATGAGAAATTGATTTCAGGTGTTAGTAGTTAATGTTGGCCAGTAGTCTATTGAGAAAATAAAATCATATGTTAGGTTAAACTAGTTTTATGGCTAGCTGCCTTTCTAGTTTTTTAATTAGTGGCAACAGTGTTGCCAGTAAGTTACTGTAAAAACCCTTTGAAATGTCTAACAGTGTATTTTGGCCTCAGTAATTTTTAACGCATGCTGACTGTCATTTATTATCACCTGTAAATACTCTTAACGAGCATTTTACATTTGCCAGTGTTTTTTTTTTTTTTTTTTTACATATTGAGCCTAAGGAATGTTGATTAACTGAAATGTTGCCAATAAAATGTCATAAAGATGCAAGCATTGTGTAGGATTTAAACATTTGTTCTGGTTTATATAAGGAACAGGCTGAAATTTTGTGAGTTATTAAAATCTTGAGGGAAAACACCAAAAATAATTTAGTCTTCAAACCAGGGATGTTGTCTCAAGTTTAAATAAGCATGGATGAGATTTTCATTGCAAATAATGTATTCAATGATGGCCTCTTCCTCACACAAAGCTATCATTTAACTTCAAAAGACTTTGAAAATTGTGTAAGACTTAACTTGGGCATACTTTTATGGTGATATTCATTCCTTTTGGAGTTTGTGTGAACTTTCTTGGGAATATCTCCTTCAGAATTCCACAGAAGTGCGAAAGTCATACGAGTGTGAGGGTGAGTAAAAAATGACAAGTTTTGTTTTTGGATTCCTTTAATCTGTCTCTAATAGTTTAAATGTTTTGATGGTGAATGGTCTCCTGCTAAACCATTCCCTTTTAAATGTTTCACGGCAGCTTGAGAACAAGCTAGTATTTTAGCTTGTTCCACACAGAGTGAAGTTCTTCTGAATAACTCTGTTTGTTCTGATTGTGGAATAGTTTGGAAAGAGACAGGCTCAGAGCAGTGGTGGTGATAACGAATTACAACTACTCACGTTCTGTAATTAAGTAGTTTTTTAGGGTACTTGTACTTTTTTGAGTATATTTTAAAGCTGTACGTTTACTTGTACTTAAGTACAAATTAAGCAAAATAATCTACTTCATTACATTTAAATCATAGTTCGTTACGGAGTACGCCCAATTTGAATTGATATTCAAACCTTTGACGGCATTTCAGTAGCCAATAAAGAGATCCGATCGAAAACGGACCAATAAAAGCCCTGATATCTGAACCGGGAAAAGCCGCCGCTGCAGCAGGTGAAGAGCTGATCTGAGCTCAGCGTAACTGGAGTCAAAGTTTGGAGAAACAAACTACATGGTAGTTTTATCATAAATATCTATGTTTTGATACCGATACTGAAATATCTGACATGGTTCCTTTACTCATTTCCCGCAGTATCTACCGTGTATAGCCTGCCCTACACCAATACAAGCTGCGTCTCGCTCTCTCTTCTCCGACAGTGAGTTTGACGCATCCGCCTCCTGTCAGCTACAGAGTCTGAATATCCGCGCGGGATTGCAGGTATTCCGCATCATTTTAATCATTTCCACGCAAATGTGGCGAGCGCTTAATTGTAACATGAGAACACAGTCATCTACTTGCTGAAAACTGGACGTGAGCTCTCACATAGGCCTAACTTATACAAATGAACTGCTCTCACTCTGATATTGCCTGTGCGCACTCAGACTGTGTGCAGTCGCGATTTCGCCGTGCTTTTACATAAATTATTTATTTTGCTCCTAGATTAAACTTTGTCAAAAGTTATCATTCAGAATAGATCCACGGCTGACCGATGAAACTGCTACTGGAAGTTGTATTGACTGTAAGTTTTAAATTCACCAGAAAGTATTTCAATATGAAAGATGGATTTTTAATTTCTTTACAATGTAACGTTTATGCTAGAAATGTTTCGGAGTGGGATATTTGTCAGATTTGTACATATAAATATCCTAGTCTGTCTAACTGCATCACCACATTGTACAAACATTACAGGTCAAAGCCATCTGATGTTGCATTATTAAAAAAAAAAAAAACATATGGCTCTTAAATCACTGCTTATAAAAATTCAGTGTTGTTATATTTCGAATACCTCAACTGAATTGTAATTTGTTTTAGAATTTTAATACTGACTGTACTCGTCTTTTTTGTAAATTCAGTTCAGTTTGAAATCAAACCTGAAATCAAGCTTCTTTGCTGTAAGCTTTTACAACAAAGTTACCCTATTTTAAAGACACAAATACACAGAATGGACAAATGTTTAAGACTTAGATTTTTGTAATGGTAGTTAATCAGTGTTTATATGTAGGCTATGTAAATAAAAGCCTATTATAAAATCTGTTCATCATTTAAAGCGAACGTGTCTTTTTTTTTTTAGAAGACTTGGATTAAACCACTCAAAGCTTGAAATAATGATTGCCTTGAAATAATGGATGGAAAAAACAATTTTAAATATTAAAATATCTATATGGCAGTATACAGTATGGTAGTCATGAAATCAAAAAATGACCCTACTTATATTTTAGTGCACTTGTCAAGTCTTGTGGTGAATAATTAAACCGTGCAAGTCAATACACCGGGAAAAAAATAGTTTACTGTCATAATATTTAATAAAAAAACTGAAAATTTGACCTGCTCTGGAATGGCGTTCTCGTTCCTATGACGTCAGTTTCACGGCTTGGGTAAAATCCTCTCGTTAAGTCTGACGTAAGGAATGCTGTTTACGGGTCCATGCCTCTACTCATTTCATTTGAGAATACTATCTCAACAGCATTTATGAGCACCATTTAATTAATATATATTTAAGCCAAGCATTTAAACATTTGCTGTTCACACTACAGTCTCCGTCTCAGACACTAATATTTCAGCTGAATCAATGTCTGTTCATCTGGGTTTTCAGTATGCAGATAAAGGTAAGGGTTATCATTTTTCAGTATTACATGACATTGTGGGTGTATATTAGCACAGTTTGTTGTTTTCTTGGGGCGTCTAGCAGAGCGTTAGGGCCAGAAGCGAAGATATAATATTTTTTGGTAATACGCTAAAAAGTAAGTAGTACTTGGAGTAGTTTTTGAGACGAGTACTTTGTTCTTTTATTCAAGTACCGTTTTGACATCAGCACTTTTACTTGTAATTGAGTATTATTTCAACAATTTAACAGTACTTGTACTTGAGTACAAATGTACTCACACACTCCAGTGACACATTCACACCTGCTCTGCCTTTCCTCCTGGAAATGAGAGACAGGGACAGAAGGAGAGAGAAAGAAAACATGAAAATTGTGCTTCTTCAGTCCCCCTAGTTCTAACCACAGCAGCATTTCTGTGTTCAGAGTATTTGATCAGAAAGATCTCCCAACTTCATACTAAACTTGGCAGGAGAGATGTTTATCTGAATGCTCCCATGCTCCCTCAGAGCAAACAGTTTATCCCACCTGAAATCACAACAAAACCAGCACCTTCTTCTTCCACACTTCTCCCTAAACCCAACTGCTGGGTCTAAACAACCCAATAACTGGGTTCGTCCATATTTTACCCACCGCTGGGTTGTATTGAACCCGGCATTTCTTAGTGTAGCAACATTATAAGAACGTTATCATTTTATAATTTGCTACTTTTTAATTTGTTTAAATTAAGACCAAATTATGCACATAGGGATGTTTGCTAAATGTTACTTTAATACGACTAATGTAAATGGGATACAACAAAACCTAGAAAACTGTTTTCTTAGCACCTGTGTGTTGTGTGTTAATGAGACCCACATCGATGGTTGTTCTGCATTAACAGCATGCTAGTTATAGAAACTTAATAGCTTATCATGTGAACCACAGAGCGCTGGTTATTTTGTTGAGAAATAGAGGCAAGCAAAACTCTCTCATCTCCTTTTTTAATTTAAAATCTTTCCTCTCAAGCTGTGGACGGAAATACTTCAGTCGCTCCTGTAGTATATAATGATGTAACACCCGAGCTGCTTACATGAGCGAAAACTGGATCAGCACACGTTTAGCGGGATTTATAAAAATCCACAGCATTTGGAAACATCATTACACAATCCAAACACCACCGAAAACAGCATCACGTATTCTCTTTATAGTGCTGCTGCAGTGCAGTGAGGTCTACTTATTTTACATGCAACACTGGATTACAATAACTGTTTACGGTTTAGAAAACATGCATCGGTAATTAATCTCTACAACATGCCGATAGTGTGCAATGCAAATGTCCTCCCTTCTCACCCCACTCGATGAACGCCATTAATGTATTGAAATGAATACGCACTAATTGCTGACCGGTGCCGTGCAGACTCGACCAAAGCCTCCTAATTGCCTTAAGACACTAGAAGGGCTCGTCAGAAACTCAGGGCTAAGCACTATAGTTTGGACGGTCTATAATTGGGTCCTATCTAACAGAGATTGCTGGTACTGTATGTTGCAAAGCTCAAGGACTTACATGAATCAGCATTGTGCATATGTGTGTGTGCATCGAGATTTCCGCAGCTGTCAATAAGGCTGGATGGCTGAAAACGCCCCCCCCCCCCCGGGGCCCCCGTTGTGTGCGTGCAAGCGATCAATCTTCACTCAGCACATGAGTGACGGAGCCTTTGGTGTGTTTGTTTGTGTGTGTGTATGTGTTTACTCCTTGTGTTTTGAAGCGCCTGGTCAATCCTCCCCCGCCTCCGACTGTAACCTGTTAAATCAGACCATTAACTCCCTAGCAAACAATAATATAGTCATGCATCAGTGATGTGTTTTTTTTTTATCTTGACATGCTGGTTTTTCTTTTACTGGTGTAGCTTGTAGTGCTCAAGAGCATCAATTTCCTCAGGTCAAATTTCAGGCCAAAACCAAAAGGATTTATATTGAGAAGTTACATTTCTATTTTTTTTAAAGGAATAGTTCACCCAAAAGGGAAAATTTACTTAAAATGTACTCACCCTCTGGCCATCCAAGATGTAGAATGAGTGTTTTTTTTTTTTTTTTTTATCTGATCAGATTTGGAGAGATTTAGGATTACTTGCTCACCAATGGATCCTCCGCAGTGAATGGGTGCCGTCAGAATGAGAGTCCAAACAGCTGATAATGACATCACAATAATCCACAAGTAATCCTCACCTTTCCAGTCCATCAGTTAACATCTTGTGAAGTGAAAAGCTGCATGTTGAAACAAATGCACCAAGGCGTTTTGACTTTAAAACTGTCACTTATGGCCAAAATCAGAGGCGTCATGCCCATTCAAAGTGCCCATGCCCATTCATACCCTCTCAGATTTTTGAGCGAAGTGGATTTTTAAATGCAGCTTCCAAAAGACAAAAATAATTGTGATTTCATATTTTCTATATTTAATACAATCACACCAGTGTGAATAGAATGTTCAGTGTGTCGTCATCCGCTGCAAAATTCAAATTTGCGTACGCTGGCTGGCGCTGAGCCAGAGACAGACACGTTTGTATAGCGCTGCATTTTAACCAATCCCACACGATTCTGGTGAGCTTATGAATGCAATGACCAATCAGATGAGTCATCGCTAAAATGCAGGTGTTTTCTTCACTTGCTCGCTGACTGAATACCTCTTTCTAGCGAATTCTCATTATAAACAATAAAGTGCAAATGTGTGTATGAAATATGTAAGTAAGATATACATTTCACTGTGTAAACAGCTTCAGTGATTTTAATGGGAGTTTTTGAGAGCGCTTGAACTCTAGACTCTCAGTGAAAATGTTCATCGATAATGTAAATGTTCTTTGCTCTCTTTCTAATGAAAGTGTTATGATTAGTAGCCTAACTTACAATATTTTTATTCACATTAAATATATTCCCCACAAGGAGTCTAAACGCCTCTGATATCGAGTAAGATCTATGCTGAGAAACTCCTCTAGCGGTCGCAGTGTTTTCATCCTAACAGATGGCAGCTAACGTTTCTTGTCTCAGCCGTTTGTGAACTCTTTCAGTAGCTGTGGTCTACTCAAAGGCATCAGGGCTAAAGTGGAGAGAAAAAGAAGCGGGTCTTTAGGTGGTTTTATTCGTCCACAGGCATTTTGCCATTATTTTCTCCTCTTCTTATCGCTAGGAAAGTCTTACATTGCTTCTCTTGTTGCCCTTCGACTGAAAATTACAACCAAAAGCCACACAATGTGCTATCGTATCAGTATATTATTTTCTGAGTTGTGTTTGTTAAAAAGCAAAGGCTATAGAAATAAGTGGCAGCCGCTCACTGAGTGCAACCATTTGATGTAATCGACACAGAATGCACTGTGCACATAAAATAATGGCGCCCCCCATAGTCCAAAAACGATGTCGATATTTTTAAATAACATACTACTTTTATTGGTTTTCTACTACATATTTAAATAAGAGACATAATTTACATTATATTAAGCTATACATGTCTTAATACCCCGGGGATCCCTTTAAAGAAAATGTACAAAGTACTATAATGAAAAAGTATTGTATATTTAAAATGACAATATATATAGTTTGTAAAAATTATTTTAATAAATTATTTAAAAAATATCATATGAATGGTAATACTAGTTGCACTGCATTTAATTTATGCCTTTTTAGAAATATTTTGTAATATTAGTATATATTATAAGTAGGGATGCTCCGATCATGATTTTTGCCACCGATACCAAGTACCGATTTTTTGTCATGGCGATCGGCCGATACCAATGCCGATTCTTATGCTTCAAGTTTATGTAACTGATATGTAAGCTCTCTGATCACCATTAACTTTTTTTCAGATAAAGTAATACTATAAATGTTGCCTTTGTTATATTTTTTACAGTAATATATCTAATGTAACTATTGTTTAACAGAGTACTAAATAATCACAAATAAGTATTTATTATATAGTGAACATTTTAATATGCCTTTACAATGGGTTTATGCATAACACTATGCACATCAGAATACTTAATATGAGACAAAATTTAATAAACAAAATGGAGCCGGCTGATGCAACCCACAAGGTTTATTTAATCATTGTCCAGTACTACAGTGAATGGTCAAATTTTCGTGGGAGTAGACTGTTATGTGGCTGTAGACGATTTGATATAACTCTGGGAGAGCAACATCAGTAAAATATTTGCGCCGTGGCAGTTTATATCGTGGTTCAAGATGTGCAATTAGGCATTTAAATCCAATGTCTTCTGTGACTGACAGAGGCTGGTGGTCAATGCATATAAATTCCATTATCTTCGCGGTTATATCCTTAGCTTTCTTGCTGTCTGGTGGTGTACAGTTCGTGTTTTTTCAGAATGTCTGTAATGGATGGCTGAGGGAGAGCCGCATTATTAGTTACCGTTGCCTTTTTTGCAGTTGCCAGTTTTTCATATTCGCCATACGACTCGCGGTGGCTCGTTCTTAAGTGCCGAATGAGGTTCGTTGTATTAAATGTTTTGGACAATCCGCCTCAGCGTGAGATTTCTTTGGAACATGAACGACAAAATAGCGAATTTTTCATTGTTTCTCGAAACGTCAAAGTAATTCCACACGGGCGATGACATGACTGCGGCGCCAAAACATTTACGTCCCCACTCATCGTGTACGTCCTCACGCATTGACGTCATCAATTGTGATCGGTTCCTAAGATCGGCCCAAGTTTAACGAGTACCGATTGAGTCATAAAATGTGATTATCGGCCGATGCCGATCGATCGGAGCATCCCTAATTATAAGTATAAGTCTGCCTAAATTATTTTAAATAAGATGCTTTGTGTTGTGTGTGTATATCTATATCTATCCAGTTTTCTATTTTGCACTGGTTGCACTGCTGCGCCTAACTTTTTTTCTTAGGTGCACCAGCACAAAAGTTAGTTGCACCCCAATCTTCATAAAGGCAATATTGACTAGTAAACGATTAACTAACAATCTGGTCAACATAAAGTTATTTATTTGAAGCACAATTCTACAAGAAAGGTAACTTACTGAAAAAAGTGTTGGTGCTTAAAGTGTTTCACTGAGCTAATACTTAAACTTAAAAACAAGATAAATTAAATAAAAATAAAATCTAAATTAAGTGTTCAAACTGAACATCTCATGGCTTAATGTCTTATGGACTATCCTCCATTGCAGTCACATGCCCCTCGGATCCCCCTTCTTGATCTTTGGCCTCGGCTAAACCCGCTGGCCACACTCTCTAGCATCAACATCTTCCAGACTTGGCCCCTCTACACCGATTCATATCAGATCTTCCACTGTGTCTGAATGGAAGGGATGCTCTAGTGCAGTGCTTCTCAACCCTCCCCTTAAACCTATAAAAAATCAGTTTTTTTTTTTTCTCTTTGTGTTTTGTTCTTTGATTAACATTAATGAAGCAACCAGTCTGTCACTAAGACAAAATATTGACACACAATTTTTCTCCCAACTGTTCTCGTTCACTTTAAGACATGAACTGTATTTAAGTGAATACTCTCCAAGCCGGCCGTTTTTACATGCGTTGTGTGTATTTGATCGTTTGGACGCGTCTGAAGCTCAAAGTGTACTTTGCTTGTCAGTTTTTAGAGCACGCTGCGCACGCGCACACACAAACACTTCAGCCTGGGGAACCAGCGTCGCTCGTGCGGATTGTACTGTCAACATTTTATTATTAAACATGTCCAGGCAATTTAGTAACCGTAAAGACGGCATTTTACAACAATCGACAGACGATTGATCTGATTCTGATGTTAAGTTTGGGTCAGGGAGGAACGAATGCGCACCGCTGTGAAGAGAAGGAATTTGTGCTAGAAGAAACGCGGCTATAATACTTAGAAGCCAAATTAAATAAAAAAACATTAAATAAACTTAGTTTAATATAACAGCCACAGGCCTAAAGTGTAAGCATGTTTTAATGGTTAGTTATCTTCTATCATAAACTGGGCTTTTCATGTTGCGCGTGCTGAACTCATCCACGTGAGCGATCTCGCTTCTGATTTGGGAATAGCAAAAATGCATCATAGACAAAAGTTTTGGGGTCCCGCCCTTCACTATCTCTGATTGGTTTAGACCACGATATGAGCCTAATGTGTGTCTGTTGTTGAAGCACAGGGAGACTCAGAGTCGCAGATACTTTTTTTCTTTCTCGAACGGCTGGTCGCACAGGTGCGCCCTCAGTTTTTATTTAGTCGCACCCTTGAGGAATTAGGTCACACGTGCGACTAGAGCCCTGTATATATGTGTATATATATATATAATGTGATGAGAATTATCATTAGGAATCATGAGCATGATTACTACAAATAAACTCAAAAGTAAAATTTTCAAATAATAACAAGTAATGGACTAAAAAACAGTAGTTTCATTTTAAACAAATAGTTATTTCTATTTTTTCAATTTGGGGGTGAATAGCCCAGTAAATGTGTTTATAAGATTCATCCATATTCAGTATGAATGGGTTACTTAAACGAACCGTCCTTTTCAGTGCTATATCTGCTTGAAGAAATGCCTTACTTTATTCATGACGCTAAAATACAACCCATTATAGGTGCCTGGGAGAAGGTACGTTATGTGAGGAAGGGGTTTTCTTGTGTCGAGGAGTGGGTCGTAAAATGAATGTGGGATGATTTGAGAAAGACAGGTCTGAATGATGGTTCACCCGCAAAGCCCATTTATTTCTATGAGGGTGAGTAATGGCCCAGTGGATTGTCCTACTTCTTGGCAGAAGATAAGTGTTTGTGGGGTGGCGGAAGGTGCTCACTTATTGGATGACTGGGCTGAGGGTAGGCCACTTCATTGGGTTGGCCCTGGGGTGGCACGGTGGGGCTCCCGAGGGACAGCTTTTTCAGGGCTTTCTTCTCTTTAGCCTTTTGCTGTTTGGTGGCTCTCAGTGCCTTCTTCTTCAGGAAGGTCTCCTCTAGCTGATAAAGCATCTCCTTTACTGCCTCCACCTGAAAATGAAAAGTTCACACACACACACACACACACGATTATTTGCAGAATTTCTCATTTTCAATGTAACAAAGGTATACAGTATAATCACCAGGCTCTGTCGAACTCCAAAAAAGTGCAAAAAGCACCACAGAAAAATCCAAAGCATACAGTAAAGCTTCTAAAGACGGAATTTGAGTTGTTTTTTCCTTTGTCAAAGCTTTTAAAATATTTTTTTTCATATTTAAACCTGGCTTGATTAGGAAACACTCAAAAACCAACAGCAGCTGACATCAAACCTCAAACTTTGCATCTTGACAAGCAAAGTTTCAATGTGGGAATGCACAAATTAGATTTGAGAGCAAACATCATTTATCATTTTGAGATTTGCTGAAATGTAGAATTAAGTAAGGGAAATGAATATACATTTTTGTATGTACTGTTGCTTTAAGACAAACACACACTATACGAATACAGGGACATCATATTTATCAAGCTTTTGCATTTGAGAAGTTTACAGATCCACACCGAAGCATATTTTGGAG
>QVTF01021202.1:0-65980 GCA_003573665.1 Oxygymnocypris stewartii
TTTTTGGTTGTGTTGTGAGTATTTGCAGGCTTTTCTGTTTTTGGTTGTGTTGTGAGTATTTGCAGGCTTTTCTGTTTTTGGTTGTGTTGTGAGTATTTGCAGCTTTTCTGTTTTGGTTGTGTTGTGAGTATTTGCAGCGCTTTTCTGTTTTGGTTGTGTTGTGAGTATTTGCAGTGCGTTTCTGTTTTTGGTTGTGTTGTGAGTATTTGCAGTGCGTTTCTGTTTTTGGTTGTGAGTATTTGCAGTGCTTTTCTGTGTTTGCTTGTGTTGTGAGTATTTGCAAAACATGTGCTGTAAATGATCAAAATGTATTTCTACAAATAGGAACCACTAAACTATGATTTAGCATGAGCCAATTCCTTTCACATTCACCCTTGTGTGATTTAAAACCAAACCAGAAAATATGATTTCATTAAAATGCATACTGGAACCTTATTCATTTAGCATGCATATGTTTTTGCTGCTTAATTTTTTAACAATTGAGGACAAACAATAAACCAAGACACAAGAACACGACAATTCTCCCTAACTAGATTACGTGAAAGCAGAGACATAAACTTCCAAGCCTAGAAAGTTATCAGGACCAGACCCAGGAAATCTGATCTCTGCATCTTACATATTTAACAAATGTTATTTGTTAGAGAGAGAGTGAGTGTGTGTTTGCCCACAGACATTAACTAAATATTACATGTTTTATATTCCATAAATAGGTTTTCGCTTAAGGTCAAAGTTTTTCAGTAGCAGTTACAAATCAACTTTATATATAAAAATAATATAAGTCTTTTGTTACAGCATGATCTTATATAGAAGCCAGTAAAAGTGATTTTTTTTTTTGTTGAAATAATTATATTCTTTCAGTCCTTTCGGGGTAGTGAGAGTTGACCTTTCTTTTAGTAACCATTGCAAATTACTAAAACCTTACTGTATTATCATTTGTACTAGGTTAAATGTATAGTTTTTTTCCAGAAGGAAGCAGCAAATTTGTACTGAAACAAATATTTCCAGAGCAACGTGAGAGCACTAGAGGAATATTTGAAGTGTTGTGTTCTAGCATCACAGCACACATGCTTCATACATTTGTCTTAGTTTGCATTCATTATGCTTTGGAGTGCGTAGGAAATGGATGTGAATTTTCCTCCTCTGGTGTAATAAAACATGCGTAGGCTGTAATCATCACAAATGACCCTCCAATATCCAGACAGCACGGTGATCACTATGCTTCCTTTACTTTTAGCCAAACTTTCTTTAGTGTATGCAAATATTTGTTTCCACGCATTGTTGCTTTTGTGATGCCTAAATCATAGCTTTCAAAAGTCGCAGAATATGTGATTTAGCAAAATATGGAGCAAAAAAAAGAAAATTATATGCCTTTTGAATTGTTTTTATAGGTTGGAGAAGTTTGAAGTCGCATGGGTTTGAATTACAACAGAGCAGGAACAAATCAGTGTATGAACGGTTCAATTTCAAAAAATATAAGCTAGGAAAAATGTTTAAAAAATGGAGGCAGCTCAGAAAAAATGTCCAAAAACAGTTTTTCTCTACCTGTGGAAATATTAGAGGATCATTTTTATGAAAGGATGTGCTAATGGAGGAGGTGAGCGTGTAATGATGGAACCCATTAGTTGATACACTCAGGCACAGTGTCAACTCATTAGTGAAACGAGGATTTGTTACAAATGACGTATCCCCTCTTTCCATTGCTGTGAAGCAGTTTGGCCTTTTAGCTGCAATTCTCTTCAGTAGTTTACCATTACATTTATAAGCCATTCAGTGCATTAATTAAGCAATAAGATGTGAAAGGAGATGTCATTTTTAAATATTATGTTGGATAAATTTTTTTTTTTTATATCGTATTTTACATATATTAAATACTATATATTTTTATTTAATATTTTTTTAATAAACTATATGTGGATTTTATTTTATTTACTATACATTTCACTATATATTGTTTATTCACTTACTATGTATTTTAGTTTATTTAAAAAAAAAAAAATGTAATACAGTATTTTGTACATAAAATGTATTTTATTGTCTTCATATTACAAACTTTAGATATTTTTAAAGGGGACGATGGATGCCCGTTTTCCACAAGTTGGTGTGATTTATTTAGGGTCTTCATGAAATGTCTGCAATATACTTTAGTAAAAATTCCAGTGTAAAACAATACCCGTTTTACCCTTGTCAAACAGCTCTTTTCACAGTGACCTGTTTCAGTGTTTTCAGTCTCTTTAAATGATAATGAGCTACTGCTCTGTGGCTCTGGTGTTGGGAGGAAAGGAAGACTCTTAGGTTCAGTTTTTCATCCAACTACTAAATGTAACCCCCCCCCCCCCCCCGGGTCCACACCATCCCAACTCGTTCTTGCTCCGAGCGGGTCTCGAACCTGGGATTCCGGCGCGGGAGGCGGGCGCTCTAACAAGGAACGCCAAAAGGCTACAGCCTCTAGCGTCAGTCGCTAGAGCACCTCATTTTGAGGTCAGAGGAGTGAGGTTTACACACAGCCCTTACTGGCATACATCCGTTACACCCACCCCCCTAAACCTCACTCCCGTCCGGGTCACGGCACCAATGTAACCCTCCCGGGTCCGCACCATCACACCGAGCGGGTCCAAGGAATGCCAAAGTCGCAAGAGCGCCTCTTTTTGAGGTCAGGAGAGTGAGGTTTACACACAGCCCTTACTGGCATACATCCGTTACATAAACACCTGCATTGCTTACGAGACACGTCACTTTAATACGAACAAAACCTATTACACAAAACACACTGCTGCTAAATATTCACTCGTTGTTCACTCTCTGTCCGCTTGGAATCATTTTCTTCTCGACCCAACCATTCACGCTAAATTTAGATCTCATTTCCAGAATCTCACAGAGAGAGATAACAAATAAAAATGTAGTCTGCAAAAAAAAATTGTATAAGCTATTTTGTTCGTTTTGTCAAGATACAAAATTCGTTTAACATTTTGCTGTCAATGTAGTAGGAAAAGTGTCGTAGAGAAAAAAAAAGACGTCATTTAAAATAAGCAAAATATGACCACAACCATTGGCTTGTAGTCACTGTGAAATTAAATCACTTTAAAAAAAACAATCAGATTAATGATGTACGTTTCTTAGCAGTAATTTGACCATTTTCCAGTCCAAGTGGAACTTCCTTCAAGGACGGCATATCCACACTTTGCGCCGCCATCCTTATTCTGCTCTGTCACTCATCAACAACCTGACCTCTAGCGTACAACTGAATGAGGGCGGATATATGCTAATATGGGGCAGTCCTTCAACGTTTGTGGGCGGGATCTGAGCAGTATGACATCATACTCAGTGATTTTACCTTTTTCACCGGCGTGTGTTTGCAGGGTTACAGGTGATAGCGGAGGTCTAAGCCCTGTATTAAGACGTGTGTGTGCGGGCGCGAACACCTCCGTATCTTGCTCTGAATCATTTCCTCTGATTGTGCCGTAGTCGCTGTGAATGAGTAATCAGCAAACATATTGAAAAAGCTAAATCAATGCATCCTTTGGCATTCTGCAGCATTGTTTTTGTGTATGGTGGGAGGCTTGTTCATCAGTGCTCTTTTAACACTGCTGGAGCATCCAGGATTAGCGCTTTGACAGGAACGCCCAATTGATTTCTGTGAAACCTTGATCTCAGAGTTCCAAGAGTTTTAGATGAAATCACTGAAAATAATACAACATGTCTTTTTTTTTGCCTATTTGTCGGCCTATAGTGTGCTTGTTAAAATGCTAAACTGCTTTCAGTGATTCTTGAGCGCTGGGACAAAATAGGTTTCAGAACTGAAAATAAATCTCTAAATATCAAGTGTTTTTTTTTTTGTAGGTACTCACTTGTTTGGGCATTATCTGCCTTTTACCCCTATTTCAAATCATCTTTGCAGTCAGCACTGTCAGATATCAATGTGTATATCGATATAATTAATTATTGATAATTACTAATTACTTAAGTAATTAGTAATTTTCTATATATATATATATATATATATATATATATATGAGAGAGAGAGAATCATATATAGTGAACTATATATAAACTATGTAGAATAAATATTTGTATTAACTCACTTTTTCTTTATATATAATAATATTAATTTCATATATTAATTATTGTGTATCTATGTATAGACACTTTTCCACATTTGATAATACAATATTATTATATTTATAATAATAAAATAATTATTCATATTAGTTATATTCCATTAAGTGTTTTTATAAATATTTTACCTTTTTAACAAATATTATGCGTGTTATTTTATATTTTTCCCTGCCTATATGAGTCGTTCTTAATTATTAGTCAGCAGCAATGTGTGAAATATTTACAAATGTTAAAATGCTTAATGTGTGTGTATATATATATATATTCTATATTTTTATATACCACATTTTATTTTCTTATTTTTATTTAATAAATGTATACATATTCTTTTTGTATATGTTTTTCTGAAGTCAGTTGGACTCAGAAATATGGAAAGAGGACCTTCAGGACGGAGACTGACTTTGATATTACCTTGTTTTATAAATGTTTTCATAAATATCTGCTGACAGAAGGCAGGGACACAGCTGTGAAACCTTATGTATGAGCTAATCTTTCCAGATGAACCTCTTCCTTCTGACAGGACACGATGTTTCTTCGAAAGATCCACATTTCTGTTTCATATCTAAACCTGTGGGAGTTATTGTGCTGTGGTCTGAGCACAGATGGTTTTACGGTATAGTGAGCGTTAATGTCATTTTCATAAAATAAAGAGAAAATTACACGTTTGGTACATATGAGCACACGTGGGGCATTTTGTATCTGCTCATAAATGATGGAAATGTACATCTTAATCATCTGAATCTAGATGCAAATGTATTTATCAACACAGTAACTATAAGAGTTTTTTGTCAGTTTCTCTCAGCAACCGATTAGAGGCCTTATGAAGGAGACAAGATAATCAATATCAGTTTGCAGAAGACTAAAGCGGCTCCGTTATTCATCACATACGCAGGTGAAATGTTGTCAGCGGTGGTCTCAGTTGACAGAGGGATCTCCGGTTATGCAGGTCGCTGCGCTTCACACACAGTGTGTACGCTGGTGCACGTGTTCCTTACAAACAAGCGCTGAAGTGCAGTGTGTCTCTAGATGTGAGTCTCAGCAAGGTCTTGTGTGTTATGGCATTATGAATATGTGTTCTGTAGAAGCACACCGCACTTTATGACACACTCTCAAAAACTGTAACGTGGTCTTCCTCACTGTAGGGTTCGTCAATCTGTCACATTGTTTGTGTGAAATGTTTCCCCATGTGTTTATTAGTTGATATTTTCACAAGTTCCCCTTATAGTGGCCTTAAAAAATGAGAAACTATTAATAAGCATGACAGTATATGAAACCGAATGGGATTGCTTTTTAAGAAAAACAGCACAAGCACACCTCTTTCAAGCCAAACATTGATTTAAAATGATTGTATAATTGTTTATTTTGAACAATATATCCGTGTCACTGTTTTCAAATTTGTTTGCAGATGCCACTTTGGTTGATATCACTGTTTTCTGTAATAAAAATGTTTATTTATTTAATATTACATGTTTTTGATGCATGTATTAATATTGATTCAGATTCAGAACTGATATATATACTGAATATTGCATAATCCTTACATAACTCATAAAGTACTTGAAAAGAGACAACCATTGTTTAACTACATGATCTACACAAGCCAGTTGTGCTTGGATCTCGATGATCGGCTCAAGTTAAACTACATCGTTATAATTACCTTCTGTGTCATCGCCAAGGACTTTGAAATAACAATCAGGAAAAACAATAAAAGGCATGACTTACATCGCATCCTGCTCGCCAACTCCGTCCAATCTCCATGATCTGTATTTGTGTTTTATTTTTTTCTTCATTTGAATGCCTTGTGAAAGGATTTTTTTGTAAAGTTAAAATCGAATTTACTTTCATCTCGGAAGAGAGATTTGTGCTTCTTAGACGGTCCAGAACGGTCCAATCACATGAGGCCCAACATATATGCAAACAATAATGATTCGCTAAGATCAAAAGTGGGAGGGTCCGGGGACAATCTGAAACAAACCAATTAGAGCTCAGCCTCAAGTCACATGCATTTCAAAAGTTTACAGATCTAATAGACACCCATTAGTCCGGCACCCCGCACACACACAAACAAAATAGTTTAATAGGTGCTAACATGATTACCAGTCGAATAGTACGACTAAACAATGCAATTTCATAATTCATTTTCAATATATTTTTAAACATGTTGAAGTCGACTTCTTTCCTGGCTAGCTTGATGGGGACGCGCCCAGCGCCCTCTACTGACCAGACGTCACTGGTAGCTACTCGCTTTTGTTTTTAAGTCGCTTGGGGGGTCTGAAAAGTCACTAAATCTAGCGTTTAGCTTCCAGGAGCTCGGCTGTTTTTGGAGAGAATCGTAAAGCTGTATCTTTCTTTTGTAAATATGAGGAAACTAAAGATTTTTGGGAGATATCAAGGATGTACTTACTCTATAGGTACTCAAGATTAACATGACACTGTGTGTTATTTAATGTTAATTTCAACATTTAGTAATGCATTAAAATAGAAAAAGGTTGTATTTTCAATATTATTAATTTGATTAATAATATTAATTTGTCCCCCCCCCCCCGAGAGGACAAATGCCCAGCCGGTGAATCCACAAAAACTGTCTCTTGCATATGTAACAGTAACATCCAGGATATCTGGGGCCCCCCTCGAGAAGACAAAGGGCCCAGCCGGTGAATCCACAAAGCTGTCTCTTGCATATGTAACAGTAACATCCAGGGGTGCAGCACACTGGGGGGTCTACACCCTGTGCTGACGATCTCAACACCTTCCCCCCCTCTCCTCATGTCCTAGAATTCACTGAAAACTCATGTAATGTGGACAAAAAAGTAACCATACATGTTTGATATCTTTTGAAATGTCTCAGTGCGTCTGGTAAAATGGTCTCATTCTCCCAATCATAATGAAAAGCTAAAAGAAGTTCTAAAATCTGAGAAGTATAGTGTACAGCAGGGGGACGTGCCCCTCCCCCTGATTTCCTATTCAAAAAACATCTCCTGTATGTAAATACGTATTCTCTGCCAGGAAACCAAGAAGCCATTTGGTTGCCAATTCTGAAGACTAATTATAATGACAAGATACCACCATGTGGTAGGTTTATTAGATTATCTGGGTATATAAGGAGAAGGGACATAAAGTTCTGGGCGTCTGTAGGAGGATTGCCCGCACAACCACTGTGTGTAGTTTTCAGTTCCAGCTATGGTTAGGCGTCTGTAGGTTTGACTGCCCGCACATGTCAATTGTGTGTAGCTTCATTTCCAGCTATGGTTAGGAGTCAGTAAGCTGGTTGCTCACACAGATCACTTGTGTGTAGCTTCATTTCCAGGTATGGTTAACTTATGATTCTATTCTTGTAACATTGGAATGTTGAATTATTGCTTCGATTACCTGGTCAATAAATTGTAACGTTTGATTCTATTCTAACTGCCTCTAAAGATTGCTTTCTCTCTACTAGATTAGTGGATTCGTATATTTCCGCAAGCCTGCGTCAGTTTTAGCGACGGCTAATATCCGGCACCTTTTAAGTGTGCTTGGGTGTAGGGACGGGCTAATTCCGTTCAGGGACGGTGAACGCCGTCTGATCTAACTGAATTCGGGTACGTCCACACCTCTGACTTTTGATTTAATGTTACTTTAAACAAAGATTTGACCAACCCAAAGCTATTACGAGTGTAGTATATTGATCTGCTAACATATCTGATAGTGGCCAAAACCCTTTACTGAAGTAAACGATTGAACTCGAGTTCTGAGGGTGCCCCATGAGGGTTATTCGATGTCTCTGATTGTGTACGTGTGAATTTACGGCAAATCTTAGATACGTAACCATAATTTACCTCTGACTGATGACCGGGCCTGACGAGATTGTGTCCGTGAGACCTGTGGAAAACAGGACCTCTGAGCGATATAGCTTCCCTATATCTGAGCGGGTAAAGTATTAAAAGGAGCTGATAAGAATAATCAATCATTCGTTCATATTTTAATGATGCACAGATATCATTAAAACCCTTTTCATTTTATGGAGTCAGATGAAATAACGAGACAAAATATATAATAAGAAAAAGTGTTCCATTTTAATGTTCTTGTTGTGTCGTGAAAAGGAAAGACTGTAACGCGCAAAGCCCTTCACCCGCGGAACGACTGCCGTCATTGGGTCGATCGAGGCGGGCCTTACAGTGGCCATGAACTAACAATAAACACTTGTATCTTTATTAACGTTAACAAAGATTAATACTGTAACACATGTATTGTTTATAGTTAATGTTAACAAGTGAGGCATTTACTATTGTAGTGTTACTGTTTTTTAATATCCGGTCTTTATTTCACACTTAGTTTAGTTGAAGTAAATGAAAATTATATATAATTAAATATATATTCAGTTATTTTGATCAAATTATATATTCAGTTAATCTTCAATTTATATTTATTATCAAGTAACAAGAACGTATTTTGTATTATTAATATTATTATTATTATAGTTCTAGTGAATGGCAATAACCCTGGCTGCAAGATATATTTCTTTTCTACTCCGTCGTCTGTTCTGGTGTTGTTTTCTTGTATCATATCTACTACCAAGGGAACTGGTTTAATCAAGAAAAAAATAATTTTGGTTTACTGTAGCAAGTTCTACACCGCAGAGAATATATATTCCGGTGGAATAAACCGTGTGGGAAACAATGGAAATGTTTCTGTCTGTTGTTTGGGATTGTTTCAGCCTCATGCAGGTCAATATGGAAATGAGTGTTGCATTGATGCAGGAGGGAGTGTGATATTTCTCTCTCAATATACACTCAAGCTCTCCGAAAGCATCTTTCCTGTGGATGGAAGCCAGGTGTGAGATCATATCATGAATCTTACATTTACATGGACGTAGGGTAAATTGGGCCACTTTTTGCCATTTATCTCTGTGACAAAAATGGCCCAATTTCCCTGCGTAATCCATATTACCATGGTACTGCTTTGTGTGTGTCTGCGCACCCTCTGTGGCAATAAAACCACAAACATATGCAAAACAACATCCATTTGCCATCTTCTGATCATGCACTAAAGAAGCACTTCAGATGTCATAATGTTGTCTATGTCCAGAACCGCAGCGACCATCCCTGCACACTTCTCTCAAGCCATTATTGTAAAATGAAGCTGATAATGTCACGTAAGTGTACGGCTGGCTGCTTCGGAGCCGTTCTAAACGGGAGTTTTCTGCTGAACGTTGTGCTAATGTACAGATTTGGTTGTTTGAAGTGGCTGGCGGTGAGCCGCAGAGTTGTGTGTAAGTGAGAATCATGACCGCTGATTGGAGAGCTACATACTCTTCTATCCGTCTCCATCTCTTCTCTCTTGTTTGGTCAGGATATGTGCACTTTGAGAAAAATTATATTAAAAGCAGCACCTAGTTTGAAAAGTGGGCAGTCTGTCTGAGTCATTCCACCATGGCAGTAAACCACACAGAATAAGTTCTTTGCAAAACTGAAATAGTATAAAAATATTAGGCCACCAATTAATAAACTTATATGAAGTAAAAAATGTAAATAAAAAGTCTGCAACATGGATTATATTCTACAATTTTTGTTGTGTGTGTGTGTGTGTGTGTGTGGGAGTGTGAGAGACAAACCCTGAGCACAAAACCAGTCTTAAGTCGCTGGGGTATATTTGTAGCAATAGCCAAAAATACATTGTATGGGTGAAAATTATAATTTCTTTAATGCCAAAACTCATTAGGATATTAAGTAAAGATCATGCATAAATCTAAAAAATGTCCCTTATGACTGGTTTTGTGATTCATGGTCATATATATACATACACACACACACACACATATACACACACATATATACATACACAAATATTATTTAGTTTGAAGTTGTGGTACATTTTTAAACAACACAAATTAATGTTGGCACGATTAATATAACTTTTTATTGATCAATTCTTTTATTTTATTCTGTGTAGATTGTCATGATACTGAAATACATTTTTGTTGCTAAATAATATTTTTACAATGATTGTGGATTTTTGACTCATTTTCTATTGGAAGTATAGCTTATATTTATTAAATTCAAAATGATACTAAATATCGTCCCATTGACTTTAAGCCAAAGTTTCAGATTTTTCTGCTGGTTTGTGACTGGGCTGGAATCACTCTACTGTTTCTCTGCTGCGTTCACTGATGGTACTGTGGACGTTATTCACTGGGGATTCAGGCGATTCTGCAGTGCCAGTGTCTCTTTTTGGTCTCATCTGCTCTGCTCTTGAATCCTTCCCAGAGGGATTCAGAAACATATTCTCCTCTCACTGCACCACGGGGAACAGAAACAGAAAACATCTCATTGAAGATGTAGAGCTGCAGTGAGGGATTTGCATGCTATACTGAATCTATATGTAACCCCCCCCCCGGGTCCGCACCATCACACCGAGCGGGTCTCGAACCTGGGATGCTGGTGCGGGAGGCGGGCGCTCTACCAAGGAGGCTACAGCCTCTAGCGTCAGTCGCTAGAGCGCCTCTTTTTGAGGTCAGGGGAGTGAGGTTTACACACAGCCCTTACTGGCATACATCCGTTGCACTCACCCCCCTAAACCTCACTCCCGTCCTGGTCACGGCACCAATGTAACCCCCCCGGGTCCGCACAATCACACCAAGCGGGTCTCGAACTCAGGATGCCGGCACGGGAGGCGGGGGCTCTACCAAGGAGGCTACAGCCTCTAGCGTCAGTCGCTAGAGTGCCTCTTTTTGAGGTCAGGGGAGTGAGGTTTACACACAGCCCTTACTGGCATACATCCGTTACACTCACCCCCCTAAACCTCACTCCCGTCCGGGTCACGGCACCAATGTAACAACCCCGGGTCCGCACCATCACACCAAGCGGGTCTCGAACCCAGGATGCCGACGCGGTAGGCGGGTGCTCTACCAAGGAGGCTTTACACACAGCCCTTACTGGCATACATCCGTTACATATATTTACATTTTACATTTATGCATTTAGCAGATGCTTTTATCCAAAGCGACTTACCGTGCATTCAGGTTATACATTTGTCAGTACATGTGTTCCCTGGGAATCGAACCCACAACCTTTTGCGCTGTTAACGCAATGCTCTACCACTGGGCCACAGGAACACTGTGTCACTATATATACATATAGATTTGGAGAAATGTAGCATTGCATTACTTGCTCACCAATGGGTCCTCAGCAGTGAGTGGGTGCCGTCAGAATGAGAGTCAAAACAGCTTAACATTACAATAAACCATGTAATGTTTACAATACACCATGCTAGTCTATCAAAGGGTTACTCCACCCCAAAATGAAAATGTAGTCATTAATCACTTATACCCCATGTCTTTCCAAACCCATAAAAGCTTTGTTCGTCTTCAGAACACAATTTAAGATATTTTGGATGAGAACTGCGAGGCTTGTGACTGTCCCATTGAAAAGTATGAAAGGCATCATCAGAATAGTCCATCTGCCATCAATGGTTCAAACATAATTTTATGAAGCTACGAGAATACTATTTTGTACACAAAGAAAACTAAAATAAAGACTTTATTCAGCAATTTGTCTCTTCGTCATCAGCTGGAAGCAAACAGCGTACGCTGTTCTGTGTCAGCCGCACCACACGGATCTGTTTGTTAACGCTTTGATTTGAATGAAAACAGCGTATCCCTGTGGTGCGGATTACTATTGTGATGATTTTATCAGCCGTTTGGACTCTCATTCCAGAGACGACTCGCATTCTGAACACACATTCTGAGCCTAATTCGCATTCTTGACATAATTCATTAACAGAAAGTGTGAATATATGTGTCTGTGAGTTATACTATGAGCTTGGGTTGAGCAGACAGTAAAGATGGAAAAACACATCAAATCCTTTATATCAGCGACAGTTCAATATGAGACAGCAGGCGAGGTAGGCGAATGCTCTCCTAGCTTGAGAAATCTTTCCAAACTTAATTTTTCCCTCGTAGTGCTGAGCTGGCAGAGCTGTGAAAGAAATTATGTGGTTTCCTGTATCTCTCCATGAAAGTTTTTCTTCAAATATGCATCCTAACATTATATCCAATGTCTGTCAAAGCCGTGCATAGATGTGCCAGTATAAACGCCTACCTTTCTGAAGAAAATATGAGTGCTGTATGCATTGCTTGCCCGTGCAAAAGTTGCCAAAGAGCTGATACTGGCAAACCGTGCAGTTACTAAGGGGTTGCTAGGTGGTTGCTAGGTCAATGCTAAATTAAAAAGGGTTTCTTTTAGCCCATTTTTGTTGATTATCTCAGATCTTGACAGTGACAGTATTTCACATTTTTCTTTCATACCTAGATTTATTTATATTCTCTTGTGTTACATATAATAGCACGGTCCATGGAGCGGACCTGGCTTTCACTGCTGGTTATATTCTGTATAATTGTGTTTGTGACAAATCAAAATCTTGAATCTTGAGATGGTTGAGTAAAGCAAATTAAAGAGTCTCTGAGTCTTTAAAGGTGTGTTTGTGTATGTGTGTAAATAGTTATATAACAATAACAAATATTTCAAAACCTAGTGTACTTTTTGTCATTGCACACATGCTCATTGGGAAAAATCAAGCCCTGTATCCCTTTTTTTACGTGAACAATCAAAATAATCTTAAATAGTAAGTAAATGATTCATGGACCTGCACCTGGAAAATGGTTCCTGTGTTGCCATATGTTTCGTCGGACAGCTAATAAGCCGCATCTCCCGCAGGACGTCCAGGTTATCTCGGATCCTTTGGCCCCTGAGAGTGATATTATTGAAATCAAAGGCAGTAACCCAAGCAGCCATAATGATAATGAGGCGCAATGAGATCCCTGCTCTCTGCGAGATGATGGGAGATTGTGAGCTCACCGCTCTTAATGAGTGTAATTAGAGAGCAGAGCGTCTGATTCACAAAATAAGACTCGTGACGCCGAGGACCCTCGCGGTCTGGATGGATCTTTAAAGTCCGTAGGTGCTCTGAAGCTGTTTGTATTATGTTACTTATACCACGTTACTTATTGTCAGTTGTTCAAGGCCACTGCATGAAGAAGTTGGTTTAGTGTAAGATAATTAAATACTTCCGTTCGCAGGCCCCCAGTGTATGAAGTGTGGATACTATAGCATTTTGCTTAATAAAGGAGTGTTCACTTTTTTTTTCATGGCAAGGACTGAAATATAAAGGTGAATATTTATTTTCATTGATTTTTTTAAAGGGGTCATGATCTGAGAAATCAAAATCCCCTTGATCTTTTGACATAAAAGAGGTCATTGTATTATAACTCCTGTAAGTTTCAGAACTCAAAACTTTCTCGCTAGTCTAATATTGAAGCCAAAACCACAGCTTGTGGAATATCCCACTCTATGATGTAATAGCGTGACTAAGTACCGCCTCCCCAGAAGAAGATCAACACCTGCCTGTTTAGCCCCGCCCACCGATTCATGCATATAGTGTAAATAACAAGAGACAAACTCAGGTCTGTGCAGAAATCAAACGATAAAAATACTCCAAAACAAAACAATGCCATGCCAAGATGTGGAAAAACAGTCTTTGCATTGCTTTTCTTCTGATCCAAACATTAGGAAAGCCTGGATGAACTTTAGTTCTATTTCTAGTAAAGATCAAGACCGCGTCAGTAAGAACTTGGTCCTTTATTCACTTCATTTTACTTCAGATTTGTTTACAAACAAAGTTCAATGTGATGCAGGATTTTCAGAAAGATTAAAAGATGAGGCTGTGATTCGACAGCAATGTCACACCACACACTGTTTTCATTACATGATGACTGATTTATTACAGATATTAATATAAAATAGCCAGTTGCTTCTAAAGGATATGCTAAAAATCTTCATAACGTGAGTGGACCTCAAAGAACAGTGCAAAATAATAAAGGCAGTTCACAACCTCTGTGAACAATATTTTTTAATGATTGTTACAATATTTACTATTTTAATGTATTGCAAAATGTAATTTTTTTATTTTCATCATCATTACTCCAGTCTTCAGTGTCACATGATCTTCAGAAATCATTATAATATACGGATTTAAGCTCAATAAATGTTTATTGTTATTATCAAAGTTGCAAACAGTTGTGCTGCATAAGAGTTTTGTGTAAACATGATACATTTATTCTATATTTTTAATAGAACGTTGAGAAAAAAAGCATTTATTTGAAATAGAAATCTTTTGTAACATAATAAATACTTAACGTCATTTTTGATCAGTGCATCCTTTTTGAATAAAAGTAAGATTTTGTATAATCCTAAGTATAATCATTTATTTCTTCTTTGATATATGTATAATTCTTTATTTTTTTTATATATACAAAAATATTTGTTAAAATCTGTCATATTTAATGTTAAAGTTTAAAGTAACACAAATCACACAAATGACAGCCCAAATAGTTTTCAAATGGGATTTATTTGTTAAAAATGTTGTATTTGTTATTATTAAATTATGTTTTATTATATTATTATTATATTTTACTGATTTTATTTTGAGCCCTCATAAAAGCATTAAATGGCTTACTTGACATCACATCTGAAGATATTCACTACTAAAGGAAAGTCAGCAGATAGCTTTCTCGAAGCCGTGTGATAAAACACCACAGACTCAAGCAAGACAACCTACCAAGTTTTTACTTCTAGCATGAAATATATAATCATAGCCAATTAGCCAAATAAAAGAAGGTGCTTTAACAGCAAGGCATTGAGTATTAGTTCTGTGTATTAAGTAATTATATAGTCAGACGTGGCAGGTGGACGCTGAAACCTCCATCTGCATTAAGAGTATGTCTTTTTACATGTTATTCTCCTCCATTCAGTAAAACTCTGGCAGTCTGGACATTAGCAATGAAGTTTGAATGTGTTCAGAAAGCAAGAAATGAGGACAAAAGGGACAGATTAATTCAACTAAGTTGCATAACGCTGGCTGTCGCTGCGGTACAGTTACTTGAGGCGTTTGTAGACTTCAGATGATGCCTGAAACCATGCCTTTGTAGATGACTTGCATAACAAACTGAGTCTAATCCAACTAACTTGAATAAAAGTGAATTCATAGTATGCACACATCTGTTCTTACAGTACTACTTCGGTCCCTACAGAGTGTCCTAAATGATCTCTGAACACTATATGCTATTGTATTCCATCTTTTGGGACAGGCATGTCTATTGCTTCACTCCCTGGGCTTTGAGAGGACAGAAATAAGTCTTGGATATGTGCGGTTTAGTCTGAGCTTGTCGCTGAGATGATCCCGTGGCTTGCCGCCGTGGCTCAGTGTCAGCAGACCTGCTTCTGTGATTGGTATAGTGTTTTTCCAGCTGTGGATGTGAATTGATTCGGTGTTGGGTGGCACGTGGACTGAATGTTCAGCATGCGGTGGGATGTGAGGAGTGAAGGATCTAGAGGATTTGTGATTGTAATGCAGCGAGGGTTTTTCGTCATCCGCCAGGCCTGATCGTATGTGTTTGTGGTAAAATGACTCATACGAAGTGAGTTTTTACAGTGTAAACAAATCAAGCAGTATGAGCAATAAATCAGTAAGTCATTTTTATAAAATAAACCCCTGCTGTCTGGTTCAGGCGTCACACTGAAGGGGTTTATTTATTTATTTTCCAGTGTCACTTTCTATGCTATAGCCAATACTTAACAAATAAACATGAAATATTCATTTGAATTTAAATTAATTAAATAATGTGAGAAGAAACTGTGGAGTGACATGACACTATCAACATTAAGTTACCAAAAAGAGGTTTTGCATTTTAACATTATTTTCATTAATATATGCACATTTTCCCCCAAATTCTGATTACCACAATGCAAAAAACTCTGCCTGATTAGTGTAATGCAGTGTAGCACAATGAATGAATGAGTGAATGAGGGAATGAATGAACGAACGAGTGAATAAATGAATGAACGAGTGAATAAATGAATGAACGAGTGAATAAATGAACGAACGAGTGAATGAATGAACGAACGAGTGAATGAATGAATGAATGAATGAACGAGTGAACGAAGGAATGAATGAATGAACGAATGAACAAGCGAGTGAATGAATGAATGAATGAATGAATGCATGAGTGAATGAAAGAATGAGTGAATGAACGAGTGAATAAATGAACGAACGAACGAGTGAATGAATGAACGAGTGAATGAACGAATGAGTGAATAAATGAATGAACGAACAAATGAACGAATGAACAAACGAGTGAATGAATGAATGAATGCATGAGTGAATGAATGAATGAATGAACGAGTGAATAAATGAACGAACGAACGAGTGAATGAATGAATGAATGAATGAGTGAATGAATGAATGAATGAATGAATGAATGAATGAATCATTAGCCTAAATAAATAAAAGCATTAATGCATCATGGTTGTATTTGTTTTTTTACTGTTACATTTACGCTCACTTAATACAATTAATTTACAGCATTAACTTAACAAGCAATATTAAAAAATATATATTTTATAGATATTTAATTCATGCAAAATTTCAGTAAGACTACATTGTTTCCTATAGTTAACTTTCGTTAATACATAAACTAACAAGCATTGTACATGTTACAGTAAATAATATTAACAGATATCCCTTTTGATTTGACTACTGTTTTAGTTAATATTGAGATCAATAAATGCTTTAGAAATATTTTTTATTGTTAGTTAACTAACGTGGAGCCTTGTTGTAAAGTGTTACATACATTTTTTGTCTACATTTCTTCATCTCCTCCTTATATAGTTTTTAAAAATATATGTTGTTGAAGAAATGTTTCACTCAGAAATTCTAGCAGATTTGACAAATTATTACTAGGAAATGGCAAGGAACATATTAGTCAAATTAAACTGATATATTGAAGTAGAAAACTGAAATAGTATTTTCCTGTAAAAGGTAGTCCAATAATCAATGTTTTATTTACAATAATATGTTACATTGAAGTGCATTTGGTTTGACAATCAGTATATGTGTTCATATGACGTTCATAAATGATCTGAATGATTAAACAAACAGCTAAATATTGCACAACATGTGTCAGGTTTCGTCTCGTTCACGTAGCGGTTCTTCACAGGTAAGCAGAAGTGTCCTTGCGTACATATTTGAAAGCTTCTGAGACGAGGCCGTTCGGGAATAGTTCAATGCATAAATACTTAATGTGTTGTGCTTTTTCTTTATGCTTCTTCATTTTTCTCTCTCACTCAAGCACCCTTTATTCATGAATATATTTCATGGCATGTGTTCATCTTTTGCTCTTCTCTTTCTTAAGTTTGAACGGTAAATACAGGCTTTGTCACGCTGTGGTCTCTTTCTAAGTCTTCCTCAAGTTCCTGCTCTTTTGACTTTGCATGTCTTTGGTCTGTCATTTTAAAATGTCCTCATATTTTCAGATGGTCTTCACATATTTCACCTCTTCATCTAATATTTAAATAAGTATTCTGGGTAGATCTGAAATCCTGACAAGAACACGTCTGGTTCGTATCACACTAAAATCAAAGGGAATAAAGTTTGGGGTCAGTAATATTAAAAGAATAATACTTTTATTCAGCAAGGATGCATTAAATTGATCAGACAATTATAATATTACAAAAGATTTCTTTCTCCGGTAAGCGCTGATCTTTTGAACTTTCTATTCATCAAAGAATGTTAAAATAAGGATTATATTTTCAGTCATGGACACTGAATACTGGAATCCATTTATTCACAGGAATAAATTACATTTGAAAGCATATTATTTAAAAAACGTGTGTAAATGCTCAAAAATGTGTGACTTTGTTTTTTGATTGAAGTGCAGCCTTGGTTGATACTGACATTTGTGTGTGTGTGTGTCTCTGTGTCTCTATGTGTGTGTGTGTGTGTGTGTGTGTCTCTCTGTCTCTGTGTCTCTGTGTGTGTGTGTGTGTGTGTGTCTCTGTGTCTCTATGTGTGTGTGTGTGTCTCTGTGTCTCTGTGTGTGTGTGTCTGTCTCTGTGTCTCTGTGTCTCTATGTGTGTGTGTCTCTGTGTCTCTATGTGTGTGTGTGTCTGTGTCTCTCTGTGTGTGTGTGTGTGTGTGTCTGTCTGTGTGTGTGTGTGTGTGTGTGTGTGTGTCTCTGTGTCTCTATGTGTGTGTGTCTCTGTGTGTGTGTGTGTGTGTGTGTCTGTCTCTGTGTGTGTGTGTGTGTGTGTGTGTCTCTGTGTCTCTATGTGTGTGTGTGTCTGTCTCTGTGTCTCTGTGTCTCTATGTGTGTGTGTCTCTGTGTCTCTATGTGTGTGTGTCTCTGTGTCTCTATGTGTGTGTGTCTCTGTGTCTCTGTGTGTGTGTCTCTGTGTCTCTATGTGTGTGTCTCTGTGTCTCTGTGTGTGTGTCTCTGTGTCTCTATGTGTGTGTGTGTCTGTGTCTCTGTGTCTCTATGTGTGTGTGTGTGTGTGTCTCTGTGTCTCTCTGTGTGTGTGTGTGTGTGTGTGTCTCTGTGTGTGTGTGTGTGTGTGTGTGTTTATACTTATCATATAGGTAACACTTTATTTTAGGGTCTCTTAACTAGTTGCTTCTTAGCATGCATATTACTAGAACATTAGCCATTTATTAGTAGTAATTAAGCACATATTAATGCCTTAATCTACATGAGTTTATTGTATATTCCTAATCCTATCCAATATCTAAACTTAACAACTACTGTGCTAACTATTAATAAGTAGCAAATTAGGAGTTTATTGAGGGAAAAGTCGGTAGTTAATAGTGAATAAGTGTTCCTTATTCTAAAGGGTTTCCATAATCTATATAAACTATATTTTATTCTTTATGGTACTATGCATTAAAGGAGTACAAATTGTATCAGTTGTAATAAAAATACATTTATTTTATATATTTAAAACAATCTTTTTTCTTCTGATTTAAGGGGGTGATATGTGGCCTCGTTGTGTTTTGGTCAGGTTCACATTTCTGTTCTGAAACATCTGTCAGCATCTCATGAACGGTCTGGTCTTTCATCTAAAGCTAATGACCTCCTGGCCATCGATGTTTGGAGAAAGCTCTGCTGAGATCGTTCATTATTTGGAGGCCATTATGGTTCGGTACGCCTCATCTCCTGCTCGGAGTAAAGCCGTCCGTGCTGTAGGCTTCCCTTGACTTTCATGAGCTGAAGGGTCTTTTGAAGGAGAAGAGGCAAAGAGAGGGTTCAATCGATCTACTCCAAGAACATTTGGAAATGTCTGTCAGTCATCAAAGCGGCGGGGAGAGAGAAGAGGGGCAGGTCATCATACGTGCATGTAAATGAAGATCAGGAGCGCTGTGAAGATTACAAACACCGCTGAACTTCAGCAACCGTTCGTCAGACATCTGAAGCATTAGTTCCAAGCGCCATTCGCTTTATGAGAATGATATGGCCCTTAAAGCACACAAGCTTGAGGACCACCATGTTGAGTTTCACATTTGATATACATCTCGATAGATGCTCAAATATTCTCATAGTCACGATGAATATGAAGGACTTCAGGTCTGATTTGTACTTAATGAAAGAGACGGGTCTCACCTTGACATGGCTGTTGTTAGTCTAGAGAAAGCACAGGAATCCCAATATTAGATTATAATCCAGTAGCACTGGCTCTCAGAGTGAGAAAGGTTATATTTCAGTGTTAACTGAAGCAAAACTTCACTCAAAAGGAAATACAATTGTTGTAATCAGACTAGTTTGTGCGTGAATGAACTCCGTTAACATTCATTAACAAAACTGGTTTCAAAGAATGATTTGTTTATAAATCTGTCATTATTACTTCTGGTGTCAAATGAAATTGCATCTTCATAAGAATTCATATGGACTGCTTTTATGATATTTTGATATTGTTTTTCCTTTTTGAAGTGTGAAGGCTCTAGTCGTATTCACTGTAATAGCATGGAAAGAAACTACTAGTGAAACCTTCAAAATGTCTCTTTTTGTGTCCCACAGAAAAATGAACGTCAAACAGGAACATGAGGGTGAGTCAATTATGACAGAATTCATGTAGTTTAAACATATTTAATCTTAATTGAAGGAAATATTAAAACATGCACTAAATGTTTGGGTCATACATTTTTTGAAAACAAATTAATAATTGTAAATACTTCAAAGACATTTATTATGTCAAAAAAAATATATATTTGAAATAAATACTGTTCAGTTCATCAAAGATTCTTGAAAAAATGCATCACGGTTTCCACAAACATATGAAATAGCACAACAACAATATTGATGATGATAATAATAATAATAATAATAAATGTTTCAATAAATCTTCACACTGAAAACTGGACTAATGATGCTGAAAATTCAGGAATAAATTACATTTTAAAATATATTAATATAGGAAGTATATTGTAATAATAAATTGCAATAATATTGCAGAATATTATATATGTGTCTGCAGTATTTTACTTCTACTGTACACTTGTAATCCTGCAAAACTGAACACTAGAGGAAATCAAATAGATTTACGAAGCAGGTAATTCTTGACTCTCACATAAAACATGTCTTTCTCAGCAAAAACCTTCTCTTGCAGAATCTATTACGTTGTTTCCATGTATCTGACTTGCTTTAATTAAGATGTTTCCTTTAAACATGTTTTTGAAATGTGCATTCAGAGCCACTTCTGCAGTATCTGTGCCGTCAGCATGTTTAAATGTGTCTTTACGTATCCCCAACATAGAATCGATGTGCTCAGAATGTGTTATCTGACTGATTCAGACACGCTGTTGGCCTAATGTACGATGAAAATATATGACAGAGATCAATGTGTGTACTGTACATTTACATATAGACCACAGAGCGTAGAACCCTGCAGTGCTGAAACTCATCTGTCCTGTAAGAAACTGCGTGACATGCAACATATTCTGAATTCCCAGGGGCAGTCGTGGCCCTAATGGATAGAGCGTCTTACTTGTAACCTGAGGTTGTGGGTTTGAATCTCGGAGACCCCTGAGCAAGGCACCGAACCCCCAACTGCACCCCGGGCGCCGCAGCGTCGGCTGCTCACTGTGTGTGTGTGTCTGTGTCTGTGTGTGTGCCCACTGCTCCAGGTGTGTGTGTGTGTGTGCCCACTGCTCCAGGTGTGTGTGTGTGTGTGTGTGCCCACTGCTCCAGGTGTGTGTGTGTGTGTGTGTCCACTGCTCCAGGTTTGTGTGTGTGTGTGTGTGTGTGTCCACTGCTCCAGGTGTGTGTGCACTTGGATGGGTTAAATGCAGAGAACACATTTCACTGCTGGTTAAACTCTGTATAATTGTGTGAGACAAATTTTTGTGAAATAATTTTTTCTTCTACTAAAACTATATACAGTATATCTCAGAGCAAAAGAGGACGAAACGGCATTAAATAAAACAGACTTGTTACACAATGAATCTTTTGCACCCTCAGATTTTCAAATATTGTCCTATCCTAACAAACCATAAATCAATGGAAAGCTCATTTATTCAGCTTTCAGATTATGTATAATTCTCAATTTGGAAAAATTGACCCTTATGACTGGTTTTGTGGTCCAGGGTCGTGTGTGTGTGTGTGTGTGTGTTGCGTGCGTTGCGTGCGTGCGTTGCGTGCGTGTGTTGCGTGCGTGTGTGTGTTTGCCTTTGAAGCCATGTGCAAAAATAATATGACATTGAAAAGCAATGCAGCACTTTATCATGATACAATACTGTTGGGAAAAGCTACTGAGAAACTAGGTATAGTAATCCTTTTAGTTTGTTATTTCCCAATGCTGATTGAAACGATTCAGAACATACTGATTTTCTTATGCAAATCAGCAGCTATAGCTAATGAGTGAAGTGAGCGAGGGTTTTTTCGAGAGGATTCGGGTGTTTAAATGAGCGTTGTGTGTTGGGACTCGCTCCATGAGCTGTATGCATAAGAAACATGCAGATTGTCGGACAAATGAAGGGCCCGGACTTCTTGTTGCTGATCTAATTGAGCAAACTATTATTTTGGTATTCAGCGCACACTATGCAGATGTGTTTTGAAGACAGCTGTCAGGATGACTCCGTCTGATTAAGTCAACAAGGAGTCTTATTTAAAATATGCTAATTGTGTTCATTATTAATTAATTTTGGGCAGAAAATGTACTTTTCCTGCAGCTCTCAAGTGCCAACATGGAAATAAAGTTGTTGTTTTTTATCAGAGTGAAGATGCAGGAAAACATATTTGCCCCTCTGTATTTAGTGCACGTAGGCAAAATCATAACCCAGTTTAATATACTGATAACTGTTTTTGCGTGTCTAAATCTCTTCAGGGTGCCCGAGAACCAGCAAAATTGCCACTTCACTTTTATGATTCATTTCTTTCAGTCTATTGTGTGCTTTGAAATGTCGAATTTGAAGTGAATGCACTTATCCAAAGCAAACTAACAATCACCACTTGATTACGACAGTCCAGTGTGTTTACCCACAATACCTGAATTGAATAATTTCAAGCCCCATATATGAAACTTTCACAGAATCCTCTCTTTTAATGCAGTGTCACAGAAGGCTTTGGAAAATATTGCACATATACATTACAATATCTCATATTGCATTTTTGACAGCATCCCTGAGCAGCAGGCCATGACCTGATTCGGTGGTTCATGCTCCATAATGCATGGCTGTCTTTAGCAGGGCAGGCACAGAGCTATGGTTCAGTGTGCACACGAGCAAGGGCTATTAGTGCTGGATAGATGGACGAGAGACAGAGAGCGAGAGAGAGAGAGAGAGAGAGAGAGGCCTGACCCACAGACTGAAGAACCTGCATCTGCGCTCTTCAGATAAAAGATCTGACACACACACAACATGTTTAAGGATTGTTAATTAAACATTTTAACCAAATAAATTACATGCGGATTAATTAATCATATGGTGATGATTTAATTGCATATTTTCTGAGAAAAGCCCTCAAATGATGATCATTCAAAGGCTTTTCAGTATCGGGTGCATTGAATAGACAGCTTTCTCTGTATGTGATTATGATTATGATTGTGAACCATGATGTAAACGAACGGGACTTGAGTCAAATAAAAAATAAATGACACTTTCAATTCAAGATTATTTGTATAGCGCTTTTTACGATACAATCGTTGCAAAGCAACGTCACAGGAAATTAAGTTTCTAAAATAGATTTATATTGTAGAAACTCAATATAATTAACTTACAGCAAAATTTGGTTAATTCAGTTTAATCGCTGATGGTTGGCATCATTTCTTCTCAGGTGTTCGGTCATCTCAGATCATTTAAGGGTTGGATCCAGACTGAAGCTTGTGTAATTATGGGATATTAATCCTGTGGCAGAAACAAATAAAGACAATTAGCGTAGCAGTTTTTCCACCCAGGAATAACCCTGGATGAAATTATCTGTTCAACCCAAGCTAAAGCATAATAATGTGCATTTGATCAGATATACCTGCAGTACAAGATTGTGAGATGCGTTAAATGAATGCTTGGCTAAAGAGATGCGTCTTTAATCTAGATTTAAACAGAGAGAGTGTGTCTGAACCCCGAACGTGATCAGGAAGGCTATTCTAGAGTTTAGGAGCCATATATGAAAAAGTTCTACCTCCTTTTGTGGACTTTGCTATCCGAGGTACTACCAAGAGTCCAGAGTTTTGTTCCTTAGGGAGCGGGTTGGATTGTAGCGTGATAGAAGATTAGTTAGGTACGCAGGAGCTAAATCATTTAGGACCTTATAGGCAAGTAATAATATTTTGTAACTGATACGGAACTTAATAGGTAGCCAGTGCAGAGACTGTAAAATTGGAGTAATATGATCATATTTTCTTGACCTGGTAAGGATTTTGTACAATCTGTAGCTTGTTTATTGAAGATGCAGGACAAGCACCTAGCAGTGCATTACAATAGTCCAGTCTAGAGGCCATGAATGCATCAGAAACACTTAACATGTTCCATAGCTTGGCAATGTTTCTAAGATGGAAGAATGCTGTTTTTGTAACATTGGAAATATGATTTTCAAAATATAAGTTGCTGTCTAATGTAATATCCAGATTTTTGACTGTAGATGAAGTAACATTACATCCGTCTAGATTCAAACTGTGATCAAAGAGATTCTGTGTACTGTTTTTAGGTCCAATAAGTAATATATTACTTAGGCTTATCTGAATTTAATAGGAGAAAATTACTGGTCATCCAATATTTTATAGTTTTAACACACTACGTTAGCTTAGATAGTTTAGAGGTTTCATCTGGTCTTGTTGAGATATATAGTTGAGTGTCATCAGCATAACAATGGAAACTAATCCCGTATTTTCTAATAATATTACCAAGGGGCAACATGTATAATGAAAATAGCAGAGGACCTAGGACAGATCCTTGTGGTACTCCATACTTTACTGGTGATAATTGAGATGCCTCCCCGTTTAAATAAACAAAGTGGTAGCGATCGGACAGGTAGGATCTAAACCAGCTTAGAGCCTGCCCTTGAACACCTGTATAGTTTTGTAATCGATCTATGAGTATGTCATGATCTATAGTGTCGAACGCAGCACTAAGATCAAGTAAAACTAGCAATGAGATACAGCCTTGGTCTGACGCAAGAAGCAAGTCATTAGTAATTTTAACAAGTGCAGTTTCTCTGCTATGGCGGGGCCTAAAACCTGACTGAAATTCTTCATAGATGTCATTTTTTTGCAAGAAGGAGCACAATTGAGCAGACACAACTTTTTCTAAAATTGTAGACATAAACGGAAGATTTGAAATGGGCCTGTAATTTGCCAGTTCACAAGGATCTAATTTTGGTTTCTTAATAAGAGGTTTAATAACCGCCAGCTTAAATGCTTTTGGGACGTGACCTAAAAATAACGAGGAGTTAATAATATTGAGAAGCAGTTCTTCTGCTACAGGTAACACCTCTTTCAGTAGTTTAGTGGGTACAGGATCTAATAAACATGTTGTTGGTTTAGATGCAGTGATAAGTTTATTTAGCTCATCCTGTCCTATAGTTGTAAAGCAATGCAGTTTTTCTTTGGGTGCGATGAATGAAGCTGAAGTACCAGACGCTATAGAATCTACATTTGTTATTGTTTTTCTGGTGTTATCTATTTTATCAGTGAAGAAATTCATAAAGTCATTACTATTAAACTGAGGGAATATTTAGATCGGGAAACATCTGTTTATTTGTTAATCTAGCCACTGTGCTAAATAAAAACCTTGGATTGTTTTGGTGATTATCTATGAGTTTGCGGATATACTCGGTTCTTGCAGTTTTTAGAGCCTGTCTATAGCTGGACATACTGTTTTTCCACGCAATTATAAACACTTCCAAGTTCGTTTTTCTCCATTTGCGCTCAAGATTACAAGTTTCTTTCTTGAGAGAATGGGTATAACTGTTGTACCATGGCGCAGCACTTTTTTCTCTAACCTTTTTTAATTTGATGGGGCAACAGTTTCTAACGTATTAGAGAAGATAGTTCCCATGTTGCTAGTAATTGTGTCTAGTTCATCTGTAGTTATGGGTACACAGAGCAGTTGAGATAAATCCGGCAGGTTATTGGTGAATCTGTCTTTAGTGGCTGGAACAATAATTCTGCCTGGACGATAACGCGGAGCCATATAGTTAATATCAGTAATATACAGCATGCAAGATACAAGGAAATGGTCAGTAACATCATCACTTTAAGGTACGATATCTATATCAGTAAGATCAATTCCATGCTATATTATTAAATCTAGCGTATGATTAAAACGATGCGTGGGCCCGGAGACATTTAGCTTGACACCAAAAGAGAATTCCAATGCAACTTTCCGAAATATGGTTTTGGTCATTTAAGGAAGTTGTTATCATGCTGATGTATGTTCAATTGCTCGTTTTTGTGATTTAAGTTTAATTTTAGCCAGTAATTTGATGCTATAAAAACAGTGCGTGTTGTTATGGTTGATTGGGTCTGCGGGAGTTTGATACCGCGGCTCCACCTCATGAATCTACTGCGCAGACTCTGGCTCCAAACGAATCTCTACTGCGCAGACTCTGGCTCCAAACGAATCTCTACTGCGCAGACTCTGGCTCCAAACGAATCTCTACTGCGCAGACTCGGCTCCAAACGAATCTCTACTGTGCAGACTCAGGCTCCAAACGAATCTCTACTGCGCAGACTCTGGCTCCAAACGAATCTCTACTGCGCAGACTCGGGCTCCAAACAAATCTCTACTGCGCAGACTCTGGCTCCAAACAAACCTCTACTGCGCAGACTCGGGCTCCAAACGAATCTCTACTGCGCAGACTCTGGCTCCAAACGAATCTCTACTGTGCAGACTCGGGCTCCAAACGAATCTCTACTGTGCAGACTCGGGCTCCAAACGAATCTCTACTGCGCAGACTCTGGCTCCAAACGAATCTCTACTGCGCAGACTCTGGCTCCAAACAAACCTCTACTGCGCAGACTCGGGCTCCAAACGAATCTCTACTGCGCAGACTCGGGCTCCAAACAAATCTCTACTGCGCAGACTCTGGCTCCAAACAAACCTCTACTGCGCAGACTCGGGCTCCAAACGAATCTCTACTGTGCAGACTCTGGCTCCAAACGAATCTCTACTGTGCAGACTCTGGCTCCAAACGAATCTCTACTGCGCAGACTCTGGCTCCAAACGAATCTCTACTGTGCAGACTCGGGCTCCAAACGAATCTCTACTGTGCAGACTCTAGCTCCAAACGAACCTCTACTGCGCAGACTCGGGCTCCAAACGAATCTCTACTGCGCAGACTCTGGCTCCAAACGAATCTCTACTGCGCAGACTCTGGCTCCAAACTAATCTCTACTGCGCAGACTCGGGCTCCAAACTAATCTCTACTGCGCAGACTCTGGCTCCAAACGAACATCTACTGTGCAGACTCGGGCTCCAAACAAATCTCTACTGCGCAGACTCGAGCTCCAAATGACGTCATTTTCTCAAGATGGCAACGGCCATACTGATATGATTTGCCTTCACTTTTCTATAGTGGAAGGAAGCGGAGACGCGTAGTCCATCTTTTTTACAGTCTATGCTACAGAACAGCAGAATATGAACGCAATGCGTAGTTTCTCATTAAGCGTTTTCCTCCCGTAGAAAAACATAAACACTTAATATGGCTTATATGCACAGCCAAACACATTCGTATCATATGTATGCAAAAACTGTATTATATGCATTTACGTTTATCCATTTAGCAGACGTTTTTATCCAAAGCGACTTACAGTGCATTCAGGCTATACATATTTTGTCAGTATGTGTGTTCCCTGGGAATTGAACCCACAACCTTTTGCGCTACAAACGCAATGCTCTACCACTGAAACACAGGAGCGCGCCAAACTCGTTCGTATTATATATACGAGAAAACTGCATATCATATGCATGCCAAACACGTTGTATGCACTGTACTTCAGTAATCTTTGTTTTATTTAAAATAATTTTTACAGTGTAGGTTTGATAAGACTTGTGCTCCCAGCAGCCGATGCTGTTAGATAGATGGTAATCAAAAATCACTGCACTGTTATTATGAGATGTTGTTTTATGCCCAATGTGAAATATCACTCCAGCTCAGGAGCAAAGAGTACTAGAATACTGTTTAGACTGAAAACCAACTAGATTTAATATTCACTTTTACCAGTGTAGTTTAAGGGCACCCTGAGAATTCATTCTCTTAAAAACAAGTTCATCAAACATCGTAATAATAATAAAAAGATGAAGTTACATAACCTGCAAATGCACTGTGGAAACTAGATAAGCAAAACTCGTATCTTGTTGTACACAGATGCTGGGGAATTGCAAAAACTTTCTTCCCAACGTTAGCCCTGCTGTTTACAACCAGAGACTTTATTACTCTCACATCTGTTATACAGCACGTTTGTAGTAGATACAACTCCAATAATGTGCCAGTGATGATGCTGGTGATTCATAAAAAGTGTATTAAATAAAATATGTTAAATATTTAAAATAAATTATAATTGTAATGATAGTAAATGTTACTCTTAATACGAATTATATATTTAAATTATTTATTTTATGAATTATTTTAAAATACTGATTATTATTATTGTTGCTATCTACTACTACTAATAATAATAATAATTTTCAGACATGACTATATTGTAAATATAATATTTATTACATTTATTACATGTACACTATTTAAAATGTACTCTTAATATAAATTATATATTTAAATTATTTTATTTAATGTAATGTTAACAATAATAATAATACAACTTTTCAAATGGAAATATAATATGTAATAAATATAATAAATATTTAATGTAAACAAATAAATCATATAAGAAATGTTTTTATTTATATGCATTATATATTTAAATTATATTTACATACATGAATATAATTATAATTATATATATATATATATATATATATATATATATATATATATATATAATATGAATAATTAGCATTATTATTCATATTAATTTATCATTTTCAGATGGAACAATTTAGTAAATATATTATGTATGAAATATAATAAAAACGTAATGTAAACATTTAAATAATAATAATAGTATTGTATTATTATTTTATAATTTTAAGTCTTATTCATATTTACAATAGAGTCCCTGCAGAAATGACCAGGATACGAATCCTTCCATGCGGTTTGATTTGTGCTGGTCATTTCTGATTGGTGTTTGTCTAGCTCTTGTGTGTCAGGGTTTGTCTGGTTAGCAGCATGTGTTATTTAACCATCTGAGCCCAAAGACCATCTCCGCACACTGTCATAATCTCATTTATATATGTTTTTAAGATGTAATAAACCATTGACGTCACTGACTTGCTGATGCACATACAAAAGTTTCAAAGATAGTTAAGGATAATATTTTCTTTCTGTCTTTGCTGTAGTTTTGTGCTGTCTTGAGTGGCTGTGTTCCTTCGTGCTGGTTTATATATGCGTTATTGGATTGCCAACGCATGAAACAGTGGTTTACTGGCCGAATGATGCTGGACTCACGCTGTATTGACGGAGGGGAGCGGTGAAGACTGCGCCTCATAAAATATCGAACTCAGACTAATTGAATTGGGCTGCTGGAATATCTGTTTTATTTCCCTCCGCACAGCTTTCATTGAGAAGGACTGAATGTTCAATCCTTTGAGCATATCTTATGGAAATATTTGTTTGAGCTCTGTAATTCCTTTTTTGCTGTTAAAAGTGAATTGCAAATTATTAAATTTGGTCTCGGGCATCTTAAATGCATTCAGTAGGCCTGTGTTAGAAATATATTGACCGAATATTAAGACCTCGTGATTGCAACTTCCAGTCTAGGAATATTTTATTTATTTTGTATAATGCAAGCGTCAGCTAATTTATGAGAACAAAATGTTCCAGATGAAATCTCATGGAAAGTTTGGGAGGGTACAGTAGATAGTGCCTGGGGTATAGAGCCTGTAGCATGAATTGTTTAATAATCTCTAGAGCAAGCACTGAATTCTGTCCCAATTCCATTTTTCTTTGTGCGCTAAGATTGATATCAACATCGTTAAGGGAGTATAATGACTTTACATTACATTTGTTTATAGCTTTAGTTAAGTATGTACAGCATGTGTAAAGAAAAAAATGTGAGAAATGTCTTGTTTTCTTAAAATAGAATCATTATAATAATTATTATTAATAATCATATATTAGATATATATATGTGTGTGTGTGTATATGTGTGTGTGTATATATGTGTGTGTATATATGTGTGTGTATATATGTGTGTGTATATGTGTGTGTGTATATATATATGTGTGTGTGTGTGTGTGTGTGTGTGTATATATATATGTGTGTTTATATGTGTATATATACATATATATGTAGTCAAAATATGTATTATATTTAAATTAATTGTTCCTAAATATTTTTCTCATGTGTTTATTATTTTATATAGTTTTTTACATTTTGGAAATATATATTAAATATAATAAATAATGTAAAAATTGTAATACTATTAATAAATTTTCATAATATGAATAATATTTTTAAATTAATATATTTTACGGTTTACATTACGTATTGAAATATTGAATTTTTTTCAATTATTTTATACAATTTTATATATTTATAATATTTATATTTACAGTAAATCCCCTGCTGTAATGACCAGCATAAATGTAATGCTGTTTGGTTTATTCTGGTAGTAAGAAAAATGTACTTAATTCAAAGGAAATACACGATCATTTTTCTGATCACATTCATGGATATTTTGTCTTGTTTTAAGAAAAAAATATATGCTTAGTTCAGCCCCCCAATTTTTTTTGCTTAAACATTTGCTCACTCTCATGCCATCTAAGATGTAGATGAGTTTGTTTCTTCGTCAGATTTGTAGAAATGTAGCATTGCATCAGTGTCTCAGCAATGGATGCTCTGCAGTGAATGGGTGCCGTCAGAATGAGAGTCGATAAAAACATCACAATAATCCACAGCACTCCAGTCCATCAGTTAAACAAATCTATCATTAAAGCGTCTCCTCCATTGTCCTCTCAGATCACTGTTTTCACTTGTAAACGGAGCTTGATCTGAGCATATCTTGATTCAGGCAAGCTATCTTTTTCACTGGACAAAGAAATGTGAAGGATGGAGGGTTGGTTTGAAGTTAAAACATTTATTACAAACACGCAGCTTTTCACTTCTCAAGACATTAATTGATGGGCTGCAGTTGTTTGGATTATGTGGATTATTGTGATGTTTTTATCAGATGTTTGGACTCAAATTCTGACGGCACCCATTCACTGCAGAGGATAGTTAGTTTTGTGAGGGTATATTCGTCCAGTATAGAGTTATTTGGCTCCGCAAGTAAATCATGAAATCAAGTATCATGATTTAAGTATGTTTAGATAATTGTACTCGACACAGGTTGCGTTAGACTTTAACATTGTCTGTCATTTTGATGGACATAGTCTTAAAAATTCCATCATAATCTATTATTTACCGTCTAAAAACAACAAAATATGCTAGGGCTGGGCAAAACAAAAAACTGATTTCTCTATTTTACTATATTCAAATTTTTTTCAATATCGATAATACATATAGTGTGCCTCCCATCCAATAAATCGCAATGACTAAGCTTTGTGCTTAATATCAGATTTCAAATTCTGTCCATTGTATTATTAAATTAAAGCAATAAATACTGTTTTGGTGCTCTTTAATGTGGCGTGATAGATCGCTGTAGACACCAGATCAAGCGAAGCACACGTGAACTGTTCATCATAATTGACTCATAATCAAAAACATAGCAAAAGAACATTTAATTTTTGTTCTGGAGCTGATGATCCCGCGCTCTGCTGCCACACTGGAGCACACTCGTCACCAACTGGACAGGGCTGGGAATTACAGTTATTAAATATTATAAAAATAAGATCACTTTCAAAGTGACGGATGGCCTTCAGATTTTTCCGTCACTGCAAAAAAAAATCAGAAACGCGACCTCTGGTACTGGACAACAAGACAAAAATACAGTGTGAGAATTCATTCTTTCTAGTGTATGATTATAAACCTAGCCTGAGAAATATTCACTGCGTTGAGTATGACAACTAGCCCCGCTTTATATACTGTACTTTCCCACCACCAGAGAAGTACACACAAACTGGGACGAGCGCTTCAGAGAATGTAACCTGGATAATACACTTCTCTTTGAAATCCATCGGGTTCCTGTGAGACGCGTCGTTGTTTGAGGCACAAAGGACTGTACTGTGAACGCTGAGATCTGAACACACATGCAGCAGAGCAGAAGAACATCCCGTTCCCCTCCCACCGACACATCTGTACTGGTTCCCGCTGCTAGTGCTGGTGAGACGCGTAGCAGTGTACGACGGCTAATTAGCCATCATGGGAATATTTGTGGGACTGAGATGATCCTTTGCTGGGTTTGCCATCAGTCTCGAAACCCCTCCAACCACCCCAAGAGCTAAAGTCTGCCTCTGTTTGAGGACTAACCGTGCATGAAGATCGTGTACTAACCAGTATGCACTGGGAAGACCGATAGTATATGTACTTGTTCATGGGAGAGACACAGCATGCGAAGTAGACAAGATTCAACACACAACTGATTTGTGAGGAATAACATTTATTTGTGTAAAATGTATTTGTGTGAAAGGTTAACTACAGGTTATTAACTATAGAATCAATTGGAAGAAACTGAAAACTTATTAATATCATTATTTTAGTTTTTTATGAATTTAGTTAATGTTTTTTTCAGCTTTATTTCAGTTTTTAATAGTTTTTTTAGGTAATAATAACTTAATGCTTTTATAAAATGACAAATATACATTATAAACATATTATAATAAGTATTTAATTATAATTTTAATTATTTTTAGAAATTATTTTAGCATTTACTTTTATGTTTTAAATTGAGTGTATTTAAAATAAAAAAATTATCTGTTCGTCTACCTATTTGTATTATTGTTTGCATTGGGCCTGTTATGCAATAAATATATTGGACAATTATTTTGTTTTATGTGATTGCCTTTTAAATTCTTCATGTTTTCCTCAACGCTTCTCTCACATCCATAAAGGGTCTTGGCCAGTCCTCTCACCGGCAGTAATATGGCAATCAGATGTCTGAGCTGGAGAAGATGGAGGCGGTGTTTGTAACACCAGGCATCATTCGCATCTGAAGACAATCAGGTCCTGAAGCCTTCAGTTTCATGCCGAGTCTGTTAATTAGCTCTCCAGTTCTCACACGGTCTTCGTTCTTCTCTCCGAAAGCAGCAGAGATGGTCTTCAGAGAAAAGAAGACGCTGTAATTGAGCTCAATCACTCGTAGACATCCGACGGCTTCTTTAGAGACCTGGAACATGTCGGCCTCATCAGTACCACCCGAGCTCAGATCTACTGAGTATCTACTGAAATGCTGTGTTAAGAACCTGATAAAATGGCATGCTATAAAATAATCAGATATTTCCTTTAATCTTGTAGTAGGTTGCTAAGCAGCTGGTATTAGTGGCTTGTCTTTATAAGCATTGTCAGGTAGACTATTATTTTAAGGGGTCGTGTTTTGTCAAAGATAATGATCCCGGGAAGAGACTGCCGCTAATGCAAAAGAAATGGAAGGAATCAGTCAAGAACAGATTACATGCTGGAGGAGGAATTGAGAAATGAACGTCTGCTGGAAAAGGTGGAAGAATGGCTTTGGGAGGAGGACAATCTCTGAATGAGGAATTCATATGTCAGAGGCACTGTACGTAGATAGGTAATAGTTTACGGAAAATATTCGCTTTTTAAAATCTGATTTGCAGAGATTGGGTGAAATATTTAACCACCAGTCACAGGAAGAGTGGAGAGACTCTGTAATGGAAATATGAGTAAATTCGAGAGAGATAATAGCAGTTTACTCCTCACTAGGCATCAGACAGTTCCCAAATTGCTTCATGAACCCATGACCTGCTAAAACAATCATTTTCTGAAGTATGTGGAGATCTTCTATAGCATGTGGCATATATCACTGAGTTCTCTTGGTAATAACATCATAATGACTCTCTTAAAGGAATAATTCCCATTGATTATTCATCCTCATATATATATATATATATATATATATATGACTTACATTACTGTTTTTTCTCTCTTTGGGACACAAAATAATCTCTCGCTTGCTCTTTTTAACACAATGGCAAAACAGTATTCTTCTATGTGAATTGTGCAATATATTCCAAGTCTGCAGAGGGCATGTGATGTTGTGTGTGAAGACCAAAGGTTAGGATCCGGTTCAGATCCTTGTTTTGGTGCAAATCATCCTCAAATCATTCCATGTGGCTTTCTTTCTTTTGTGAAGTGCAAAAAGAGATGTCACACAAAATGTCCAAGCTGCTCTTTTACATAACATAAAAATGAATAGCATTAATGGGTTTTTATATTTTTCTTTTTCATTTGAACTTTTGGTCTAGTTTTTGTTTAGTAATTTTATTATTATCTCTTTTTGGTTTTTGTTTATTTCTATATTTATTGCAGTATTAGTTGTAATAATTTTGGTACTTATTTTATTTCAGTTAGTTTTCAGGCAGCATTTCTAATTTTACAATTTCAGTTTATTTTCAATACATTTCAGTTAGTGCTGTCAAACGATTAATCGCGATTAATCACATCCAAAATAAGTTTTTTATATATATATATATATATATATATATATATATATATATATATGTATATGTGTGTTCTGTGTATATGTATTGTGTGTATATAAATACACACCCATAGAATATCTATTTTGGAAATATTTACATGTCTATAATTTATGTTATAAATAAATGTATTTAATATATATAAAATAACCTATTTCTCTTAAATATATACATGCATGTGTGTGTATTTATACAGTATATACACAGTACACATACATATCTTATGTAAACAAAAACGTTTATTTTGGATGTGATTAATCGTTTGACAGCACTAATTTGGATATTTTTAGTAAACAGTGGTAACAGTCAGGTAACATTTGCAAATTGTTCTAGAAAATCAAACAGATTTGTAAAGACATGAGAGTAAATGATGACAGGAGTGTTATTCAGAGGGAACTGTTGCTTTAAGTTGTTGAGCTTCAGGCAATAACATTGTGTCATTTCTTTGTAGAAACTGCTGCCAAAATCTTTCCTGCTGTCTTAGAGAGGAATAATAGAAATACATTAATATCCCCTTTTCTTATCCATCTCTTTCTGTCTCTCTTTGTCATCTTCTGTTTCTTTTTCTGCCTTTGTGTCTGAAACCTGGATTTACTGCAGCAGTCAGTCTCCGTACAGATCGATGTGCATGTTTGAGTTCTGCTGTCCACGTTGAGATTATAAACCGAATCCCTGCAGAGTTAAAGAGAGGCGATGTAGGTCACGCTGTGCCCAGCTGCACGAGTCTCTTGTTTCTATAGCACTGGTTTACCAGCCGTTCTCTCGCTGCTGCATGAGCTGACGGTTCATATCAGATTCACAGTGTTAGGAAAGATACTTCGAAGAACTTCAGTTCAAAAACTTTCTTTTTAAAGGAAGATTCTTCACTTCAAGTTACTGGCAAACAATAATAAATCTAGTGATTTAACACATGCATTTACCTAATTATTTTACTAATCATTGTTTAAGATGACACTGGGACTTAAAGGAATCAGTGAATCATTTACATTTATGCATTTAGCAGACGCTTTTATCCAAAGCGACTTACAATTGCATTCAGGTTATACATTTTCATTAGTATTTGTGTTCCCTGGGAATCGAACCCACAACCTTTTGCGCAGCTGACGCAATGCTCTACCACTGAGCCACAGGAACACTTTTAGTTACATGAACCAATTCAGGGAACAGAATGAACTGATTCAAATAAAACTTATTGAAAGTGACATTTGGCTAAGTATGGTGACCCATACTCGGAATTTGTGCTCTGCATTTTACCCATTCAAAGTGCCCACACACACCGAGAACACACACAGCACTGAACACACACCCGGAGCAGTGGGCAGCCATTTATGCTGCGGCACCCGGGGAGCAGTTGTGGGTTCGGTGCCTTGCTCAAGGACACCTCGGTCATGGTATTGAAGATGAAAGAGGGTGGAATACATTCACTCCCCCCCCACCTACAATTCCTGCTGGACCGAGACTCGAACCCGTGACCTATGGATTATGAGTCCGACTTTCCACCATCAGGCCACAACTTCCCCGACTGTCCTCTTATTATTTAGACTGAATTGGTGATTTATTTATTTACATGAACAGGGTCAATGGTCTAATTCAGATGAACAGAAATTTTAATTTATGCATTTAGCAGACACTTTTATCCAAAGCGACTTATTCAGGCTATTCAGTTTTTAATCAGTATGTGTTCCCTGGGAATTGAACACACAACCTTGTGTGCTGCTAATGTAATGCTCTACCACTGAGCCACAGGAACAACTAATCATTTCATGAATTTTAAACACTCAAGACGCATTGATGAATGAGAGAACGTGTATTTATTTACATGAACAGTGTGAATGATGCAGATAGACAGATGCATTTAACACATTTCAGAAAGGGTCAACATTTAATTAAGACAGCAACATAAATTAATCAGTTAATTATTTGATCAGATAAACAGAAAAGCAGATGCTCTTAACTAATTATTTCACCAATCTTCAGCATTTAAGTAATTATTAAAAAGACAGCGACTTAACTGAATCAGAGAATATTTTATTTACATGAAGAGTGTGAATGAACAGATTCAGTAACGAAGAACTAAATGTTTACATTTAACACATTTAACATACTTTATTAACTATTGAGAAAATAGAAGGACTCGAGTAAGTGAATTGTTTATTTAAATGAACGCCTGAATGAACTCAAAAATCAGAAAGCATGATTGAGGTTGTTTTTTTTCAGTGGCAGAGAAATAAAATGGTTAAAAAAAAAGTTGTGTTCTGTGCTTCACCACTAGTTGTTGGCAAAAGCAGTTTATTAATGGAAAATCTACACTTTTCATTTATGGACTGTAGAATATCAAGGCCGAATATCAGATAGAATATCAGACAAATCAAGATTCGATCGAAGCATGGTTGAAACATGAGAAGCCGAATTCCACAGGACAACAGCAGGAAGACATAAATCAGACCCCCAGCCCGCCTGAATACACCCCGACCAGGCTCCAAGGACAAAGGCTAAAATTCCTGGGTTCACAAAACCTGTAAAATCATCTTAAAGGACTTTCATTCTCATTGTTAATGAAAATAATAATTTATATGCATAACTGCATATTATGTATGTGACCCACAAATTTGAATATCCTTGTTTTAATCATTGTGTTTATCGTGCTTTTAATTAGTATTGACTAGCTAAGCCTTAAGGGTTAATGTCATGTTTGGTATGTATGAGTGTCATAAGTATAGCTTTAATCATTTCTTTTGATGGATTTCCTATCAAATGCATCATATTCTGGTTATAGAAATCACATTCAAAAGGATATTTTGCAAGAGAATGTAAAATTCGGCCAATGTGACTGACCATGACATGTGATTTATTGATTGGGTGAAGAAACAAAGAGCCAGCATGGGATCTAATTGGTCAAGACAACCATTGGGAGGTCCCTAAAAGACCGAGGTTAAATACCCAGGACACTCTTCTTATCTCTCTTAACTTCTCCTCGCGCGCTTGAATGCTCCGTCCTCTTGGACCTCTCTCTTCAGCTCTGGACCACACCCAGCCAGTTGCTACCATGATGAGAAGAAAAACCACCTAGCTCTTTACATCCTTTTTGTTCTTTTACTTTTGTTTATTTTCTTTCCGTGAGTTCGTGTGCTAAGTTGCGTTTGCCAAAGACGACAAGCCCAAGACTCTGCACAACCAGCCAACGCCCACTTCAACGACTCCTGAACTCTAAGCCAATCAGCGACTTCGGAGAAACCCTTTCCCGCAAAGACGGAGGACAAAAGGGAAATCTTTAAACACAAAAGCAACGCAAGTACAAACCCCAGATTCTTGCTGTAGCTGGTGTAATATTGAAAATAGATTTTAGCCTCATTGAAAACTCAATGCGAGTGTTAAAAATGTGATTGATGGTTGTTCAGGTTTATGCAATTGCACATATTGCTGTAAACGTGGGATATCAAATTCTCATTCTCTTAATCTAATCCTTTCCTCACTTTCTCTCTTTCTGCAACGCGTGAATGTGTGAATGCTTGTTTAGATTAGTTTACATGTCTTAGAGTTATATAAATAAAGTTTTGTTTATATTGAAAAGAGAAATATCTTGTGTTTTGTGCTCATAAGTTAATGCCTTAATCTGTCGATTTTGTTACTGTGCTATTTAATAGTGTTTTCACTATATTTTGGGATTTTAATATCCAGTGCAGAGTTTGTTATACGGCTTGTTCGGTGAATCGCCGTGAAACAGTGAGTCTGTTCAAATTCCCTATAAAATCATTAATGATTCCCTTTGAGCTAAATTGACCTGTTTCCCTTATAACAATATATATATTATGTTATCATTACAGACAATGTAGTTCAGTCAGTAGCATTAGTAGCTAGTTTAAGTAAGTGTCTTCCTAGCATCGCAGGCCAATCCTTTGAGTTAAACTGTTGTGATATCTGTCAATGTCACATCCACCCATGTCAACATTGTCAATTCACTGTGTTGCCAAAAGTAGTTTACGAACTGACTCGGTTCGCGAGGCCTTGATGTTTGCTGCATTGTATTCATGTATTCAGACGGCACGAGGTCTCCGCTCTGCCTCCTCTCACACCGGAGACGGCCTGCTAAGGTTAACACCTGTCCCCGAAACGCTAATCTGCTCCATATTAAACATCTCAGCTAGACCGTGACCCGCATAATACGAAGCAGTTATTATTTCACAGCCTTCCTCGCGGCATAGTGAGATATTGCTATTTTGGCAAGTTTTTCATTGCAAAGTGTTTTAGCACCAAGTGTGGAATAATCTTAGCGCTAATCTCTAGTAAACCAAATTAATAAGCCTAAGAAAGGTACACAAGTCTGAGAGGTTAGCAGCAACGTCAATAAAATCAATACGGAAAAATGAAACAAGGATTTGTTGTCTTGACAGGCCACCAAACTACCCCATATGTTGTTTTATATTTCATGATCATATTGAAAGGCAATCAGATGATATTAAATATCTAATTAACGGATTAATGATGGTGGTCAGCAGCAGCTGTGAACGCTAAAACTGATGAAACGTACTACAACACGTCTCCACAGATAGCTGAGGGAGAGAAAGAGAGTTCATCCACCTCCATCTTTATATACACACGTGTGCTCTGACAGAGTGATAATTGGAGAGGGAGATACTCAAGCTAGCTGGAGAATGGAAGTCCACAAATTAAGCACAATTAGTCTTTCAGTTGTTTCTATGTTGAGATGCATTCATCTCCAGCTCCAGGCATGCTGTTCTGCACAAGGCAGGAACAACACCAAGAGAAAAAAACACTTGAAGTCTAAAATTAAAGCGATGTGTGGGAGGAAAAAGACAATTATGTTTCGTTAGTACGTTTGGTCTAGGTGTCCACCTGTTCCAGGTTGTGGAGGTGTGAGAAGACAATTAGCAGTCTGGGGGGGGTGATGCATTAGTGTATGCATCAGTACCAGCATATCTCACTTAGATGTCTCACAGGGTTTCTGAAGGCCTTAAAAACGGCATTCAATCAGAGCAGAAGGTCTTAAATTAATGTCATGGCATTAAATGCTGCATGCAAAAAAGATTTGTGCTGTCAAACGATTAATCACGATCCAAAATGTATTTTTTTATTTACATAATATATATATGTGTGTCCTGTGTATATCTGTTGTGTATATATAAATACACACATACAGTAAATATTTCTCAAATATTTACGTCTATATTTATATAAAAATATTTTATGTTCTAAATAAATGTTTATTATATAAAAATTACATATTTGTCTGAAATATATACATGCATGTGTGTGTCTTTATTTATATATATATATATATATATATGTATATATATACATAATAAATACACACAGTACACATACATATATTACGTAAACAAAAACTTTTATTTTTGATCCGATTCATCTTTTGACAGTAATAAAAATAATGCTAATAGTATTTTTTTTTATTGTCTCATGCGTATATCTAAATATCCATAAATCACATTTTCTTGAAATGCAAAATGAAGATAGGAGGCTGTTTGTGAGAAATTAAATTAGTTTAATAACATTAACAAATATCTGCAAATGAAACTTACTTTCCCTTTGAATAAAGTTACATTGTTGTTACAAGATACATTAAGTCATACATTCATTTTTTTAACAAACTTGCTTCGTTTTGATCAGTTACTCAGAAAATAAGACTAATGCATTTTGCTTCTCAAGTAAATGTTCATTTGCTTTGTAAAACCAGACAAATACGGTAAGGAAGAACATCCGTTTCTGTGCAGTGTGATCGGAGTACAGTAGAAATGATTTTCATCTTCTAGTGGTTAGGATCAGAAGTATTCAAGCTACTTTCTTGTAAAATGATTTAAAAAGTAGAGATTGGTTGGAAATCATATTTTCAGTCTGGGAATTGTTTACAACTAATTGTGTAATCCCTATTTAGAGATTGTTTTGCTCAGTTTATTTCTTAAATTCTCTTTACGTGGTCTTAAAAGTCTAAAATTGACCTATGTATAAGGCTCAAAGTACTATAAAAAGCGATAACTAGGCCTATAATTGAGTTCCTTCAGAGCAGACGAGGTACACTTGAGAGTTTCACAGGGGGGGGGTCGTTCTGATTTAATTAATCTCTATGCTAAACGGACATCCAGGGAGTGTGACTCATGTTATTGGGATCTCAAAGCATCACTTTAACTACCATGTTTGGTAATAACTTTATATCAAGGGTATACTGGTGCGCTTATGCGATGGCTAACAGCATTAGCTGTGCTTAAAAGTTGGTCCTGCTTGTATAATAACATGATTCATCTGGTCTAAAATAACCTGAAACTGATACATCCAAGAGTTTTCACCCTTGACTGAAACGATACTTGACAAAGCGTAGTTGCCTGATTTTGATGTAGAACATACTTTTTTTTTTTTTTTATGGCCTTTATTTAACCAGGAGATAACCTCACTGAGATTAAAAATCTCTTTTCCAGGAGTGTCCTGGCCAAGATAGGCGGCCCAGTTATACAAATACACGTACAACAAAAAACAGTACATCACAACAATAAAATATAGCATTAGAAGCATTTGCAAATCATTAAATCATTTTCTATTGCACGCAAAAGTGTTTTAAATTTACTAAGAGACACCAACTGATTTAACTGCAGTTTCATTTGAAGTGAGTTCCAGTCTGACGGTGCAATATTCAAATGCAGTTTTACCTAAATTAGTTTGTGCTGAAGGTACATAAAGATCGGGAACGCAATGAATAGTTAACAACCACTTTTTGGTGAATCAAACAACAGAGATAGGATGGCAAAAAACCCAGAATAGCTTTGTAAATCAATAAATACCAATGCATTTGCCTTCGAACAGCAAGTGAAGACCAGGCAACTCTATTATATAGGCTACAATGATGTGTAGAAAATGTACAATCCGTAATAAATCTTAAAGCACCGTGATACACAGCTCCCAGAGAGGCAAGAAGATAAGAAGAGGCATACACTATAGTCAAGAATCGGTAAAAAAGTTCCAGACACAAGCTTCTTCCTTGCATTAAATGAAAAGCAAGACTTGTTTCTGAAATAAAATCCTAACTGCTTCTTCAACTTTAACGCAAATAATTAATATATGAATCAAAACGTAGTTTGTCATCAATTATGATGCCCAGATACTTATACTCTGACACTAATGCGATCAATTTTCCTTGCAGAGTTCGGAGAACAACAACCATCCAAAGAATTTCTAGAGTTTGATAACCACATACATTTTGTTTTCTCAAGATTTAAGACCAACTTCAAAGTAAAAAACCTTGCTTGAATAATATCAAACGTTGATTGTAAGTCAACCAAAGCTTGTTGTTGTGTAGGAGCAGAATAATAGATGACAGTGTCGTCGGCATAAAAGTGGGACCTTGCATTATCAATGTTAACGTCTAAACAATTTATATATATAATAAATAATAACGGCCCCAATACAGATCCTTGAGGAACTCCCGTACCCACTCCCAATAGGTCTGATTTGATACCGTCCACTTGCACGCATTGAGTTCTTCCCTTTAAATAAGTATTAAACCACGAAACTACATTGTCTGATAGACCAACACTTCTAAGCCTATCTAACAAAATATTGTGGTTCACAGTATCAAATGCCTTCGTTAAATCAATAAAAAGACATGCACAATGGTGTTTTCCATCTAGGGACCTCACAAGATCATTTAAAACTTTTAAAACAGCCGTAATGGTGCTGTGTTTTTTACGAAATCCTGATTGGTTACTTGAAAGCTGATTTCAATAGTTATGTGACCTGGTTGACACATTTTACTAGGTCATAACAAAAGGCATGACATTTCGTCATTGGTGGACTGGAATGAGGAGGCTGCTTTTTCTGCATTTTTAGTCCAATATAAATTCATTTTATTGGTTAAATGTTTATTGAACACTGTTTGCCATCAAAAAACAACTAATGGGAGTTTCTAAAAGCAGTTATTTCCCATTTGTGAGTAATCTACAGTTCAAGAATAATTATTTAATGTTCTCGGGTTGAATGAATATCTCAATGAATTAATCAGTTCATCCAGTTTACAAAACTATTCTGAATAATTCGTTGGCGGATCAGTTTCTCACGTAACTAGATCTTCAGACTGACGGCTGAAGGTCTGGAATCCATGGCAGCTTTATTTGGCCAAGGCCTGACATGTCAAACAACCAATCACAGTTCGTTGCGTTCAGTGTCATGTTTCGAGGTGTGTAAATGTCGCCACAATAACAGTGTGTAAAACTCTCGGACGTATTTTAAAGACTCTGTCACGAACTTTAAATCAGTGTTTAGTTGATCCTGATAAGCACTTGTCGTCACAGTTGTAAACCCGACGGCTTTCTTCTTTTGTGAGGGAGTTTGGCATCTTTGTTTCCAGGCGGAACGTTAAAGGAGACAACTTGTCTTCCCTGCGCCGGAGTCGACACAATGGCGGACAGCCCTCAGCTCACTCAGGGCAGGTCTAAAGGCCAATTCACACCGCACAGACAAACACCAACAAACAAGTTGGCTGTTGGATTTAGAATTTTATTAGAAATAACTGTCATGTTCACACTGCCCCAACAAACATCGAGTCACAGAGAGTCAAGTAACACCGTGTCTACACCAGACGAGAGTTGTCACATCGTGCCGTATCCAGTGAAGACAGCATCAGTGATTATAATCAATAGAACCTCTTGTATTTTATCGCATCACACCACGCCGCTCGCGTCTGGTTTTGATGGTGTACGTTTTTAATGTCTTTGCGTGTCATTTCTCTTCACCTAACAAGACAGCAAAGAGGCCTTTGGTGGAGCACGCTTTAAGTGAAATATGCGCGTTTTCATGGAAACGGTTTGTGGCTACGTCAGAGTTTGTTGAAAAACACTTTCACACTGCTCAGATATTTCACGACGCAACAAACGCAGATTAAGCATGTTCAATCGGTTGAAAACAAACTCCACCCAACGACAACAAATATTCAGTAATACACTGTAATATATAGATAAGATATGGTACTGCATGTGTAAAATATATTAAACATATTTACTCATGCAGTATGTACACACACATATATGGAAATATCTATTTCGTATATTTATCATTTAGGAAATACATGTTTCATAGTATAAATAATAGCTAGTAGGTCATACTAGCTCATACTAATTAGTTAATTAACAGACTGTCACTATGTGCTGAAAATTGTCATTACTTTTTAAATAAATGTATAATGTAATAGCATTCATCCAGTTGTCATCATGAGCACATGCTCTACTCTTTTGCACAATGGTGACCCCACAAACTTACACATACCAGAAACCCTTTTACATTTCAATATAATACAACATTAAACACTAACAGATCTCCACCTATATACACATTGAGCAAAAACACTTACTTTTAACATTTTTACTCTCCTTTAACGGTCAGAAGCAAAGCATGCTGGGAATTAGAAATCTGCTGTAACTCATTCAGTGAATATGTGTATATGATCAAACAATGAATATTATTTTTTGTCTTAATTTCTCAATATATATGTATCAATATATAGCCATATAGTTTCAATGCATATATTGAGAAACACAAGCACTACTTTCCAATATATGGAAATGTATTATGTAAAATATTGCCTTATATTTAGCAGTATATTCCCATATGTGTTTGTTTGGTAAGGGTAGCAGCAGGGTCAGTTGTTCTTCTGACGCGTTTGAGCTCAGTCCATGTGCGTCGTGTGGTCTTGTGTCAGTCTCGTCACATTAACAGCTAATTAAGATCTGAGGGATTTCTACTTAACCATCTTCCCGAAGCCTGTGATTCCCACATTAATCTTCCACCCCCTGAGAACTCTTCTATCGACGTGCTGTTCCTCAGGAGCCAGTGATGAACAGCGTTAGACTGAAATGAGCAGTTCATGCTGAAGCTGGGAGAGGGATATTTCAGTCAGAGAGCCAATCGCTTGTCTTTGTTGTTCTTTTTAAGTGCTTTGCTTTACTTGATTGTATTGAGTGAACTGGTGTGATGCTTTCTAATCGGAAGTAGTCGAGGGAATGTTGCACAGGGAAAAGCAATTCTACTGACAATTATATAATACTTTTTTTTTTTTTTTGGCATTTAGCAGACACTTTTATTCAAAGCGACTTACAAATAAGAAAAAGTAACTAAAACTAGAAGTTAAAGGTCTATATACACATTTAAGAAAATGGAGAAATTAAATAAAATGACAAATGCATACAACAACATTTAAAAACTAAACATTTAAATGAAAACAAAAAAATAAAGCTAAAAACATTTCTAAATATTAAAACAACAAAAGGCCTAAAAATGATTCTAACATGACACTAAGCCAAACACCCAGATATATATATATATATATTATTTCATTTCCATGTAGTGTGTTGAAGTAACATTACTAAAATAAATACAATTTATTACAACTAAAACTAAAGAAAATACCTATAAATACATATTAAATTCATACATAATTCATCTAAAATTAAAATAGATAACAAATCAAACGGTAGTAGTTTATCAGTAATCCTAAAATAAAGTACATGGTCAAAAACACATGCTAACAAACAACAACTTACACCTAGTAAGAATTGGTTATAAAAACTAAAACAGAAGTGAAACAAGCAGTAAGAAAGAAGAGAAATAAAAAGCGATACGTATATCCTTTGGCAGGATATAAGTGATCATATATAATATTAACGGATCATAATCATCAAAGATGCTGGTGTGGACACTGCCTCAATATTCAGATTAATATGGGTTTTTAAATACCAGTTTGTAAGTTTGACTTTTTAGACATTCTGATATTGAATATTCTAATTTCATCTCTTGAATTCAGGGTCGTGTGCCATTACAAATTAATGTGAGTCCCTAATTAAAATTAATTAGCTGATTTTGATCTAAACTTGAATTGAGGTATGCAAACAGAATCTAAATTTGGAATGATAATCTAAAGATTAAATGTTTTTATTGTTATAAATTTTATGCATTTAGATTTGTATCATAATTTGTTTTAATACACCATCTATGGTATTTCCAGAAGAATTTAATAATTTTAACAGTCCATTTTAACTGGAATACCACCTTAAAATGTTGTAGATTTTTTACGATGGTTGTATTGTTGAAGTCCAGTACTGTTCAAGTTTGGGGTTAATATTTTGGAAGTCTATATCCTCACTATTGCTGCATTTATTTGATCAAAAAATTCTGTTATAACTATTTTTTTTTTCCAAAAAAAAAAAAATCTTAATATCATAATTAATTTTTTATACATGCAGTTGTGCTCTTTAATATTGTTGTGGAAACAATGATACAGTATTATTTGAAAGAAATATTTTGCAATATTATAAGTGTCTTTACTGTCACTTTTGACCAATGTAATGCATCGTTGCTGAATAAATATGCATTATTTTTTGAATAAATCGGACTATTTTTGAACAGTAGTGTATATATCATCTTTGCTATGTGCTTAAGTTGTAGCTTAGTAACAGTGCTCATGGGACGTGCGCTTCAGGTGAAGTTGGCATTAAGTGGAATATGAACTCTGATGAAATGTTGTTGTTTTAACAATATTTCATGCAGTGTTTCCTCCCATACGGTGAACACTTTTAGGAGCTTTCATACGCCTCCTCAGCTCAGGAGGATTGATCTCGTGTTATCTGACAGACCTGAATGAACTCACAGAGGACTCCAGCTGCCCAACTTTATCCACTTAATATCAAGTTCTGGCTTAAACTCATTTTACAGGTGATTAATTTCATATTGAAACAGGAGATTGGAGAAGCATATTGAAGAGCTCGGGCCTGGTTTTAATCACGGTTTGCTGCTTGCTAATGGTAAAGAAATAGACGGAGAAAAGATCTCGTTCTAGAAAGCATGGAATTGAACAAAGTAAATGTACATACCTATTATATATATATATAAATAATATTTTTTTTTTTTTTATTATTTGTAATGTTTATTTCACTTTCTTTTATGTGAAGCACTTTGAAATACAACGTATGAATTGTGCTATATAAATAAACTTGCCTTCCTTGTGCATGTCACATTCTGCACGTCATCTTTATTAATAACCTTTTCTCTTATTTCTAAACTAATAAATACATTTCACTTTTCTCTCACGCTTCTATCAACTGTGTTCCGTGTTCACTGTTTAGGGCAAATGACAAACAATCTGTCTTTTTCCATGGTTTTCAAAATCCTTTTATGTTACTAATTATGAATTTATTGTAAATACAACCATCTACCAGAGGAAATGAGCACCTCACCGTGGCACATTATCAATATTTATGCGGAAATGTGCTTTACACTGAGTCAAGTAAATGAATAATTTGTGAGTGTTATTGTTTGGTGAAGGCTTACTTGTCCTAGAATCAAATTATTAATAAGCAACGATGTTTTGTTTCCCAGGCACCCATGCAAACAGCATTACACTAAACATTATTCTCATCTCAGCGGATTGAGCGAGCCGCGGCGGCCCTCGGGGCTGGATCCATGCCCACCAAACTGATTAGCATTGCATTTCCCGTCCTGCCTGCAGTAATTACTGGCATTTCAATGGGATGCAATTGATTTTCAGAAAGAAAACTTCACATTTCTGTGTATTAAAGACCCTGTAAAAATCATAATCAGAGATGCATACATGTTTGTTTTGATGCCATACTGTATGGAATAATAGTAATAATCAAAACAATTAATAAATAATATTTTTTTCCTCAGTTCGTGAGTTCATTGGAAAAAACAAAGACTGAACTGAGACAAAAAGTAACAATGGTGAGACATAAAATCACAATTCTGAGAAAAACTGATTTATTAGAAGTTTTCTGAGAAGAAAGGTCTCACAATACTGACTTTTTTCTCACAATTGCAAATTTATGTGAGTTATGAATTGCAAGAAAAACAAGCTTATTTCAGCTACTTTTTCCTGCTGTTTGCGACTTCTCACAATTTAGACTTTTTCTCTTAGTTGCAGTTTATATCTTGCTTTAGTGAGATATAAACTTACTAATGTGAGAGTCAGATATTGTGAAATATGAGCAGTTCTGAGAAACAAAGTCTGAATTGTCAGATAAAAATGCATAATTACAAGAAAACATCTACTTGTTTTCACTGCTTTTTCTACCATGTGTGACTTTTTACTGTATCTCACAATTCTGACTTAATTCTCACAAATGTAAGTTTATACCTCATTAAACTCATAATTGAAAGAAAGAAGGCAAAAGTCAAGACTTCAGGTTTCTGTGTATTAAAGACCCTGTGAAATCAAAATCGGAGATGTTTAGTCCATATCTGTTTGCTATGAGGTCATACTGTATGGAATAAAAACCATAACAAAAAAAAAGGTAATTGTGACTTTTGCAATGCAAGTTTATATCTGAGAGAAAAACATTTCTAAAGTGTGTCACTTTTTATTGCAGTTGCAAGCTATTTGTTTGAACATTTGTTTTCACCTTTTTTTGCCACCAGCTAAATTTTCTCATAATTGTTTTTATTTTCTTGAATTTATATTTCCGATCCTGCAATTGTAAGATATAAATTCAGAATAGCAAGACATGTCAAAACGTTGTTTCTTTGTTCATTGCGTGGTGGAAATAATCTTCCATACATGTGTATGTTAGTATAATACATACATTTTCTGCACAGGAGTCTTCAACAGGGGCTTTGTAGTAAGAGTCTATCACCACATAATTCACCATTATTTCTATTCATGGTAATTCCCACATCTTTCCAGTCTCTATTTGATAACACAGGAGGACATGGCCGCAGTGTTTTCTCCATGATCACTCTGGATAACTGCTTCGGGTCTGTCTCTTTAAACTTACATTAGTACAAGCAAAACCCGTGGAGTCCAGCAATCTTAAGAAGCTTCTTTCAAACCGAGCGTAACGTTTGATGACGCACATATTCACGGACCATTGTGTTATAAACCTCCTTTATTTCAAACTGTGCACTGCTTCATTTGTTTTAATTAACTTGTTTACAATTCGTGTGCCTGAACTCTGAATGCAAAACAACAGCTGCTCATCGTAATTATGATGATATGATCATCTTTCTCTTGTTCTACCTGGAACCTCCAGAAACATCTGCATTATGATCAAAACCATAACGCAGTTCAATGCTTGTGTGACTGACAGTGTCAGAAGTTTGTGCACTCAGGTTGTACTTGCACTACAAATAATCCCCCCCCCCCCTCCCAAAAAAAGTGTATTTGTCATACTGGAAATGGAAAATCCGGACGAGTATGGTGAATACAGCCAGGTAATATGTGCGTACAGAAAATGTCATAGTACAGTTTACAGATACAATACACTGCAGAAACTATAACTGTGGTATTGTTCTGAACATAGCCATACTTTTGAGTATGAGTAAATCATCACTTTCAGTGTACAGTTAAATTATATTAATTGAAAAAAACATGTTTACATGGAAGTATATCTCGTTTGGTAAAATATTTTCAGTGTTCTTTGACTTGAGATGCATTCCTTCTTCCTTTATTTAGATAGTTAAGCTGATATTAAGGTTTTCTGAAGGGAATATTTGCTTTAAAGTCAGTTTTGTTTTTGGTAATAAAAATGCAATTGTTTCTTAAATCTCAGTTGTCTGTGTTTTAAATCATGTAAACACTAGGAGCAAATAACTGAGATTTCAGTTAAATCTGAGAGTTTATTCCCGGCCAGACTCTATACAGAAGCACAGTAGCATTATCAGTGCAATAACCGCTTCTGGCAAGATCTCTGTTTGTCGTTTCTGTTCTGGGATTCATCCAGAAATCAGTCTAGACGGGACAAACGATAATCAAAGCAGACATAAGCGTAATGGAAATAAATCTGATCATTTGTTGCAGCGCAGAATAAACCGTCTGTGTTTGTAAAGGGCAGATGCTTGTAAACGCACTCGAGTCGCATCCCGTGAACTTCTCTCTCAACTCGAGTATAGGCTTACTCTGCATAAATGTACCTGACTGCTAATTAAAACATGGACAGATTGTGTGCAGATTAAGTGTGACTGCGAGGAAGTTGTTCGTTTAATTATTAAAGAATGACACGGTGTATCTTTACAACACCTCCTGCTGGTTTCATCCCTCTCAACTTCAGTTTGAATGTCATTTGTTAACGTGATAGTTCACCCAAAAATGAAAATGTGATGTTTATCTTACCTCCTGCAGGGCATCCTAGATGTAGGTGACTTAGGCCCTGTCCCAAATGGCATCCTAAACTCTCGCGGTCTTCCTCTGAGTCTGCACTTTCGTGATGTAACGCCGCTTTGACTGTCGAGTAGAAGTCTGCTGTGAGCTCGCACCAGTACGGGCTCGACAGAAGAGCGGATCAAGGGCGCATAGCGGCGCGCGAGCACCCTTCTGACTGCTAAAAGGAGGAATGGGACACCCTACGGTCTCGTGAACTTAACAGACACGCGCACGGTGGCCATTGTAAGCTCGTAAGACCGCAAGTGCACATGAAGTGTTTCATTTGGGACAAGGCCTTTGTTTCTTCAGTAGAGCACAAATGAAGATGTTTAACTCAAACCGTTGCAGTCTGTCAGTCATATAATGGCAGTCAATAGGCACAGAATCTTTGAGAGACAAATAAACATGCCTAGACAAAACCAAATATAAATACAGTTCAGTTTCTTGCACAGACTGATCGTTTCGTGTCTTAAGACCTCGATGTATCGTCACGAGCCGCAGGGTTTCATTTGGTTTTGTCTGTGTATGTTTATTTGTCTCTCAAGCCGTGGGTCCCATTGACTGCCATTATATGACTGACAGACGGTTTGAGTTAAACATCTTCGTTTGTGTTCTACTAAAGAAACAAAGTCATCTACATCTCAGATGCCCTGCAGGGGGTCAGCAGATAAACATCACATTTCCATTTTTGAGTTTGACTTTCCCTTTAAAGAAAATTGAAAATGTAGTAATTTTTTATCATTACATTTTGAAAAGGAATCAATATTTCTGACTACAAACACCATGAGAGTATGCGTCTTCACGATAGCATATTCAGGTTGTGGTCAACAAATATGTGTAGCCAATTTTTTATTATTATTACCTCCTATCGGTTGGCCTAAATACATTTACGTGGTTATAGCCTTTAAAAAATAACAACAGCTGTAATGTATCATATTAACCCTAAAGCACTGCATTATTACAGTAGCATTTATAAACTTGATAACCAAGAAAATGCATGTAGAGTCGATCATATTTGTAATAAATTACACCTTACAGTTGAGATAAAATCAACTTTTCTCATTCAAAACATCTCAACCAACATACATAGATTATAACACTGAACTCTCTCAGTTTTTAAAAGATTTCTTCACAATTAATAAAATGAATATGGCAGCTGGACTGAGAATGTTTACCGAGTTGAAACTTGTGAAGAGAAGCAGAAGAATGGCTGTTTTGTTCAAAATGAGTAATCTTGATATGATGTGACCAACCAAAAGAAAATGATCTGGAGGGGTCGAGATAACGTCTGAGTTATTAGATGCCCGTTAAGCTTGATGCAGACACTTGTGATCCAGCAGACAGTATAACAATGGCTTCATGTTTAACTCCGAAAGTCTTTTTCTGATTCACTACACCAACAGTGAACAGCCGAACCACAGATCATATGCCACATGGCTTTGATGTTCATGCATAAAGGCCAGTGTTGGGAAGATTTGTCTCAGGCCAGGAAAAGTTGCTGATGCTTTTAGCGTTCTTTGATTTCGAATCAGTGTGATATAACCATTCTTCTTCTTAACCCTGTAAAGCCTTGCATATAAACTAATTCTACTACAGCAGGGGTAGGCAACGTCGGTCCTGGCGTGCCACTGTCCTGTAGAGTTTATCTCAGACCCTAATCAAACACACCTGAACAAGCTAATCAATGTCTTCAAGATTACTAGGGCTGCAGGCAGGAGAGGTTTATTTCAGGGTTGGAGCTAAACTCTGCAGGACATCGGCACTCCCTGTGATACAGTATTGGTTTTACAGGCTTAATACATGTGTAAAATGAATGTGATTCAGTGGGTGTCATTATAATGTATAATGCACCATTATTAAAATTGCATATGCTAAGCATGTAGGCTACTTTCCAAAGACATCTACTGTATATCGCACCCTTGTCTTGAGGTCGACCGCTGTTTAACTTTAAATTCAGCATGTCATATCTTATAGCGCACTCATTCGCATGCTTAACGCCTCGTCTTGTGTTGTAATTCAAGACGTCTTCCTCTCTGTGCAAGCGTTTGTGCGTAAAGTATATTAATGAGTATGTAAAACATTCAAAAAGCAGCAGTAAGTAAAGCCAAGAAAAGCTAACTACATAAGCTGCATTCTCTAAAATGTGTGTCTGGCTGGTGAACACTTCAGGGACCTGTTTTATAAGCTATGCAGTCATTTTAATAACGCAGCTGAGAAAAAGCCTGTAGCATGAGATAGGCCGTCTTTGTATTTGTGTGTCTCTAAATGTAGTTATTTTAACACACGTGAGATGGAGGTCAGACAATCATCATAAGGGTTACCTTTGTATCATTTTCTAATTATGAGGCCGTCTTTATCTACTTGCTGCCACCTGCTGGACAGAAAAGATCATTACACAGGAATCAGTTTTAGTGCTTTTTATATTTGTAAATATATAACCTTAAGATATGATTTCAGTATTATGATACCATGTGATTTATTTATATCTTTGTTGATTTTTTTTAGTTTGTTATTAATATTGTGTGGGTCAGTGAAATATTTGTCACTTGTAATATTTTATTGTGTAATTATCAAGTCTACATTAAAAAAATTGTCAGATGAATCTACAACATTGAGTCAATTTTTTTAAACGGGGCTTTGTCAGGACGGGTTATTTCTGCCCTTATTTTGCACTAAACGTATTATTTATTTATATCTATTCATTCTAAAGATTGAATCTGAAATCAACTGCTAAGTGCATTTTATATTTTTGTACTGTAACATCAACTGCGTGTCAGCGATCTCAGGCCAATTCATTTTATTATTTATATACTGTAACTTCAAATCAGCAATCTCAGGCGTTACGTGTCATACTTTTATACTCATATACAGTATTTCAAGTACCTGTCAGCAATCTCAGGCTGTCTGTGTCAAATAAATACATTCTATATTCATACAAAGCAAATTTAGATACCCGTCCACGTTCGCAGGGGTTTGGTATCAAATCAATTATTTGATATTTTTATACTCTAACATCAACTATGTGCCAGCAATCTGGTTTCAAATGCATTTTATACTCCTAAACGTTTCTGTTTACTATGCATTTTTACAGCATTACATTTACATTTAGCAGACGCTTTTATCCAAAGCGACTTAAAATTGCATTCAGGTTATACATTTTCATTAGTACATGTGTTTCCTGGGAATCGAACCCACAATCTTTTGCGCAGCTGACACAATGCTCTACCACTGAGCCACAGGAACACAATTGCATTGAGCAATCCAGCACCATAAATCGCTTGCAATCGCTCTTCTACTAGATAAATACAAACGGAGTGTGTATTACACTAAGTGCAAATAGCCTGCCTTGTTGGCAGAGGCTATCTGCAGGGCATCCAAGATGTAGATGACTTAGGCCCTGTCCCAAATGGCACCCTAAACCCTCGAGTTCTTCCTCTGAGTCCACACTTTCGTGACGTAATGCCGCTTTGACTGTCGGGTAGAAGTCTGCTGTGAGCTCGCACCAGTACGAGCGGATCAAGGGGCATAACGGCCTACACTAACGTGTGATTGGGTTAGTCAACATTAACAAAAGAGCTGCCTTGGCATCATTTTCAGAGACATAGATGTCACATGCTTTTTGACACGATCGACCCGAGTTTGAACCTGACTTTTGCCAAACTTTTTTCTCCCTTTTCAAATTTCATATTGTATCAGAAAGTCATTTATTTTCAATAAAATGAAGGAAATAATCACAATGTTGAAAAATATAAAAGTATCGGGTAGGGTTAGGGTAGATATACGGAGGGCTTTATTGTCCCAATAAGGTGGCATACTTCTAATAATTTGAATTAAAACTATAATTTACACTCAATACGTTATTATTGCGCACTGTTTTATAATGTACTACAACACTGAGGTGCAGATAATTGCCGCTATTTGCAATAAGTAGCTATAGATAACAGAAAATCGTGCTATTTTAACATAGTATAACTAGAATCTATAGCTATTTTAACTTAGTGTACATAGTATATCGTTAAAAAATACTGCTATTTGGACTGTGTAAATAGCCGCTGCCAAATAAAAAAGGGCATCCCTGTGCAGTATTCCTCAATCTTGGCTGAGCTTTCAATGTTGTTAAGGAAAGGGTGACGTTGATTGGTTGGTTCTTGTCACATGCCCAGCGGCCCTCTTGCGGCGTTCTGGATGGCCTTACATTTTCTGAAATGTACCGATAGTAAAACAGAGATTATTTTATTTGGACAAACTGATAATGTAGCCTCTGTAAATGTACACTTGGGTCCTCTGGCTGCGCACAACAAAGTAGCTGTGAAAAAGTTAGGTGTTTGGTTTGACAGAGAACTCAAATTTGATGAGCAAATTAACAATGTTGCTTTTTTTAATCTGAGACTTCTAGCTAAAGTAAAACCTTCTCTCTCAAATGGTTGCCAGTTCGTTTTCGAATAGAATGCAAACTTTTAGTGTTTGTTTTTAAATCCTTAAATGGCTTAGCTCCAACATATCTTGATGCCTTGGTAAAACGCCATACTTCTGCTAGATCCTTGAGATCTTCTGATCAGCAACTTTTAATAATTCCCAGAGCTAGATTAAAACTTAAGGGTGATCGCGCTTTCTCAGTCGCTGCCCCGAAACTGTGAAATGTGTTACCTGTGAGCATTAGATCAGCTCAGACTATCTCTAGGTTTAAATTATTGTTAAAAACGTATTTATTAACTCAGGCCTTTAATCTCTCTGAGTGCTGAGTTTTATGCTTTTTGTGTCTTTTTTTGTGTGGTGCTATGTCTTTGTCATTGTATATTTATGAAAATGTTTTTTGTTTGTTGGCTTTTTGGTTTTCTATTTTTGTACAGCACTTTGGGCAACAATGGTTGTATTATTTTGTGCTATAGAAATAAAATACAATACAATACATTCTCAAAAGTTGAAAAGTTTTCATCTCGGAGGCTCGTTCCTCACAAACTCACAATATTAAGTTTCATCATCTGTAAGTAAAATGTTTCAATAGCCCACATTTCAGACAATTTATGCAGAAAAAACACAACCCCTGCAACAGTTTACAAGTATTCAGTTCTGCGAATTTAGAAACACGGCTACAGGAACCCATTAGGCCTGTATGTAATGGTTTTAATGGTTAACTTTTGATGGTTTGTTATGTTTGTAATGGTCCTTTTAGTAGAAACCATTAGAACTTCTGTGCTGATCTTTTCCAAGCAGACTTCAATGTCAGAACCAGATCAAAACTTTACAGTGTTTTATTGGGTCACACAAAGATGAACCAGTGAAAAACTGACAGTAATGAAGAAACATGCTTTTCTTAACTGGTCTCTCAGCCTGACCAACTAAACAATTTCAGAAATGATAAATATAAGAAATAGATATTTTCATATATGTTTAATATATTTTACACATGCAGTACCATATCTTATCTATATATTATAAAGTGTATTACTGAATATAAAATTGCATATATTGTGATATATAAGTAAATATATTGTCACATTGTTCAATATATGAAAAGTGGCAATTCCTTATGTATTATTCAATATATTGTACTGTATTTACATGATAAATTATTGTATAATTTCTAATATATCATTATGCCGGTTAATATATTGATAATTTGTATATGTGACCCTGGACCACAAAACCAGTCATAAGGGTCAATTTTTCAAAACTGAGATTTATACATCATCTGAAAGCTGAATAAATAATATTTCCATTGATTTTTTTTTTTTATGATATGCAATATTTGGCAAAAAAAATCTAAATATTGAGAAATTCGCCTTTAACGTTGTCCAAATGGAGTTCTTAGTAATGCATATTACTAAAGTTTTTAGATATTTACAGTAGTTAGTTTACAAAATGTCTTCATGGAACATGATTTTTACTTAAAATCATTAAAACATTTGGCATTAAAGCAAAATCAATAATTTTGACTCATACAGTGTATTTTTGGCGTTTACTATAAATATGCCCATGCTACTTATGACTGGTTTTGTGGTCCAGTGTCACATTTTTTCTTTGCGTAAGTGCTGGCGTGTCTTTATTTCACAGGCAGATGAACCGAAGGATCAGTGTGTTGAGGGCCATCGGTGTTTGGACTCACAACAGTCAGAAACATAAGAAACCGTGAGCGTCGTGATGGCCTGTAATGGGCAGGAGGAGGAGTTCAAGAGAGAACCGGCTCGACCGGTGCAGCGTTTCACTGTAATTTCCTCCTTTAGCGCTCCATTAACTCTCCTCAATATCATTCATACACAAACACAAGGACAAGAGAGGAGTGAGACATTCATCCAGAGCTGCAGATTACAGGTAAGAGCTCCACACCTGAGACGGGCAGAGCAGCGGACGCCTAAAAGAGCAGCAGAAACTCTCACTGCATCTTATAAGAGATCAAAGTCACTGCTGTATTTATGTATCTGCTCATATATACCTGTGCTTGTGAACTTGAGCTTCTCAGTTAATTTACAACTCTGAAGGACTGCTGATTAACTCGACTCACAACAACAACAGGACAGAGAGTTTAACCCGGTCTCAAGTGCAAAGAGTAAGAAACGTCTAATGCTTCTCCGTCTGTTGAAGCTAAAGAGCCAAAGAGTCTCAGAATATGATGAGGAGGACCTGAAGGAGGACTGTAATTGAATTCAGACATGCAGACTGATGAAGTGATGCAGATCTCATTTATTTTACATTTACACAATCGTTAAATAATTTGATTTAAATTGGATTCGAGGTGTATTCAAGGTTTGGCGTTGCTAGCGCTGTGTTTATTACTTTGATTGCTTACTGGAGTACTTTGTCAGGGCTTTTGCAGGATTTATGAAGGAACATTTAAGACCAAGTTAAGAAAATTGAAGGGATAAATGTAAATGTGTTGTGTTAGAAAAGCTTCAGAGTTTGAATAGCTTTGCTCTCAACCACTGGAAGACACAAATATATTTTACTATACCTTTTGCCCTCTAGGATTGAATAAAGTATGGAGGGAAAATATATATTTTTAAAAGGCTGCATGTAACAGGTGTGACAGAGCGGTCCGTTAAAGACGCAGCTGTGTCCCAAAGCTTGCCAACTCTTCTGCTACACACTCAAAAGTGTGTACTTTTTCTTCACCTAAAGAGTACATGTTATTTATTTATAGTTTATTAAGATACGGGCAGATATGCTTGACTGTAGGCAAGTCACACTTGTCTTTGTACTCCTCACCTGGTTGTCTCCACACACGCTTGACACCATCTGAAACAAATACGTTTATCTTGGTCTTCATCTATTTCCCAAAGACATATATATATATATATATCTTGCCATATGGGCATTTTTGTCTTGTTTATTAGTGCTAACATCTAAAGATTTACTGGAGATGTAAAATGGCATGTCTTGATAAGTCTTGTTTTAAGATAAACTGACCAAAACAAATTAAGTTTATGATTATTACAAATATCTGCCAGTGGTGTCAGAAAATCAGCTTAATTCAAAGGGAAACTAGTTAAAATTCCCCATTAACAGATATTTTTTTTCTTGTTTTAATCATAAACTCACTTCATTTTGACAAATGTCTCTGAAAACTAGACTTTATATCTTCATTTTTATTTTCTAGTAAATGTCTCTTGATTTAAGGATGTTTAGATGTTTGTACTGGAAAACAAGACATGGAAGATATTTATTTCTGTGCAGTTCATGCAACATTTAAAGCCACAATTTAATGAATTGAAGGCGTTCTGCTCTGATTTAAAGGGGTCATCGGATACCCATTTTACACAAGTTGATATGATTCTTTAGGTCTTAATGAAATGTCTATAACATACTTTGATTTAAAATGTATCAATAGTAGAGTAAAAAACACAATTTTTTAACCTGTCAAAATCAGTTTTGTATTCAGCAAGCCATTTTTTAGTCCATGTTGCTTTAAATGCAAATTAGCGCTGCTGACTCCGCCCCTCTCTTCCGTGGGGTGACGAGCAGACTGAAAACTTCAGCCGCAAAACTGGCTAACTAGTACATTATTAGGAAAGGAGATTTGTAAAGATTCATAAAAACCCTTATACTCATATCTTCTGTAGATGAAGCTGGATCACGAATGATTCGCGCGAACATAGATGCATTTATATAGATCAGGAATCAGTGCATTCCCTTCAAAACGAAAGTAGTGTTAATCCTCTGCGTCTTCAGCGGCTCAGATGTTGGGAGTTAATGACAACGGCTATATTTATTATTAAATCCAACAACTAAACACATCAATCTCGCACCTCTCAGCTCACTCAGGGCGGGTCTAAGGTAAGACGGTCTTGTCAGTCAACTATCGTGGGAGCGGTCTGTGACGATTTTAAAATAGGGATTTAAAAACACTGGGTGGATTTTTATCATTATAGGATGGATGTGTACAATATCTTCCAACACATATTTATGTTCAAATAACTGGTAAAGTGAATTTTGCACCCAATGACCCCTTTAAGACATTTTAATGCCGTCATTTGAAGAAGCATGAATTAAGACATTATAAGGCCCGCATAAACCTTGGTTGTTGTAGTTGAGAGGTCTATGGTAAAGGCTGATTTTTGCATCTCTCCTCCTCTTGCAGCATGACGGATAACGTGCGGCGTGTGGTGTCCAAAGACGGCCGCAGTAACGTGAAGATTGATAATGTAGAAGGGATGGTCAAGCTCTTCCTGCACGACATCTGGACCACAGTGGTGGACATGAAGTGGCGCTACAAGATCACGCTGTTCGCCTCCACCTTCATCACCACGTGGTTCATGTTTGGAGTCGTCTTCTACCTCATCGGCCTGAGGAACGGCGACTTCCACGCCGACCCGTCGTCTAATCACACGCCGTGCGTGTTGAACGTGGACTCGTTGACCGGCGCCTACCTGTTCTCGCTGGAGACCCAGACCACCATCGGCTACGGCTTCCGGCACATCTCCGAAGAGTGTCCTCTGGCCATTGCGACGCTCGTGCTGCAGCTGGTCATCACGGGGCTGGCTGAGATCTTTGTGACCGGCGCATTTCTGGCCAAGCTGGCCAGACCCAAGAAGCGTGCGGGAAGCATCAGGTTCAGCCGCTCGGCGGTGGTGTGTGAGCGCAGCGGGGTTCGGTGTCTGATGGTGCGCGTGGCTAACATGAGGAACAGCCTCCTGATTCAGTGCCAGCTTTCGGGGAAACTACTGTCCACCCACGTCACTCAAGAAGGTTTTAAATCTAACTGTATTATTGTGAAGTCAGGGGTTCCACAGGGCTCTGTGTTATGACCTATTTTATTTTCTACAGTTGAAGTCAGAAAAGTTTATATACACCTTGCAGAATCTGCAAAATTAATTATTTTACCATATAAAATGCATGTTAATGTTTATTTAGTACTGACCTGAATAAGATATTTCACATAAAAGAGGTTTACATATAGTCCAAAATAGTTGAAATTATGAAAATGGCCCTGCTCAAACGTTTACATACACTTGATTCTTAATACGGTGTTCACTAGCTAGGACCACGCCACAAACAAGTTATGAAATAGTTAGTTGAACAGAGGGTTGGGGAAGAGTAGAAAGAGGATGAAGGGGTAGAGGGGATGGGGTGATGGTCAGGTTGACCAGGGCATCTAGAATTAATGGCTCAGAGAGACTCAGGGTGGGGGTACTGTCTCAATCATATATTTAGGCAAGAAAATTGGGACCCCGATAAAACCTGAAAGAAGAGAATGTGGGATAAAGGTGGCTGAATGGATGAGAAAGGGAGGGAAGGGTGGGTTCAAGAGAAAGAGACAGCCCGATGTATGGAGGTTTCGGTAAGTCAGGTGATTGTTTGGTGCATTGCCCTGCTCCCGAACATCAGCTAACCAATTAACTCCCTTTGTTACCTGAATGATCCACAGCTGTGTTTTTTCTTTAGTGTTAGTTGTTCACGAGTCCCTTGTTTGTCCTGAACAGTTAAACTACCTGCTGTTCTTCCTAAAAATCCTAAACTGGTATAGTAAGTATACTAAACTGGCATACTTAAAGTCTGCTAAATTGGAAGAACTAATGTTGTACTTAATGCACTTTAATTATGCTGACGTCCAACTGAAGATATACTGAAGTATGTTTGATTGTGCTAAAGTGGAACTATTGCAAGTGTTGCATTCAAAGAACAACATTATTCAAAGATCATACAATCCTTATTAATAGTGGCATCAAATCACATTTTAGGCTTAATATTAAGAAATGTGGATTGTGCTAGTTCTTAAAATATACCTTAATTTTAAATTTTATATCAGTAAGTCTCGAGCAATATGTCTGTAAACATGTGACTAGATTTAAACTATATTTAGTATGAAATACATTTATTTTAAATTTATTTTTACTAGAGAATGCATCTTGATTCAAGAATGATTAGATATTTATACTAGAAAACAAGACAAAATACTAAGAAAATCATTTTTTGCAGTGTAAGACAAATTTGTATCACTGTTTTTTTTTTATCTTGAAGGCGAGAAGAGCCTCGTGCATCAGACCGCCGTGGACTTCCAGCTGGACTCCAGTGGTGAATGTCCATTCCTGCTCCTGCCGCTCACCTTCTATCACGTGCTGGATGAGCGAAGCCCGCTGAGGAGCCTCACGGCTGAGAACTTGCCCAAACAAGACTTGGAGCTGCTGGTGACACTCAACGGCACCATGGAGTCCACAGCCGCCAGCTGCCAGAGCCGCACGTCTTACCTGCCGCAGGAGATCCTGTGGAGCTGCGAGTTCAGACCCGTGCTGACCCACACGGCCAGCGGAAGACTAACCACAGACTTTAGCTGCTTCGACGAGGTGCAGGCCTGCGGTGAACTGCAGATGATCCACAGCAACACGGAGAAGCTCCAGCTGGAGGAGGAATACAGACGGGAGTGAAGAGACCAGACGGGAGTCAAGAATGTGCTGGAAACCAGCCTAAATCATTCTGGAAGAGCCAGATGTGGAAACGTGGAGCGCTGGAATACAGCAGAATGGAACAGCATTTAACAGTCAAAACACTGCATATCAAAACCACTTGATTTACTTCATTCTTGATCCTGGTCTTATTGGGAATCATTCATCAGTGACTGATTGCTGTGATCAAACCTGAACACTTTTAATCAATGTAATGCAACCTTGCTCAATAAAAGTATTTAATTAATAAAAAAAATTAAGGTAGCATATCAATTCAGCTTTGATCACAGGAAGAACTCACATTTTACTATATATTCACATAGAAAATAGCTATTTTAAATGATAGTAATATTTGACTCTTTTTACTGTATTTTTGATCAAATATATGCCTAGCAGAAGATACTTCTGAACAGTAGTGTACACTTCAAATCTAAATTACTCTATGCAGTTATTTCATGTTCCAGTCTTATTGGGAATGATTAATCAGTAACATTATTTAAAGACATCAGTATTTGTCTTCATAATTTGAATATAGTGACTTACTCGACCATACATTGCTCTTATTTGTTGTGTACTTTCACCATCCAATCAATTCTGGATTGCTGTTTTTTTTCAATCCATTTTTTTTTTAGGAAAAATATCTGATTCATGTTTCTCCAGAAATAAATGTGACACATTTATAAAATTAGTTTTAAATCCAACAAACTCTGCAGTGAAAGATACATTGTCTTAAAATGATTGTAGAGTTCAAGACTGTTGTGGCAACAGAGACGCTCTGATGACAATAGAGAGAGAGAGAGTGTGTGTGTGTATGTATGAATGTGTGTGACAGAGAGTGTCTGAGAATGTGTGTGTGTCAGAGAGAGTGTGTGTGTCAGAGAGTGTGTGTCAGAAAGAGTGTGTACAAGTGTGTGTCAGAGAATGTGTGTGTTTGTGTGTCAGAGAGAGTGTGTGTGTGTGTCAGAGAGAGAGTGTGTGTGTGTGTGTGTCAGAGAGTGTGTGTGTGTTTGTGTGCGTGTCAGAGAGTGTGTGTGTGTGTGTGTCAGAGAGAGTGTGTGTGTTTGTGTGTGTCAGAGAGAGTGTGTGTGTGTGTGTGTGTGTGTCAGAGAGAGTGTGTGTTTGTGTGCGTTTCAGAGTGTGTGTGTGTCAGAGAGAGAGTGTGTGTGTGTTTGTGTGCGTGTCAGAGTGTGTGTGTGTGTGTGTCAGAGAGAGAGAGTGTGTGTGTGTCAGAGAGAGAGTGTGTGTGTTTGAGTTTATGTCAGAGAGAGAGTGTGTCTGTGTGTGTGTCAGAGCGAGAGTGTGTGTGCATGTGTGTGTGTGTGTGTGTTGTGGCAACAGTCTCTGGTGTGTGTATAAAGCTCCATCAGATAATGAGGGTGTTTATTTACTGAAAACAATAAGAACACTGTTGTTGAAAATAGTTTATTAAAATGATTCAGTAGAAAAACATATAATTTATCCAAATATATGTTTTCTTCCCTTTGTCAACAATCTCAGAGCATCAGGGCTTGTGACCGAACTGATCTGATCTGGGTTCAGTCGGTTTGAGCCCGTGTGCCGTGCCAGTCCAGCGTCAAACCAACACACACGTGTGTGTTCACTGTACAGAGAATCGTCTCTGAGTAAATGTCTGTTCGGCTGGCTGAGATCAACTCGTAGTGTTTAAATGCATAAGTTATATATCAATTATATAAAAAGAATTAATACACTGAATTGTATATTCAATCTAACAAACGCACAGCGTTTGTGACTCGGATCATCGTCATAATAATTAATAATAATACAAATTCGGGTAAATCTTTGGTAAATCTGTTTCTCTCTGTAAGGCACTGGTTCATATAAATGCACCTCGTCTTTAAAGGTTTGAGGTCAATAAAACATCTGAAAGATTCCAGTTTTCTACAAAGATGTGTCGTTTATAAGGCAAATATCAATCTCTGATGCCATGCGAACGACATAATACTGATAAATATGGCAAGAGGCCTGTTCACATCAAGAACAATAGTTATATTAGCGTCCACACCCATGCACGATAATCTTCTGTTTATTACACTGCAGTTGTGTCGTCTGTCACTTTAAATGCTGGAGCTCGTTAAGGCTGTGAGGATTCTGATTGGCTGTCAGTGTTTATCGTTCATCAGCTGGAAAAAAAATTGCTCTGAAAGTGATTCCAACAATTGTTCATTTGTGTTGTTATCGTTATAGTTGCATTGTTATTTTTAACTATATCTTTATTATTATTGCAGGGCTGCACGATGAATCGTTTTTTAATCATGATCACCATTGAGCTTCTCTCAATTTTAAGCATGATTATCTGCAATATTTACCCGCTGCTTATTTATTTGGTAAGCGATTCATTTTTATTTGACATTGCCGTTATCTTGGATTGGTAGCAAGCATTCATGGTTGTGGTTGCCAGATGTCAAGCGTTTAAATTAAATCAAAAGTGTTCACTGAAATCTATACATTTTCTGCCCAGTGGTTTATAAGGTTGCAGGTCTTAAAAAAAATACAAATATATATATAATTGCTGATCAGAACTAGCCCAATCATGTTTTTCCCCACAGTTTCTGTCCAAATAGTGTTTTAACTTCAACCCTCAGATTTCATAAACCTCTTTTACAATAGTGTAAATGTAGCTCAATTCTGCAGTAAAACCGCAGATTTGGCAACCCTAGTGGTTCATTTAATTTATTCCCAACCTGGCAACCATGCGCATGTGCTCTCTCTAAATTATGGAAAAGGCGGTGACGGCTTGACCGCACACAAGCCAGAGTTCAGCGATCTCTAATTAGATAATCTGCTCAAATAATAGTGTAATACAGCCAGTCTGTTGTCTTTCTTTAGCAGTTTGCGCTGTTTGATGCGACTAAATCTGCACGCAAACCATGCAAGTTGATCTGTGCTTCTATGAAACTGCAATAATTCTGCGATTATATTTTTTAGCACAATAATCGTGCATCCCTGCGTTCTCGTCCTTCATGTGAATTCTTCATCATCTCACATCCCTCAGTCCTGTCTCGCCTGTCTTCCTCTTCCTCTCACCTTCTCTCTCAGACCTTCTGAACTCTCTCTGATATGTTTGTACAATAAGGCACACGTGAACTTATAGACGAAGAAGTACTTGCTCATGCAGCGCAGGGCTGCACGATTAATCGAATGCGATGCGCATCTCGTCAGTAAAGCCGGTTCTGTGATTAGTAGTAAATCTCCATCACCTGCTTTCAGATGGAGCGGCGTTTAATACACAGAGCCGTAGTTCACTGACAAACTACGCAAAATTGTGTTTATTATCACAGGCGATTTAATACTGCGATAAAGATATCGTTCTGCGATAATAAAGCTGTTTGCGTAGCTTCTCAGTGAACTATGGCTCTGTGTAGTAAATGCTGCTCCATCTGAAAATACCACATTTAATAACATGTTTTTACTCCAAACTCACTTCATAACGTCAGTCGAGTGTTTGAAATAAATCCTTCTGTGAGATGATGACGTGGCTTCTTACACAGAATAAGGCACGAAATATTGCATAGTATTCTAAGCAGTGATAAAGAAATAATGAAAATTATAATAAGAACTCGTATATTGTCATATTCCTGTGTTTATTAGTCACGTTGAATAAATGAAAGCTGTTAAATCTTCTGTTTATTCAGATGCCGCTATAGTTTCTTCTGCAAGCATACACTGCAAAAATCATTGTCTTACTTAGTATTTTAGTCTTGTTTTCAAGTATAAATAACTGAATCAAGATGCATTTACTTGACGAGTAAAGTTATTTAAGATATTAAGTCTTGTTTTCTTTAAAAAAAATATCCAAATATTGTTAGTTTTTGCTTAAAACAAGCAAAAATATCTGCCAATGGGGCAAAAAAACATTTTAATTCAAAGTCTAAACAAGATGATTTTTCTTAATATCCTAAATCATTTTACTTGTACAATAAATTCATCTTGATTTAATAATTTGTATATATGTATACTATAAAACAACACAAATACTAGGACAATATTTTTTGCAGTGTAATTTAAGTTTCTCAGGTCTTCGGATGGAGATTTACTGCTGATCACAGAACCGTGCTTCACTGACATGATACACATGATTATCACAGCTTTTGGCTAATTGTGATTTATCGTGCAGCCCTAATGCAGCGGCTCATTAACAGCCTCGTTTACACTTCCACATTCCCGCTAAACTCCTGGATCTGCGAGCGGATCACAGACGTCTCCTGTATGTTTTCCTTCCGGCGATGGCGGACGGTTGCTCTCTCTCCGGTCTGGTGTCTTATTGGGATGTTTGAGACGTCTAGTAGTAGGAGCCCAGATGTGAGGGCATGTGCACGGCTGGGGTGTCGCGGTCCGCTGTAGATCCCCGCCGGCGTCGGAGCGTTCCAGTACGGACCCGGGCCGCTGAAGAAACCAGACGAGGCGACGCTCATGGCCTGAGTGTGCGGAGACATGAAGCTCATCTTCTGCGGGTGCGGGTACGAGCTCATGTAGGACAGCTCGGCTGGGTACTTGTAGATGGAGGAGTCGGGCGGATGCGGCTGCAGGGCCTGAGCGATGCTGTGGAAGTCGAACTTGTAGGCGTAGCGCTTGCCGTGCACTTTGGTCATGATTGTTCTTGTCGTAGTAGTAGTAGCGCCAGGGCTCTCGGCTCAGCTTGGCGTAGTTCATGTTGGGGCTTGTTCTTCCTCTCGCCCCCAGCGCCGCGCCACCTCATCCGGATCCGTCATCTTGAACTCGCCGTTGGTTCCTTTCCCACGTGATGCAGGACGAGTTGGAAGATGTCGGAGAGAAGCTCCAGGAGGAACTGCCACAGTTGGATCTGACCAGAGCCTGAAACACACACACACACGCACACGCACACAAAGGGTCAACTATATTTCCACTTGAGCTGTCCATTTAGGGCCAGATTTACTAAACGGCAAATTAGTGCTTAGAGTGCAGTATATGCAATATCTATTTACACAGAACTATACTCAACTGCGATCGCTTGCAGAGATAATAAATAATTATATTTCGATAGAGATGTTTATTGGTGAAATAATGGTTCTATAGTAAATGTTAATATAGTTTAGCGTGTTTCAAACGAGTGAATCTTGTATAAAGTTACATGCGGTGGTCATGCTGAAGCTTCTCCTGAGTGAACAGTGTCCACTGCTCCAGGTGTGTGTGTGTGTGTGTGTCTGAGTGTGTGTGTGTGTGTGTGTGCACTTGGATGGGTCAAATGCAGAGAACACATTTCACTGGTTATAGTCTGTATAATTGTGTATGTGACAAATAATAAAAATAAAAATAAAATATATATATATATATTTTTTTTTACCGATAACCGATTATGGTAAAATGCTTAAATATCAGGAAATATATCGGTAAACCGATATATGGGTCGATCTCTAGCTTTTATCCAAAGTGACTTCCAAACGAGGACAACAGAAGAGCAATAATAGTTAAGTGCTACAGTATAACAAGTCTCAGTTAGCTTAAAACAGTACACGCAGCAAAGTCCTTTTATTATAAAATAAATAAAAAGAAAACAGACAGAACTCTAAAAGAATAAAGCAAGGTAATGTTAAGAGTCCTTTTTTGTTTTTTGCAAATTATATGACAAATAGAATTCAAAATGAATAGAAACTAGTGTTTTTTTTAAAGAAAATTTAAGATTTCATATTAAATAAAATGATATTATATTAATTTTAAGATATTAAGTCTTGTTTTCTCAAAAGAAATATCAACATTTTATTAGTTTTTCCTTAAAACCATAAGAAATATCTGCCAATGGGGAAAGGAAAACTATTTTAATTCAAGATGATTTTTCTTT
>QVTF01021203.1:0-65909 GCA_003573665.1 Oxygymnocypris stewartii
ATTTATTATATATATATATATAGTAATATTAATCATAATAAGATGCAGTAAAAAGAGTAACATTGAGCTGCACAAAAAAGTATTGTTTACAGTAAATGTTATATATATTCATCCTTAAGATAAGAGTAATGTACTTTTCGATACAAAACTGTAGATTTACAAATGTATGTATATTAGTGCATATATACACATACACTGTATTGCCAAAAGTATTGGGTCACCCCTTCTAATGAAAGGTTTGACTACTTTAGTAATTTCCATGAGTACAAATCTTAATGTTTAAGCATTTAATGATATTCTAGGGGATTGTGTGCTTCTAATTGTATAGCATCAGTTTGGACAGAACCCTTTTCTATTCTAACATGACAGTGACTCTGTGTATAAGACAAGGATCAAAGAGAAATGATGATTCAGTCAGTGTGGAAGAACTTGACTGGTCTGCAGAAAGACAAGTCCTAATCCCAGCTGAACACCTCTGGTGTGACTTTAAATGCAGACCTTGAGCCAAAAATTAATCACCATACACCAATGACTTCAATATATGGACAAAGGTACTGGGACACCTCCTTCTTTTGAAGAGAAAAAGACACTTCCAAACTGTGGCAACAAAGATGGAAACATAATTCATGTACTTAAATTGTATTTCCACCTCTTTGCAACAGTTTAGAAGTGTATGGAATGACGGTACCCAGAGGACAAGTCAGGGGGGGGGGTGAGGAGACGGGGACAAGAGAAGGGAGAGGGGGGGGGGGGGGGAGGAGAGAGTAGAGAGAGAGAGAGAGAGAGACACACAGACAGAGAGAGAGAGACAGAGAGACACACCACAGATATATATATATATATATATATTAGATATAGTGAGAATATATATATATATATACACAAATATGCATGCACACACACAACTAGCCAGATAACTGTAAATAGTTAATAAGTTGGCATAGAACTACAGTTCTAGGATGTAATGAGTGGCTTGTTCTTGTTCTCACATCCTGCTCTGATTGGCAGAGAGCTGTTCATATCTGATCAGGTGACAGGTGGATGTTCAGTACAGCGTTTGATCAATACTTAATTTACATTAGAGATTAGAGAGAACCAGCTATGAGACTGACAGCAAACCATATGTCAGGATGACAGCGCTGTGCACTCTTTTATCCTGCTTGTCTCTCTCTCTCGTTGTATCATTAAATAAGGCTGTCATTGAGCCATATGAACTCTTTTGACCCTGAACTACACATTAGCTTTAAAACAGCATCAGTACAGACGTTTACCTGCATCTAGGAGAGGTGAGATATTGCCATCTAGTGTTGATGATCTGTACTAATTGCTTTCCTCTGTGGGAAGAAAAAACAGCCTCATTTCTCAGCTATTGGTAAACAAGAGAGTTTGTTGTGTAATGTTCAGTTTTTACCCCAAAAACCTCCCAAGCAAACGACCGCTGTGCTAGCGGTCAGGACAGGAGGAAGTGTGTTTTGCTAATGAATTATAGATGAGGTGCTTTGTAATTCCAGTACGCCTTGTGTTTACCTCTTTGAATGCCCGATGAGGTTTCTGTACCCTTCATTTACAAATTATGCTAATTGCACCTGACAGTTTGTCACGTACGGCTGCCTCCTGTTTCGATGTGACCTTTTGTTGACACCTGCTTTTCCTGTTTCCAGTGCCTTTCAGGGAAACGCCTTCCTACACAAATCGTCGGTGTGTGACCGGAGGCGACACGCTGATATCATCACGCTTGCTGCCTCGCTCTGCCTCCGACAACAATCTGAACAACGTAGCTGACACAGGCCCCATCCACTCACCAGTGCCATCTCTGAGGAGCCTGCCCCCTCTGGTGCACGCTGGGATCGACGCGGCGGCCGACGGCAGCCTGCAGAGCACGGGCAGCTCGGTCTCCTCGCACTCCCGCTCACCCTCCTTCCAGCGCGTCAGCGAGGAGCCCGGCACACACGCAGTACGCCGACACGCGCCCATCACCCACTCCCACAGCCGCGGACGCCTCAGGTGAGTCATCGCGGTTTGCACCTGCCAGAAACACTGCCGTAAAAGATTACCTGTTCATTGGGTATCATCAATTGTTCATCAACGGTCATCAATTACTCACCCTCATGTTGTTTTGAACCCATAAGACCTTTGTTTTATCTTCGGAACACAATTGAAGATATTTTTGATGAAATCCGAGAGCTCTCAGAACCCCCATAGAATAGTCAGAAAAAAACAAGAACAAAAAAAACGTGTATGTTTCTAGAACCTTCAAACAACAAAAGGATAATAATAATCTAACAACGCATTTAAAGTTGTCCAAATTAAGTCCTTAGAAATGTATATTAGTAATCAACAAGTAAGTTTCGATATATTTATGATAGGAAATTTACACAATATCTCCATGGAACATGATCTTTACTCAATATCCTAATGATTTTTTGCATAAAAGAAAAATCTATTATTTTGACCCATACAATGTATTGTTGGCTATTGCTACAACTATACCTGTGCGACTGGTTTTGTGGTTCAGGGTCACATATTCTGCATGACCATATTTTACATCCTAATTCTTACCCAATACCTAAATTTAACAACTACTTTACTAACTATAATAAGCAGCAAGCATTTAGAGTTTATTGAGGCAAAAGTCAGTAATGGTTTGTTAATTGGCGAGAATTGGACCTTAAAATAAAGTGACCAAAAAAAATAAATGTGTATATATAATGTATATAAATAAATGAGAAAAGGTGCAGAAAAGACTATCAAATCAACTCTTTATACAATTTAATGAAATGACTTTTTACAAGTTCAACGAACATTGTTGAATAACCAAATTTGACCAGTTGTTTTGTTGATTTGATCTAAATGACTAAACGATTTGTTCTCTTCCGCCAGTGAAAATAGTTCCACTACTACAGGCAAAGCCTCAAGCTTTAAGTGCCGCAGACTGACGCATTAAAAAAAACTAATTAGGTCTAATTAATCCAGTTTCCATCGCCATCAGTCTCAACCCAGCATTTGGGTTGAAAAATAACCCAGCTTTTTTTTAGAGTATAGTTTGATTCATCTAACCACATGTTTCCATGTTTATATCCATCACCACCAAATCAGCGTAGAACAGTCTGCAGATTCCCTCTGGGCTTGTGAATATTCATTCCTCCAGTAATAATCAATGATCGATTGTAAATCTCAACGTATCGGTCAGACAAGAGGGGTCAAACAATGACAAATTCAGATTTTATTTCTAAAATCTTCACTTGCAAAAGTATTATGGTGGCACCAAGGCTCAGTGGTGCCATAGGATTTGGACATGTTTTGTTCCCTCAGGGTGAAACTGTTGAAGGAGTGATTTGAAAATACAAATAGTAACATACATGATAATTATAGTACTGTCAGTTTGATGTTAGTCAAATTAATCATAACCAGTTGCAATAAAATAAGTTATAGAATTTAGCTGAACTAGAAAAAATATACGTTTTGTATAGTTTTATTTAAATATCCTTCATAAAAGAGAAATGTACATGGGTATTTTGAAATATATCATGGTACTGAAATTCATGTTAAATCGCATTTATTTGTAGTAGCATGGTATCATGGTACTTTGAAATATACCATAATACTTCCAAGAACAGTATTCTGCTACCCTGTTACATGTTCACAGTACCATAGTATTCCCATCTGATTCATCACTGTCCCACAAAACAGTCACAGAGACTCTAAGAGTAATGCCATGGTAGCGCTTAATCATATTCCCATGCATGGTTCATAAATGATTCTCCTCACGAAGTACTGATTAAATTGTTTTTTTTAATGTATTTGTATTTTATGGTAATGCTGTAGTGTTTTCAAAAGGCAACAGTGTGTGTAGTTTTGTTGAGTGTGTTTTATGAGTTATCAGAAGTTATCATGAGTTATGGCCTCAGAGACCTGTATTGAATGAAATCACTCTGATTTCTCTGCTCGTTCTCCTCCATCTAAAATACTGTTGTAATCTATCACATCCTCACAAAGCAGCATTTGATCGACATTTTCTGCTTTTAAATCCTGCTATTCAAATGTTTCATATATATTCAGATTAGACTCACCCTCTCCTGCAGAGCTGCAGGACATTGCTGGAATCGACTGTGTTTTGGCCCTTATTGAATTCCCCAGCAATATTGCTCTGAATCTCATATTGTGTATTTATTGCTGGGAGATGACTGACGGGTTTTTAGAGATCGTGAGACGTGGCACTTTATAATTGTGTTGTTTCTAAATGGACGAAAATGTTAAACTTGCGTGGATTAATGTGAAATTCCAACTCTTAGTGTTGCGTCCGATGTAAATAAGAGATACTTGAATTATAGCAAGGGTTGGTGGGTAGTGGGTGTTTTGCAGCACTAATCAGCACAAATCTGACACTGGAGACACGGCAGAGGTTGTTTATCACCACACTGCCTTTTATAGCAGGTGTAATCTTTCTACTGTCTGAAACACTCATCTGAAATGTACTAAATCACACCATTATGTGCCACACAAAGTGAGAGACCCGATCACAGTTGATTCCGATTGAGTTTGACATTAGCATTTTGCTAAGCTAACAACATGATACATTTTATATGGGAATAAAACAAACAATATATCGACTTCTAAAACCCCTTTTTGTCTATTCAAAGCTTTCACCTGCAAAAATAATCAGATGTTTTTGAATTATCTTTATCTGGAGACATTTCTCACGAAATAGTACGATTAATTCAGTGAGATTAATGCATTAGATAAATCACCATATCGTGTAATAAGTTCAATTAGAACTGTTTTATGAATTTGAGTTATTATTGAATGAAATACAGTATGAATAAACTACTGTTCAGAAATGTGGGATCAATAAGATTTATTGTGTTTTTGAAAGTTTCTTAAGCTTACCGAGGCTGCATTTATTTGCTAAAAAATACAATAACAGTAATTTTGTGCAATATTATTAACATTTAAAATGTGTATTTTAGAATGTAATTGAGGTCACATGATCCTTCAGAAATCTTTTTATTATGCTGATTTGCTGCTCAAGAAACATTTAGCAAAGTTGAAAACAGTTGCTGCTTAATATTTTTTGTGGAAACTCTGTCCCCCCCCCCGTCCCCCGTCCCCTGTCCCCTCAGGATCTGTGAAGAATAAAAAGTTCAAAAGTACATCATTTATTGACATTTATACATTTAGCAGACACTTTAATCCAAAGTGATTTACAGTGCATTCAGTTTATAAATTTTTTGTCAGTATGTGTTCCCTGGGAATTGAACCCACAACCTTTGTGCTGCTAACGCAATGCTCTGCCACTGAGCCACAGGAACAGCCTATGGCTGAATAAAATTCATTTATTTGAAATAAAGATATTTTATAACATTATAGATGTCTTTGCTGTCAGTGTTGATCAATTGAATGTGTCCTTGTTAAAATTATAAATCTCATTTAATTTTTGGATATACCTATTCACAAAGCAAATATTCCCTTTCACTTCACATTTGTGTGTGTGTGTGTGTGCGTGCGTGTGCGCGTGTGCATGTGTGGAGAGCATGTCTGTTCCTAGATAGGGATCTTACTACAGATGATCTACAGAATTGTTTACTACAAGCATATTTCAAAATATAATAATATTCATATTTCAATATATTTAGCGTCTGCTAAATGACTAAATAAAAATGGCTAGATATTACAGGGTAAGGTAGATAATGTTGTTTTGGAGGTTAGAAAAGTGATGGCTATGGCTACTTTCTGAAGCACTTCTTTGTGCTGTTTAACTTCACTTCAGCAAAACGAGTGTCTTTGTGTGCTAATTTGTACCTCAGGACTCTAATTTTACCAGCAGGTGTAGTGTACTTCTTCCGTAGAACAACACTTTAGGGCTCACTCTCGTTCATTGTGAGGTCCTGAGGGGTGTTTGCTGTGTTCTGTCCTAGTTGTCCATCTGTCAGTATTTCCTGACATCATGGCCCGCTAATAATAATAACGTGTGTTTGTGTTTAATACGCAGAATGTGATGATACCAACAGGAATTAAGCCAAAGCGCCTGTCCTTGGTGTCCGGCGTTCTATAACAGTCTCCTCTCTTTCTCTCTGGTCATTGCCCTTTGTCTGGCTGTGTCCACCTGTCACTCCCTGAGGTGAGTGTGGTGACCAGGAGAGTGTGTAATTAGTGCCGTAGCGGTGCGGTCAGCGCTGGCCGCCCACTTCCTGTTCAGGGTCAGATTCGAGGCCATGACACGTTGTTCTAAATATTGTCAAAGTGGATTTAGATATCACAGGTCGCTGGGCGCACGAGCGGCAACAGCACAGAGGAATCAAAGGTCAGAGGTCAAGCGCGAGTGCTATTGGTTGACTGTGTATGATATCGAGTTAGATTTGACTCTTGCTATGATATGAATCCTTAAGTTAGAAAATAAAAATAAGATTTCGATCTACGTGAAGTTATATCACGGAATATATGTTGTCACTTCAAATTATTTTACATATATTTAAACCATCAAATGTGTTCATGTTTGGAGAGATTAAATAACAATGAAAATTGGTCATTTATATTATATAGTATTTACTAAATAAATTACATGGAATTAAGTGTGACAGTAGCTCAGCCTCTTTAAATAACACTGCAATTCATATTTTTTATCTTGTTTTCCATTACAAATATCTAACGATTTATCACTCTTATATCAAGACACATTTCCTTGAGAAGCAAAATGACAAAAACTGTTATTTTCTGAAAAATCTAAATCTGAGTGACTTTATGGTTAATATATGTTTAGAAAACGATAAAGGGGTAAGTCAAATATATTTTTCCCTTTGAATTTAGTTTTTATTCTTTACCCTATTGCCAGATAACGTACACATTTAAAAAATAAAAATATATAATATCTTTAAAAAATAAATATAATTACATTTTTTTTTACTGGAAAACAATTGAATACGTACAAAAGTGTACTTTTTATAAAGGTACCGCCCCAGTGACAGCTTTTGTACCTTTATATCTGAGAGTGTGCACACAGAATGCTAATTTATGGGATTCATTGCAATATTTAAATGCCATTGTAATTTCCAAAACAGTTGGCCTTTAAGCAGTTATATAATATAATAAATGAGACAGCATCTTGATGAAGTCTGTCATAGACAGTGTGTTCAGAAATAATGAACCGTCTGGGAGATTGCTCTTTTGATGTCATTGTATAAGTAAAGGTGACATGCACATTACAGATTTGTGCTCCGCTCAGTAGTAGCCGTTTCATTCGGCTTTAGTGATATTGAGACCGGACAACAACCGTGTGAGTTACAAAATATCTCATTAAAGCTCTGAATATCTGCTGCAGTGTTCCTCATGAATAATACACAGTGAAAACTAAGTAAGTTTTCTTTCCTGTGAAAACATGATGATAAAAGCATTCTGATGGGCCGGTGTGAACGAAAGGTTAAAGCTCATCACTCATCATTAACATGTCTCTTTTACCACCGGTTAGGAGGCTAAAATTGAGACCTTACCTCACTTCTGCTGTTTCATTACTTTGCCGATTTATGAGCTCCGTTTAGAGAGGAAAAAGAGAGAGGGAAGGAGAATTGAGTGATTTATTGATGCAAAAGGGAATCAATTTTGTTTGTGCAAGGCAGGTAAATGAGGTGTCACTCTGAAAGAGCATGATGGATCCCACCCTCAGGACATCCTCGACACTCACACGTAAACTGACTTCCTATTGGACGACGGGAGATTTAAGGGGTCAACATCATCTTCTGCATTCCTATTGGCTTGTTCTTTATCTCTGGCTTATTCCTTATTCACACTTGTGGTCATTCGGATTTAAAACCAGAGCATCAAATCATTTATTTATGGGTGAATCTCACAAAAACATGCTCAGGTGATATTTCACACAGGAATCAACGGAAAAATGAAATGTATCTTAACTATAGTTTATAAATTATAAATATTTATATATTTGATTTTTAAATAAGAAATGCAGTGTGTGAAATATAATTTAAATAAACATATTTATTAGTTATATATAATGTTTTGCATGATAGTTAAAACCTATTTTAAAATCATGATTTTACTTCTCAGGGGTGATTCCTATTAAATCAATTACAATTAACAGAGTAAACAGTTACCGTAAAAAATACTGTAATACTTCATTTAGTGTAAATTATAAAAAATATTTAAAAAAATGAAAATATTTTCAAATTAATCATTTTTTATAAATTCAAGAATAATTAATTTATTTCCCATGAATTTCTATGATTATTGTCATAATGCAAAACAGCTTAATAATTCTACAACTTCCGTTTCTGATTACTTATTCTATATATATATATATATACAAAAATATATATACAATGTTCTTACTTTCTTTGGTGTGAAAGATGTAATTTCTTGACAGGTTTCATGTGATTCACAGAAAGATTGTCTTTTTCTTTGCAAAATATTCAGAAGTATTAAAAAGAACAAAAATTGAAGAAAAGTTTTTGAGAGAGAGAGGAGAAAAAGGAAAAACTAATTATTAATAGCAGTGTTTCCAAAATTGCTGGGAGGTTGGGATGACCCAGTAAACACAAGCATTCACGCATGCACACACACACATGCACGCTTGCACACACACACACACACACACACACACAGAGACACACACACACACACACACACACACACACACACACACAGACACACACACACACACACACAGACAGACAGACACACACACACACACACAGAGACACAGACAAACACACACACACAGACACACACACACACACACACACACATCTAGGCTCTGTCGGAGGAAGGGCTTTACACTGTCTCCATTACACTCAATTAACCCCTAAAAGGGGCAAGACAGACAGAGAGATTCTGACAGAAGAACGGAAGAGATGAGAGAGAGCGAGACGTAACTCATTTCATTCTTTCATCTTCGTCCGTCTACAGAGACCATTTTACGATTGTGCACTTATGCAAATAACCGTTTTCAAGATAATGACTGATTTTGATGCCTTATTCTGTTATTACAAAGCATACGAGTCTCTCTCCATTGTGGCTGGACTGGTTGTTCTCAACATCATTTTTTCAGAGCCCAAGGGGTTATTTCTTCAAGATAAAGTCTTTTAGTTTTATTCCTATTATCAGGTGAGGATGGAAGCTTCCTTTAGCTGACATTTTTAAAGAAAAGCATAGTTTGATAGCACCACGAGACAGCTGATGAAAAAGCTGTGATGAAAAAGCAAGTCACGTTGAATCTATTTTTGTTATGGCAATGACATCAATATTTCTTTGTGACCTTAGTTGTAATATATGCTAAAGAACCTGTCACACTAAAGCACAAATATCTTTCCCTCAATTACTGCAAAATATTTCACCTAGATCATTGTTTTAAGTAGTTCTGTAGCTTAAAAATAGTATTCTATTGTAAAATACCAAAAATATGTATATTAATATATATCAAACAATATATGAATGTATCATATAAATATCAGTAATAATATTTCACAAAATAGCATTGTGAGTGCATGCGCATGTGTATGCATGTGTGCGTGTGTGTGGGGTTGTTGTTAACTAAAAGTAAAACTATTAAAAATAATAAAATGTATTTGTTGTTTGAAATATGATCTAAATTTGTTATAAAACTTGTTTTAACTTAGCCTGTAGAAATATAAACTAATAAACATTACAACAGAACATAACATTTCAAAATATAACTATAATTAAAAAGAAAACTGATGTTTATGTATGTATGTGTATATTTATCTATATATATATATAATGTTGTTATTTTGGGAAATTGTATGTGCAGTTGTAATTTTTTTAAGTTTCTAGTTATATATAGTTTTTTTATTTGAATTTGTTCATCTAATATTTATATTTTATTTCAGTTTTTGAATAGTTCTAGTTAACAACTGTTTTTATGGATGGATGGATTTAGATTTATAGGTTAAGGTTACTTTTTTTATCTAAGCTTTATTTCAAACAACGAAACCCTTTTTTTATTTGTAATAGTTTTACTTTTAGCTAACAATAACATATCTGTCATGTTGTAGAAAGTGTAGAAAGTTGAGATGCTTGTGTCTATGGCCCCAGATAACACACATATGACAAGTACGTTTGTGGAGTTATTCCCAGCATGATGACAGCATGGAGACGTAGTCTTTGACTTCGGATCAAGCTGCTGTTACCTAAAGAGAGAGCAAGAGTCGTGAACAACGGCAGAAAAGAAGCCTCTGATTCATTGTTGACACGAGCACCCGGCGAAGCAAGACAGTTGCTTTCAATTTATCTCTCCATGATGGTAGTTGCCAGGGTTACCGAAGTATAGTTGGTGTCCAAGGAGGCAGCCGAGAGGATGCTCAGGGGAGGTATAGAGCCAGTATATCACTTTTTCACACCCTTCACCAGGACACTGTATGCCTGGGGGGTTTAGTGTGGTCGATTAGGGAAAGGTTGTTGTTGTGTGTGGGGTTCCGAGGGTTACACATGTTTATGTGTGTGTTAATACTTAAAGGTGCTTGTGATTAAGTTTGAATGAAGTCAGTCCTTCTCGACAGAGAAACACATGTTAGAGTACAGTACATTTACATTTATGCATTTAGCAGACGCTTTTATCCAAAGCGACTTACAATTGCATTCAGGCTATACATTTTCATTAGTATATGTGTTCCCTGGAATCGAACCCACAACCTTTTGCGCTGCTGACGCAATGCTCTACCACAGCAGAGCAGGGCAACAGATGCGTTTTTGAATGTTCAAATAAAACATTTTGAGACAATGTAGGAATGTTTGAATATTTATTAAAAAAATATTGGCTTTAAAGCTGTATTTTAATTTTCAAATTGAACTCGTTCATCATGGGCATTTTTTTTCTTAATTGAATGTTTTGATCGTTGCAGGCACATCTGAAACAAACCATTTGGGCATCATTTTGTGTTTCTGTTTTTAAAATCTTTAAATCTTTTTTTGGCATTACAGACATTTGTTTTATATTTATGTAAGTGAAAGTGCCTGTCTATACAGCATCTTTAGAGCATCTCGTAGATTAAAACATTTATATTGCACTTGTTTAGGCATCATAGGTGTGTTCAAATGAAATGCTTTCAAATGAAACATTTATGGCCATCTTATGAATATTTGAATGTTTTAGTTTAACATTTTAGCCATCATAGACATATTTACCTATGAATCGAACCATGTTAAACATTACACGAAAGTTTGAAGGTAACACTTGATATAGTCCACTTTAGACATTCTACTACAGTAAGTAACTTTTTAACTACATGTCAACTAGCAGTCATTAGAGTATTAGTAGACTGTCTGCTTAATATCTTCTAACACTTTATTTTGATGGGCATACAACATACTGACTATCAGAAACTTTGCAACTATTGGAAACTGTTACTGAATATTTTTTATCAGTTTTAATTTAACATTTTAAACAGATTCAATGCTTTGAAAATTGATTGATTGAATCAATATTATTTGGGTTTCATAGGCACGTTTGAATGAAACACATTTTTCAATTTTCAAATGTTTGAATCAGTCATTTTTAGGCATCATGCATGTTTAAATCTTGTATAAAATAGTTGTGAATCACAAGCACAGTTAAATCGAATGCTGGAACTGTCGGTAGGTAGATTGTGAGTTTTGAAACGCAGCACATGTCTTTGTGGAAGGAAGTTCCTCGTGCATGAGAAGAGTCAGATCTGCCGGAGTGTGACGTTAATGTCATCTACAGGCTGCACTGCTTCAAATCTATCGTCTTACAAATGTCCTAAATAAAAAGAACACTTGTCAGAGGCTGTGTATGTCTGTTTTTATGATGATTGATGTGTGTGAAATATGGTATTACTGCAGAACCCGCCGATGATTTTCAGCGCTGTTTATTACAGGCTTGAGGCGGCTCTGACTGATCAATACTGAGTCAGAGGAAACCGTGACGACAGGACCTCTCTGTCTCTCATCCGTTCTCTCACTTCTTACAGCCTCTGTCCATCATTTCTTCTCTGATACGTTCTCTTTTCCATCCTTCTTTGCTTTACGGCCTTTTTCTCTTCCTCTCTCGGTTTCTTATCATCTCGCTGCCCTTAAATTCCTCTCTCTTTCTTGTTACTCTGCGTGTACATGCTGCAGTCACTCTAGCCCCGTACCGCTGCAGTAATTGGAAAGCCGTCATTGAGCTAGATGTTTAGAGCGAGGGATAGATGAGAGAGATAGCTGGAAAGAGTGCATGAATATGCATGTGTTTGGGCTGACTGATTTTGACAATAAAGACAAAGGTTTAAGGGTAACGCTTTACAGTAAGGCTTTATTTGTTAACGGTAGTTAACTATATAAACTAACAATAAAAAAACCTAAATCATTTAATAATCTACTGTAAGAGAGTATTGCTTATAAGTTAATGCATTAAATATAGTTAACAAATGGAACCTTATTGTAAAGTGTTTCCGGTGTAAGAATTTCCTCACTCATGCTGGCAGATATCAGCTTCTTTTTGAGAATCAAAAGAGAGGAGTCTGTTCGCTAAAGAGTTGCACCTGTTTTTGCATGGAAAAATCTAGCACAAAAACCTGCTAAATGTTCACTGACCACTTGCAATCCAGTTTAACTACTGTGTAAGCCAGGGATAGGCAACTTCGGTCCTGGAGGGCCGGTGTCCTGCAGAGTTTAGCTCCAATCCTGGTCAAACACACCTGAAGAAGCGAATCAATGTCTTTAAGATCACTAGAAAGTTACAGACAGGTGTGTTTGATTAGGGTTGGAGCCAAAGTTGCCTATCCCTGGTGTAAGCCATATATACATATTTATTTATTTTTTTACATTTTATGCATACATTATACATACAAGCACAGCTTCAGTTGCTGCAAAATAAAGAAAAAGTACTAAGACTTTTTTAATATGAAATCAAACCCCATGCATTGTATATTATATAATATAAAGTATAATATAGTATACACACACACACACACACACACACACACACATACTGTATGTATATATATATATATATGTATATGTATATATACCCAGTAAAGTTTGCCAGATTATTGAAGTATGCTGCTTTCTCCACTATTAATTCAGTGCATGTTTGTTATTTACCTTATTTGCATAGCACCTTTAGTGTATCAGGTATAAAACAGCACAAATAAACAATGCATAAACAAGTGTGAGTCATTCTCAATGAATTCACCCCAAAACACTTTAATTAGATATTAACAGGGAAAGTTAATATCCTTAGGACACAAAAACCTGTTAAAGCCCATTAAACATCATTCTCTCGTGTGTGTTTTGCTGTACTTCTAGTTTGATTCCTGACTGGACTGAAAACAGGAATCATAATGAGATGTTGCCTTTTCGCCTGTGTGTGTGTGCGCGTGTGTGTGTGCACGCGCGCGCCTGTGGAATGAATGGGTGAACGATTTGCGATGAATGAGAGAGACAGGGCTATAGCCACTCTGCCTGCAGCTGCATTAACATTCAGAAGCTGTCTTACTGATAGAGAGAGAGAGGGAAAGAGACGGGGAGAGCAGAGAGAGAGGGAGGGGAGGACTTGGAGGGCAGAGAGGGAGAGAGCGGGGGTAGGAGGGGCTGTTGATTACAGCACTAGGATTGAGTATGTATGTGTGTTTGTGGGTGCAGGGCTGTTTTAGGGGGGTGAGGTGAGTCATGCTCAACCCCCCCACACACTAATCAATCCGGACCCCTGGCGCCCGCGCGTTGTCGTCTGCATCCGTCCGCGTACGGATAGAATGTTGAGGGCGGGGAGCGCACCAGCCCAGCCACGGGGAAACGACGCAGCCGCATCACAGCGTGTGTGCGTGTGCGAGCGTGTGTGCCAGAGCCACGGGGAGTGAACATGCCCCACTCGCGGCGAGTGCAGCCCGCGCGCTCGGCGCCGTTCGCGACAGGCAGCCGTTAACGGGAGCGAGGGGGAGGGCGGGAAGCTCTCAGAGGGAGGAGAGGTGGAAGAAAGGAGGAGAGAGGAGAAGAGGGATAGGAAGAGAGGGAGTGAGCCGCTTTCACCTGACGCTGGCCCAGGCCGGTTCGGGAATATCGAGGAGGAGACCCGCACACGCACGCATACACGCGCTCTTCTTGCGGGACCATGTCTGTGACTACCGGATTTGGCTACCAGTTGCCGGGCATCACCACGGTAACCTATGTTTTTGTTTACAGCCCGGGGACGGTCCAGCGGGACCCCAGCCCTCCTCCCGTGGGGCCCTCGCACACACTCTCAGGAGCCCGGGGCCCCAAACGGAAACTCTACAGCGCCGTACCGGGGCGCACCTTCATCGTGGTCAAACCGTACACACCGCAGGGAGAGGGAGAGATCCAGCTGAACCGCGGAGAGAGGGTCAAAGGTGAGTGCCCGATCCCTGCTAATCGCTTTGCACTTGACAGCTGTCAATCATCTGGAAAAGAGGGGTGGGGTTAGGTCAAGTTTACTCTGTGATCATGGTTTGTGCGTTGCAATGTCTCTCTCATGCTGACTTATTACTTTCTTGCAAAAAAAATACTAATAGTTTTTCACATAATAATGAGTAATGGAAGAGGGGAAACTGTTGTCATGAACTGACAAGGCTGTTTGGATTATTTGATTTCAACTAATTTTGTTTAGGAACTAAAACGGAGTAATATCGGTTGATCATCTCAAAATGGCATTCTGTCAAAAAAATCTAAATAAATAATGATAATAATTCTGATTTTCCCTGTGTTCATGCTTTGTAAATTATTTATACAGCTGTATTTTTTATTTATAAAATTGATGTGCTGAATTAAATGTAATTAAATAGTTTATTATAGTGCTGGGGAATGATTAATCGCATCCAAAATAAAAGTTTTTGTGTACATAAAATATGTATGTGTACCGTGTATATTTATTATGTATATATAAATACACACACACATGCATGTATATATTTAAGAAAAATATGTTATGTTTATATATTAAATGTATTTATATATAATATAAATTATATGAATATAAATGTATACATGTAAATAAATATACACAGTACACACACTTATATAATATAATATATAATCTTTTTTAATTAACTGTTGCCCAGCGTCAATTATTATTTTTCATATTTATTATTTTAATAAAACAAAAATATATACACAAATAGTGTTATAGATGTATTAATCGTTTTCTGAAATGCAACACATAATAAATATTCTCTAAAAATGTTATAGATATTTGCTAATAAATGTTAAAATGTTTTAACTTTATTAATAATCTGTTGGATACAGTGAAACATTGTCATTGCTATAAGCAGAAAATGGTTTGAGACCGTAGAACTAGATCTGCTGGCTGAGTTCTGAACAGGATGTAGCTGGATCCACAGTGACCTACAGATTGTCTGTTTTGTAAGATTCCATCTTTAACATGTCATCTGTGCTGGTATGTCTGAGAACGGGGAGACTATGGGTTGTCGTCTGTCAAACACTGCTCTCTGGAGACCGTCTCTCACATCACACACACTGACGCTCAGCTGTAAGGGACATGCTCGCTTGCTTATGTGCTCTAGCTAGGGAATCTTGATCCAGAGGAGATTCAGCTCAGACAGTATTCATGCATTTGTGCTGTCTATGTGTGATGCTTTTAAAATATGTGGTTGTAACTCATACTCACTGTTGAGCGTGTGAATGAACGCTGTAGAAGTGTGTGCGCGCTCATGGCTCAGGTTCATGGCTTATGTGTTGTTCTGTTCTTGTCTCCATTCATGCTTCAAACCAGACTACCACTCAAACGCAGTGGAAGGTAAATGACTCTGCATCCATCCCACTGCCCTCCAGTGTGTATGAGTGTGTGTGTCCCGTGCACAGCCCCATACAGTGGTGTTTTTATCCTTCAGTAACTCTTTCTTCCCACTCTGCCCTATCTGCACGCTCACACATCTATACCCAGCACCCTGAACACATACATGACAATGTTACCATGTTTCCTTCCTCCCTCTGGAAGCTGTACATAAAAATAATGCAAATATTCAGATTTCTGTCGCATTTAATGCTTAAAGCATTTGAATAGAGTATAATTCTTCTGCTTGTACCCAGAGGAGGCTGTTATTGCTCTGAGGTTGCTCATGTGTAGCTCAGACAAGTTAGTGGAGCTTCATTTAAGTGTTAAATTTGTCTCAGATGTTGCTACAAAAAATTCCTTCTGAGAAATACAAATAGACATGCATTAGATTAATATCTGCGTGTAGCTTGAGTAAATGTTTGTATATTTATACCGCCAACAGAGCTTAGATCATTTGGTCTTGAAAGAATTTGAATGGAAGTTGTTGTTGTGATTATTATTGCTCAAATGCTGCTTTTTATTGCAGTTCTTGAGACTTAATAAATGTTCTAGTAATGCTGCATTTATATATGAGCAGATGTTTCTCTTAAAATTCCTTGTTGGAAATGCACATAGACATACATGAGATTAATATTTGCATACGGTACGAGTAAAAAGTATATTTTTATGACACTGACAGTTCTCAAATCGTTTGGTCTTGAATAATCTGAATAGAAGTTGTTATTGTTGTTAATATAATATGTTTAGAACTGCTTTTTAATTGCAGTCCTTAAGACTCAATGAAGGTCCTAGTTGTGCTTCATTTAAATATTAGCTTTGTCTCAGGTGCTTCTTTCAAAATTCCTCGAGAGAAATACAGATATACTGTACATGACATACACGAGGTGAATACCTGCATACATTATTAGATATATCTCTATGCAGCTTGAAGGAATTTGCATGTAAGTAAATATTATTATTATTATTATATTGCGCTTTTGCATTCATGAGACTTCATGAACTAGTTATTCAAATATTACTTTTGTCTCAGATGTTACCCCAAAAATGTATTTAGTATAGTAACTTACAAAAGGAAACAAATAAGTCAATAAGTTAACATACGGTAACAGTATAAAACTGTAAAATTCATGTGCAATGCATAACTCAGATAACTGATCTTGGATGGATGGATTTTATAAGAAATTATCTTCTTGAGATCTTTGGTATATTATTAACTCAGTTTGTAATCTTTTCTGAATGTCTTGAGGTAGCATTACTAGTCTTCTCCTACTACTAGTTCTTAATAAAAAAAAAAGCAATTTAATCGAATTGCTGCCTGGGAGAAACATCTGAGATATCATAGAGATCTTATTTGTAATTGTACTGTCCTATGGGACATGATCGTTTAGTCCAAAACAGCTGCGCATACGCGTCTCTGAGAACATCCTGACTCACATTCCTGTGCTGGGCAGCCGGTGCATTAGTGGCCGTGAAGTGCCAGGATGTCCATGCTGGTGGAGATGGAGTTTCCGCTATAATCTGGTGGCACCATGACAGCATGCGGCTTGTGCCAGCTCAGAAACTGGCAGGACAAACCATATGCTGGACACACGATGCATCTGTGATGTAATGACACCATATGTCAAAAAAACTTTAATATTTCCGGTGCACTCTTATTTTAGCACCTCTGTGACCTTAGAAAGAGACGAGCAAGGAAACCAGCACTCTCTCTTTGACTCCCAGCTCCTGATATATTCATAATGCCTGTCTCACTGATGTTCATTAATGTAAGAGTCACTGGTGGGAAAACAACATCTTATTTTCAGCTTCAGCAACGCTATGCAGTGGTTCTCATTTGTTAACCATTCAGTTTTGAACTTTAATGTATCCTGAATTTGGGTTTATATCAAATGTATTTATTTTTATATTATGAATATATATTTATATATAATATACACAATTCAATGTTTTATGGTAATTTATCATATTATAAAATTGATTTTATATATATATATATATTAGTGGTGGGCCGTTATCGGCGTTAACGTGCTGCGTTAACGCGAGACTCTTATCGGGCGATTAAAAAAATATCGCCGTTAATCTATTCTCAAAGTTGGGTTGGGAGCTGGGTCTATACTACGCAAGCTATGATGACTTTCACCCTGATATTTTAGCGCGGATGTATACCTAGCCGAATTGCACTGTAGGGGGCGAGAACGAGTCTTCGAACTAGAGGCTCGCAGTCCGTGATGGACAGATTGTTAACGGCTGGTCTATGTGGTAATACAAGGACATCCAAACGCTCACCTATCATTCATCAACCTCAAATATGGCTTTTCATCTGAAAGATGTATGTAGTAGCAACTTTACATGGCCGCTCAATATGATGGTAACCTAGAGAAATGTGCGCTATTGAAGTGTTTGTGTGGAAGCGCGTTTGCTGCGGGACAGGCTCCGGTGCGTTCACTTGCTCTTAAAATCTCCGTCATTCTTGGTAATACAGATAAAAGTAGCCTAATACATCTTTCGAATCTGTAAAGACTCTACGTTTATTTGTGTGCACTCAGAATAACAACGAAACGTTGCGCTTTTAAGCAAACAGGATGCGCTTTAGGTCTCATGTGAACTTGAGCGAGAAACTCCGTCTTTGAAAAATATATCTATAGCAGACGCGATTTCTTTAAGACTGCAAGGGAAGCTCAGCTTCCCCTATAATTGTCAAAAAATGAATGGTCAAATATATGTACTATTATGTTAACATTTTATTGACTAAAAATGCGTTAAACACGTTCATCTCGAACGAAAACAATTTCGTTCAGAATCTAGGTCGGCTGACTCGATTTCCTTCTCATTCATTCCCGTAGCGTACAGTGCATTACTCTGTTGAAGCCCAGCGTCCATTGACTTCAATGGGGCTGCTTTAAACAGTTTTTTTCAGTGCTTAGAAACAAGACGGTCATTGGATAATGCTGCGATTATGTCCCGCCCACGGACGCTCAGCGTCTCTGGGATGAATGGAGGAGTGGGCTGGCCCGGACTCCGAGCGTCTGCGTGATGATTGGAGGGTCTGTCGAAAGACTGCATCTCCATTTGATTGACAGCGATTTTGTACTATAAAAGTCACTGACACTGAAGCTATTCGAGCTCAGTCCCATCGCGGAAGTGTAGTCGAAAGACAAACTGCTGCAACCTATTTCTTGGTATTTGCTTGGTGAAATTGCTAGCCAATTTTCATCATACATTTCACCCAGATTCCTTGTTTCAGTTCAACCTAATTCCCATATTTCGAGTTTAATATCTTTTTTTAGATCGTTTGTTCATTCATTCATTCATACATACAGTAGGCTAGAAAATTTTCTTGAAAAGGAATGTTGGGCAGAATTTAGGTATAAATAAATGGTAAATTTTTATGATGTTGGCCAAAAATGAGCTTCCCCTCTTTGAAAGACCAGCAGCCGCCACTGATCTATAGAGAGTGAAATGTCTAAAAAATAAAAATAGAAGACGTGTGTGTTAGCATGGATGATTTACATGAAATTTAATCTGTGCAACACTGTGCATAAAATGGCTTTCAGTTCAATATAATAACAAAAAACGACATTTTGGGTTTTTATTCAACTAATAAGGTGGGCACGCTGTGATCTGTACTATATTTTTACTGTAATTGACAGTTATCGCCAAAAAAAACAAACAAAACAACAACAAGGGAGTGGGAGGAAATGGGAGTCATTCTTCCGGGAGTGGAACGGGATTTTCCTCCAGTTTTTTCGTGGGATTGGGACGGGAAGAGATTAAAGTTTGTGATGCATTCTGGAAACAGGAGATGAGCCCCTGGTCTAATGCGCCACCTGGCTTGAGAAACCCGTTCTCAAAGACTTACTTTTAGTCATTATTTGGGTAGCACACATATTCTGAATGCCTTCGGCAGAATTCAAATGAGCCATTTTAATCTAGATTAATTCCAAAATTAATCTATGCCCACCACTAATATATATATATATATATATAAACACATTTTTGTAAATATTTTATTATATCTTTTCATGTGACAACACTGAAGAAATGACACTTTGCTACAATCTAAAGTAGTGAGTGTACAGCTTGAATAACAGTGTAAATTTGCTGTTCCCTCAAAATAACTCAACACACAACCAGTAATGTCTAAACCGCTGGCCACAAAAGTGAGTACACCCCTTGTGTGAAAATGACAAGTGAAAATGTCCAAATTGGGCCCAATTAGCCATTTTCTCTCCCCGGTGTCATGTGACTCTTTATTATTACAAGGCCTCAGGTGTTAATTGGGAGCAGGTGTTAAGAGAGCAGGTGTTATCACTCTCACTCTCTCATACTGGTCTCTGGAAATTCAACATGGCACCTCATGGCAAAGAACTCTCTGTGGATCTGAAAAAAATAATTGTTGCTCTACATAAAGATGGCGTAGGCAATAAGAAGATTGCCAAGACCCTGAAACTGAGCTGCAGCACGGTGGCCAAGACCATAGAGCGGTTTAACAGGACATTTTCCACTCAGAACAGGCCTCAATATGGTCGACCAAAGAAGTTGAGTGCACGTGCTCAGCATCATATACAGAGGTTGTGTTTGGGAAATAGACGTAGGAGTGCTGCCAGCATTGCTGCAGAGGTTGAAGGAGTGGGGGGTCAGCCTGTCAGTGCTCAGACCATACGCCGCACACTGCATCAAACTGGTCTGCATGGCTGTCGTCCCAGAAGGAAGCCTCTTCTAAAGATGATGCACAAGAAAGTAGGGCTGCACGATATGTCGCATGTGATATTTAATGCGCATCTTGTCAGCTGGTCTTGTAATCAGCTGACAAAATTCAAAATTTGGATTTAGAATTTTGCAAGCACATTTTTCCCCATCTAGAATAATCCAGAGATTTTGTTTAAGAACCTCTTCTGCGCACCCATGTATGCAACTTGTGTAGAATTACTGGTGAATGAGACCTGGTGAGCGTGTTGTGTGTGATGTGATTTTGTGCCTCAATCGCATTAGTTCACCTTTCGCGACTCTCGCTCCCTGATAAAATCACGTTTGGGTGCACAAATATCTGAGAGACCTTGAGGACTGAATAAACCCGCTCCTGACTTCAGGTTGATAACCTTTAACGTGCTCATGTGGGAATATTTTGATGGTCCTTTGGTTCATACAGATGTGAAATGCATTTTGACTGCTTGGCTTTAGTTCATTGGAGCTTACTAACGTCAGCCTTGCTTTGAGGTCACAGGTGATAAACGGATGAGGGCTGGAAATATATTCCCCTCACAGGGGTGAGACCTGCTATTGAAGAGTAGTATTTTTAGTTTAGCATTTTTAGGGCAGATCGGGTAAAGTCTCATCTCAGGCTTGATATGTGATTGATACATTTGTGAGAAACCAAAGGTTGGAGTGTATGTTTTTACACAAATGTGACATGCATGATATATATTAGTATATGCTTTCAATTTATTGCATATTTTGCAAACCAGTACATTTGATATCCCTACTTCTGATTTCTCCATGCTCAATTTGAGTACAAGAGTTAAGTACCAATCTATAATTACTAAGTCAACATAATCATAGACATCACATTTGGAAGCCCAAGCCAAGGACTTCCAGAATAAATACTGAGGAGTACAACTGACATTCACAATTAGCTGTTGTCTGTTGTTCAAAGAGACAGTACGTCTAACGCTTTATCTATTTCTGCTTCTCTTACAGTGCTGTTTACCTGTTTTTCCCTCACTCTTATTCTTTGTCTTTTTCTCTTTTCTCTCATTCCATTTTCTGACAGAAGAGAATGTTTATGAGGAGATCATGCTCGGTAAACATGAAGCCCACTCATCTCCACCTGTCTTTCCTCTATCCTGTTTATAGCTCTTGTATGATATTCAGTAGATACTGATAGTACCGACATAGTTATCTGTAGAGAGAAGTATGCTGGTAAAATCAGCATTGTAGACCAACATATGCACACTTTGTCTTGTTGTAGAGCTCTGACGTATGTGTGTGTTGTCTCTCGCTGGCAGAGTCTGTCAAAGAAAGTGAAGAGGAAGGTAAATTCTTTAGTGTAGAGCCCTGTGCACTGCGCTGTTCCTGCTGGACTATCTGTAGACTGCTTTAGGTCATACAGAACCAGTTTGAGACCACAGACCACCAATAGAATGAAGATCCCCATAGATCCAGTGCAGTAGGTTACTAGGTTTTAGCGAAAAAGGATGGAATGATGGATGAGGTTTGCTGTGTGCTTTTGTGTGTGTGTCCAAATATCATTACAAAGATGGTGAAACCTACATTTTAGGAAGCCTACCATTATATGAAGTAAAACAACTTCATAAAGACATTGACAATGACTTATGCTTTGTTTCGTATGTAAAAATGACAGACAATCGGGTCTGTAGTAATTACATTTGGCTAAATTTAGAGATTGTTTGTCCCTAAACATTGTCAGCTTGAGAGATTAAAGTTAAAAATAAATAAATAGAAATCTATACTGAAAGATAGTCTTTTTGCCTTTGCTATTTCCTTCTGAAATTATATTTGCTGATTTGATGAAGACACTTTTCTTATTAATATCAATGTTGAAAATTGTTTTGCTGCTTAATTTTTTTAAGAAACTGTGAAATCTTAAGTATTCCAAGGTTTTGACCAGTATCTATCCATCTATCTGTGTCTAACACTTAAATATATATATATATATATATACACACACACACATGCATATATACAATCATGGCCAAAAATATCGGCACCCTTGGTAAATATGATCAAAGAAGGCTGTGAAAATGAATCTGCATTGTTAATCATTTTGATTTTACATTACACTTTTTATTTCATTTTGACTATGATATTGTGTAAGATCTTGTAACAGTGTGTAAATATGGTTATATTTTCTGTTTTATGTCCCCGTGCTGTCAAATTCATTTCATTCATTCATTTCATTTTTCCCTTTTTTCTTAATGTCATCAGAAGAATCTCCCTATGTAGACCATTATGTAGAGCAGGAAATTAAGGAGGAGGATGGCCATGGTTCTATGGACGATAAAGGTAATCTTACCCTTGTAGCTAAATGTAGAGAAGTCTGCTGTAGGTGTAGATTAAAATAGATCTGTGTCTGTTTTTATATCTGTGATAAGTTTTAAATCTCTTAATGATTTCCTGCATGATCTTGAATGCATTCCCTGTTAATTTCATTCCATCGACAACAAGGTAATATAAAAATGTGTATCCTGTTTAGCTCAATCAGAATGTCATCTGTGATTGAAATCAATCAAGAGAGATAAACACGGCCGCTGGTCTTACGGGTGTTGTTGTTTAACATTAGTGGGTGTTGATGCATGTGATAGTCTTACAGTGTAACGGAAACGTGTCTGTCGCACGCATGATGTTGTTAATATTCCACAAGCATTGGGAGTGTCCCACAGCCATTAATCATGTTTGTGAATGTCTAATCTGGCTGTTATTTGCAGCAATTCCATTTTCATGCCTGTCTTAAAGATTAATAAGTAGAGGTGTACGAGACTAGAGAATGCTGGGAAACATGAGCTCACACTGATAATCTACTCTGTGACAAAGTAATGGCTAGTTCAATCAAAGACCATGTGACTGTGTCATTTTAGAGTTCAAGGTCTGCAGGGTAGTTTGAACACTTCTTTAGCTAAATGGGAGCGAAATTGTTGAGTTTCTTGGTTCAAAAATGGCCTTTATTGAAGCAAGGGATAAAGGAACTGTCTTAAAAACTGTGTCCTAGAAACAATGGCTGTTTGGAAACGAAAGAAGTCGATTTGCTTGCTCGCTGTTCAGTAAGTCTGTGCCAAAAGCAAACAGCATTTTTTTATGAAGTTTCCTTTTAAAAGGTCCCTATTATTCCCCCTTTTACAAGACGTAATATACGTCTCAGGTGTCCCCAGAATGTGTCTGTGAAGTTTTAGCTCATAAAACTCCACAGATCATGTATTATACTGTTTTAAAAATGCCTATTTTGAGTGAAAACAGAAACACACTGTTTTGTGTATGTATCTTTAAATGCAAATGAGCAGCAGTTCCACGCCCACTTTTTCAGAATAGAGCGGTGCCTTTACCTCAGATACTATGCCCAAAACAAATCATCTGTTTGGTTTCGATTTTCATGTCTGCTGACATCATGTGTTTTAAAGCCATATCAGTTTAAACCACTTATATATGATTTTCTGTGCACACATCCGAAGCATGTACACCGAAAGCGGCTGTCACAAGGCATGTGAGTACTAAACGATGTTCTCTTTTATGTCTTATTGCGCTTAAACTGTCAAATACACAAGTTTATGTTACAAGTTTATGTTAAAAGCATGCTTAAGTTACAAAAACACAGTTGGTTATGTCTGGAAAAGTAATTGCATGTTTATATTAGATCTGTGTATTAAGTGATAGCAGCATAATATACAGTACAATGGGCAGGGCCTGTAAAATGTGATGTCACGTTGTAGTAAACGGCTTGTTCTGAGACACTGCTTATGATTTATGGGGATTTATGATTTATAAATAATATTTATATATTACTTCTAACATATTTAGTTTTATACGTTTTGCTCAAAAACTGCATGCACAGGAATGTGGATATTATAGGCAGTGAGGTATACATCTGTACTGCCTGCAGAAATGGGTCAGATGGAGCAGACAGGACCGTATGCAGACTTTGGATTCGGACACAACTTAATGCATTTCTGATTATGCAAACAATCTGGCTGATTAGCCAACATAACATGGGAATCATTTTACTTCCATAATATGATGTAATTCAAATACAACAGGATGTTCAATGAGAACAAATGTAGGTAATTAGGTTTTTATCTATTGGGTATTAATTGGATTGTCACTATGACTGATAAGCAGGGAAGGTTCTTATATTTGGATAAGATTATTGATGAATTATTATTGAGAATAAGACAAACATTTGATCTTTAGTATTAGGTGATAAATCATGCACCATACGACCAAAAACCTAAATATTGATTTCATGACTTTAATGATTGTCTTACCCACATTAAGCATTCAAATAAATGTAATTTAAAATAGGCATTCATAGATGGGCTCCAGTGTTTGATTAGCTCCTCTAACATCTCCTGGTATGTTTGTCCACCTCATTAAAGATTTCCCATCGGCCAACAGTAAAACTGCAATTCTTTTAAAGTTAAAGAAATCAATTAACTTTAATTGTGCTTCTCCACTAGTTTTGAGGCGGTGTTACCGTGTGGCCCGTTTCCCCCAGCAGAGCCCCATTACTTTTCAAAGCAGCTTAATAGAATTGGTATTTGAAGAGCCCACTAGTTCCTAGTATTTGTCGAGAAGTTTGTGTTGCTGTGCTTAAAGTGAACATTTGTAAACAGCCACTTGTCCTGGCGGCCCTCGGGCAGGATCTAGCGCTTTCCATGCCAAGAGCACGATCTCTTGCTTTTCACGGTAGAGACGTAACTATGTTGAAGGCAGCTGCAGTTATTCGGGAAACAAGAGCACATCTGCCTGTCTCTTAGCAACAGGTGTATGTGCATCAGTATGGAATGTGCACTTGCCAAATAATGTGACATTTGACTGGCAAAGTTAAACTCTCTGTGATATGACAATATTTGTGTTTGGTCGGACTCTGCCAAGTCATGTGGTGTAGACAGTGACCTAAATAAATACCCACAACGCACTGACGCTCTGGGCGATGCATGTTCGACATGGTGTAATCGCTCTCAAATGTGCCAGATATATAAAATATTATTTCCCATGCAGTGTATGCAGATAAATATGACCCAGTTCTGCATCCAAAAGCAGTCAGGAAACAATTCCGCCATCTGAAATGTGATTTAAAGTGTGCATAAATACAGATGTTTGTAAGTCGGACTAGCCTTAATTTATATTTTGCAAGGTCATGTCGCAGATAATGCTCAAATCAAGCAAGCGGCGGTTTTGGATTTATGTTTGTCCGTGTGTGTTTTTTGTAGATGTTTTATGGCGTTTGTCAGCATAATGAATGGCGGTTTTGATGTAGGTTCGTATTGTCCCATTGCAGCTGTAGGGAACTCATCTCATCAACCCGCATATGGCCGTAAGAGGCTTTCTGCTGACTCATGCCTGTGTATCATAGGGTCTGTGCACTTGTGCTGACTCACTCACAACTTTTATTAAGGTGACAGAGTAGAACATATGTTGCTTTATGGTGTAAATACACTGAGTCTGAACATCTGCACTTACACAGAATACACACTCGCTCAAAGATTTAGGACACACACCATGTGCCTGATAGTGCAGCTTCACAAGGTATTAATCTTAACTAAGATTTGAAAACCTATATGACGACGTAAAATGTGTACATGCATGTATAAATGTATAAATGTTTAGATGCATTAAATTGATAAAAAATTACAGTAAAAATATTTATAATGTTACTGATAAAAGTTTCAGTTAGACTATTCACTACTAAGAGTTTTCCATAATTTATAGTTAGTAAGGTAGTTGTTAAGTTTAGGTATGGGGCAGGATTAGGGGATCTAGAATATGGTCATGGAGAATAAGGCATTAATATGTGCCTAATAAGTACTAATAAACAGCCAATATGCTAGTAAAATGCATGCTAATAAGCAACTATTTATAGTGAAAATTGTTCCTTGCAATAAAGTGTTACCAAAACACAACATTGATGATAATAAAAATGTTTCTTAAGTTCAAAATCAGCTTATTTGAATGAATTCTGAAGGATCATGTGACAGTGAAGACTGAATTAATAATTCTGCTTTGGATCACAGAAATAAATGACCTTTTAAAATATATTACAAATATATAACAATGTTTTTATTAATTTATCTCTATCCCTCTTTCTCAGTACGACTATTGCAGCTTTATCATAACATCGAGCTCTAATCTGATTGGCTGGCTTTCTGTAATTTCTGAACACACATAGTTTCATCTATCTGACTTTTGTTTGAGACACTTAGTAGCAAGTAAACAAGATATCTTTCAGTGCACCTGGATACTCTGCTCTGTATTTGAAACTGTGGTTGGATTACATCATGGAAATGTCCGCCTGCTTTCTAAGTGGGTGATTCTTGGCCAGAATAAGCTGCACTGTGAACTGCATTTATTGCTGATGATCAAAAGTCTGGCTATGAGAGTTATTATAAGTGACTACGTGGTAGTTATCTCTGAAAATCATTTCAAATGTCAGTTTTGATATCTATTTATGAGGGACTGATCAGTGCTGGTGTTTGTACTCGTTTTGTGTCTGCTTATAATGAGTCAATGTTTCGCTTACATCAGCTTGCGCTGGTTTGTATGCGATATATTTGATCCCAAGGTTAATGCGCCACTCGGTACATTTTGACTTTTGACTGACCACCTGTTTTCTCTCTCTGCTACCTTTACCTTGCGCCCCCCCCCCCCCCCAATTTTTATCAATGAATATCACAGATCATTCGAAAATGTCACATTGTGGAAGTAAAACTGATTGTAAACCATTGACTTGTTGACTTTTAAGATGCAGTTGCATGTTTAATTGGAGAGTGTAGAAAACTGTCAAGTAAAACTAATTAGTGTGTTTATACTAATTAGTACAGTAAGAACTTTACTAACATTAAAAGAGCGCAGGATACGACAGAATATAGTAGAATATAAAAGCCAGTTCACCTTTATATACAATAACAAACTCCATTATAATGTTTATAGTATAACAGGTAACACGAGCGTGGTCTTTCTCCCATCCCTTTATGAACATGCACATTAATGATGTTTGACATGATATTGCAACAGGCTTCTGGGACGAGGCTGTGTTATTTCTAAATGGTTAGAGCCTCCTGAGCAGCACCGTTTCATGTAAAGGCCCATTGTCCCCAAGGCCAGCCTGAACACACTAACAAAACGCCATTGATCAGGAGCCCATGATTGATGTTCTGATAGATAGGGACTAATCAATAGATTGAAGCAGTGTATGGGTGTGATGGGGCAGAGATGGGCTTCCTCTGTCACTGCTGCTGCTGACTGCAGACTTCCACCTCCACCACAGCAACAATCCTGACGGTGATGGAGTCCCTCCATAAACAAACTGCTGTTTGCTGATCTGAACCTGGGGAAGCCGTGCTGACAGTGAATGCGAATGAGAAATAATTCACCCAAAAATGACGCCCTGGAGCTCACACCTCTGAAAATGTTGAAGCAAATTTTCAAATAGACGTTATCTTTATTAAGAAACTGCATGTTTGAAGTCTAAACAACTATATTCTTGCCCGACCTAAAAAGCTACATTCCGTGACACAGAAACTGTTTTTTTATAAAATTGTAGTGTATTTGAGCGTCAGCCGTGACACTCAAAATTACTCGACACGGCGAAATACTTTAAGCAGAGTGATACAAACAGTGAAATGGATGCATTAATGATGCTTACATTATAACCTGTCTTAGCCTGTGCCTGTCTTAGTTTCCAAGAAGGTTTAGAGAAAATATGAAATAAGTTTAATGTTATTATAGATTATAAAGTGTTTTATAATTAAATATATCTAAAAGGTAATCACAAATTTACCATCATTACACCCCTTCCAAGATAGAGTCCCCCCAGTGAATTTTGGCCATTTACACCACTGTATATATATATATATATGTGTGTATATATATATATATATATATATATATACAAAAAATCCACCATTGTGCCCATACCAAAGAAAAATAAAATCACATGCTTGAATGACTGGAGGCCTGTTGCTCTGACACCCATCTTCAGCAAGTTTTTTGAGACTCATCAGAGACCACATCTGCTCTGTGCTGCCTGCCTCACTGGATCCACTACAATTTGCATATCGCAGTAACCGTTCCACAGACGATGCTATTGCCTTCACCCTGCACACTGCTCTCTCCCACCTGTAAAATAAGAACACCTATGTGAGGATGCTGTTCGTGGATTATAGTTCAGCATTTAACACCATAGTGCCTGCCACACTGGTTGCGAAGCTCCAGACTCTGGGACTGAACAGATCTCTGTGTATCTGTATCCTGGACTTCATGACAGGCAGAAGTCAGGTGGTCAGAATGGGCAACAACACCTCATCTCCCCTGACCCTCAACACTGGTGCCCTCAGCCCACTCCTGTACTCCCTGTACACACACGACTGTACAGCCACACACAGCTCTAACGTCATCGTCAAATTTGCAGATGAAACAACGGCGACAGGCCTGATCACCGACAACGATGAGACAGCCTACAGAGAAGAGGTGAGTACCTTGACTAAATGGTGTCAGGAGAACCACCTCTCACTCAACATCGACAAGACCAAGGAGCTGGTGGTGGATTACAGGAGACAGAGCAGAGAACACACACCCATCACCATCGACAAGACACCTGTTGAGCAGGTAAACCGCTTTAAGTTCTTCGGCGTTCACATCACCGAGGATCTCACATGGTCTGTTCACACAGATGCAGTGCTGAAGAAGGCACATCAGCGTCTCTTCTTCCTGAGACGGCTGAGGAAGTTTGGAACGAGCCCCAGTATCCTCAGATCCTTCTACACCTGCACTGTGGAGAGCATCCTGACCGGCTGCATCACCGCCTGGTTTGGAAACAGCACCGTTGACAACCGCAAAGCTCTGCAAAGGGTCGTGCGAACTGCCCGCCACATTGTTGGAGGTGAGCTTTCCTCCCTCCAGGACATCTACACCAGGCGGTGTATAAGGAAAGCCCGGAGGATCATCAAGGACTCAAGCCAACCGTCCCACAGTCTACTCTCTCTGCTGCCCTCAGGAAGACGTCTCCGCAGTATCCGATCCCACACTAGCCGACTGAGGGATAGCTTTTTCCCTCAGGCTATCAGGCTAATGAACAGAAAAAACTAATACACCCTACAGCACACTCCCACTTTACAATATGCCATGCACTGCACTTTAACACCGTTCAACTGGACTACAAGCACACACTGTACTAACACAACAACTAACACAACAATCTATCTGCTACCACTGGATACCATGCAACGTACATTCATGACATTGCGTATCCGGCCTATGTATAATCTGTTGCAACTTTCTTTCGCATACTATTGTGTGTATATGTGTACATAATGTAAAATGTGTACCTACGGTGCATAACGTGTATTGATAATTGTAAGTATGTCTTAAATAGTACACTGTGTGTACTGAGTATATGTATGTGTATTCTGCACATTGTCTTTCTCGATAAGTCTGTAAGTATGTACCACATGCTGTGGTGATGTGATAATAAAAGTGATTTGATTTTGATATATATGTATATATATATATATATATATATATATATATATATATATATATTTGATATTGATATATATACAGTATATATATATCAATATATGTATGTATGTATAATGTATAGTATAATTTTTGTATCTATATAATTTTGGTGTTTCTGATCTTTTAAACACTATTTTTTGTGAATGTGTGATTGATATAAATAGATAACAGCTAACAGGTTTGAAGAAACATAATTGTGATTATATAAGGATTTTTCATTTTTTGGGTGAATTATTCGTGGGATAGGATAGGGTCCAATTTAATTTGGATCCAAACCCAAAAACTCCCACAACTAGAGCCAATACTTGTTATTGCAACAACAGTCATGAAAAATCGTCAGTCTCGCACATAACTCTCCCAGCGAAGAAGTGTTTTTCACCTCACATCGCTCATCAAAGGTGAACTTTGCAATCTTTGTCTCTGATTAAATTCATTAAGCTGTCACGCAGTGTTAACAAAATCACGAATGCAGGAGAATACAGGGGGAGGGGTGATGGACTGAGAGCGTTTCCATGAGACTATTGTACCTGTCGGCCTACTGTCAGATAGAAATGCTTTAACTGTGCCTTTAATCTTCTCTAACTTCTTTTATCTGGTGCTTTGAGAGATAATGAGTTGGGTAAGAGAGTGAGCAGGAGAAAAAGTGGCTGCGTTAATGGCCGCTAATGGCAGGGCGTAGAATTAGGGGGACATGTCCCTACCAATATCCAGCCATACTAAACTGTCCCTAGCAATTATTTGAACAAATAATTAAATATGTATATTTTTTTGTCATTTCAGACGCATCTGAAACGTCATATCATTGCTATTATCTAACAAGTTAAAGTAAATACATTAGAAAACTGCTCTCAAAGACGTGCATTTAATACATGTGCCAAATGTAGACGCACACCAGATGAGAAGCGCAGCCGCGTTTAGAACAACTCACAGGTATTGCACCCAATTCAAGACAGCAGTCTAAAACGGTTATTATAAATATCCACTTCAGGAATGAATAAAGATGCATCGATACATAAAAAAAATCACAAAAATCTAATCTTTCATTGGATGATAAGAATTTAAAATGGGGGGAAATATCATTATGAAATAAAAGTTTTTCTCGAATACACATTGGCTACAATTAACGACACCCTTTTATTCAATATTTTTTGAAACCTCCATTTGCCAATTTAACAGCTCTAAATGCTCTCCTATTATGCCTGCTTAGGTTAGATAACTCTAGGGTTCAGGTCAGAGGACTGGAATGGCCATAGCAGAAACTTGGTGTTGTGCTCAGTGACCCATTTTTGTGTTTTTTTTTGAGGTTTGTGTTTGGATTATTGTCCGGTTGGAAGATCCAAACATGGCCCATTGTAAGATTTCTAACAGAGTCAGTCACTTATTGATTTTTAAAAGTTGCATGGCAACTTTTTTTAAAACCGCTGGCTGGGAAAATATTTTATAAAATATTGATATATTTGAAAAAAGACAAGTAGCTTACATTAAGTTTTTGTTGTTAGTAACTTTTGTAAGTTTGTTAGTGCACCAATTTCTGCGCTATTTCTAGCATCTCCTAACATGCATGTAAAAACAATGACTGTTTTCAAACGGATTTCCTAAATACTCCCGGTCAGTCATTTATCATTTCAGTTTGAACTACTTTGCAAACTCATTTCAGTAAGATTCAATTGATTCACATTAATAAATTGTGGTTCATACATTTTGCAGCATTATTAAAATGCTGAATTTGTGTATTTACTTTATAAATATGATATTCTTTATTGTTTGCTAACAATACATAAACTAATGAATAAACTACAACTTGAAATAAAAATGACCCATAAATTCTTTAACAGTGTTATTCATTGTGTTTTAATTTTAGCTATTGCATTAACTAATTTTAACACATAGAACCTTATTGTAAAGTGTTACCACTTCTTTAAATTATAGTTTCAAAATAGCAGTAAAATCCTGTAATGCATGGCTTTATATGGCTTATTGCTTTTTTAAACGGGATTTGACAATCTAATGATGACCAGTGGGATTTACAGTGCATGTTTACACATTAGTTTTACAGAGCGGCAGTGACCAGACATGAGTATTGTGCTACAGCGAGCAGTTAGAGGTGAGACACGAGAGCTTTTTCTTCATTAGGACATCACTATGATGATTGCAGACATAACCAGATTGTCCAAAACATGTCCATCAGGATCTAATATTGCCCTGCGCAGCACACCCCTCTATTTCTCCCGCCAACCCAGAACCGTTTGCAAAACCGTCCTACTTCTGACACACTGCGATTTGCTCTAAACGCTGGAAACAAAAAGCAGATCGCCTAAATCCCCTCCATGGGATTTCTGTCATTAACTCGGAGAAGAAAGCCTGTCGCTCCGTCTGCCGGTGCACATGCTGTCCCGCTCCCCTTCCCAATCTTTCCGCGATGGCAATTAGGTTTAAGAGAAACATGCTGTTACACGTCTGTATGTTTACATTTACGTGTCCAACTGTGAAGCCATCATGACAGTTTAGGCGCTTAAGTACGAGATGCCATGATTCAGTTCAGGCAACCAACAAGGTCGGATTCTTACAGAGTCGTAGATTGTAAACACACAGCCGGCGTGTGTGGCTGAGTCAGAGGCTCAGAATAGTTAGATCTGAATTCCCGGAGTGTGTCCATATGGCTTATACTGGAAAAGAGTGGACTCACGCGCAGGTGTCGGGTCCGACTGCGTTTAGAACAAAGGCTGGATTGAACCCGGTGTAGAAATGCTTTGATAGGCCTCAGTGAAACACAACAGCGCCTGACTCACCAATGAAGAAACCTGCCCAGAATTAGAGAGAGAACGAATTACACATAACAAGATCGACCCAATATAGAGAAACAGGTAAAGATGGGAGGGAGGAAGAGGGGAAAACAAAAGGCGGGTTTGTTTGTTTCTGGCTGTGTTAGTTCATTAGCACGCTAGTGGGGGAGAGGACAGCTCTCTGGGCATGTAGCGTGCCTGCAGACCTGATGAAGGGCATCTTTTATATGAGCCAAATAAACTCTGCATTTCCTTTGTGTGTAATAGAACGCCTACTTATCCAAATACAGAAACATACTGAACAAACAGAACAAATGATCATTATGAACTCTATTTAATGTGTTTCTGAATCAGTCACTACCCTATAACCTCATCATATCCAAATATGTAGATATTTATAAATAAACTAGTAAGATTATATTTCAGATACATTACTTTTATTTAGCAAGGATCCATTAAATTGATCAAAATCAAAACGTTCTGTTCCAAACAAATACTGTTCTTTTGAACTTTTTATTCATCAAATGATCATCAAAATATGTCATGTTTCTACAAACTATTAAGCAGTAATATTTTTGAGCAGTAAAATTTCTGAAGGATCACGTGACACTGAAGACTGGAGTAATGATGCTGAAATCCAGCTTTGCTTCACAGAAATAAATAAAAAAATTCCATTATATCCCAAAAAGAAAACATTTATTTTAAATTGTAAAAATGTGTCACATTATTGCAGTTTTTACTGTATTATTGACCAAATATCGTTATTATTTTCACAAGTTTGATTTGTCATAAACCTCAGACTGTTTTGCATATTATATAAGATTCAAGATTAAACCGATTTCTGGTAAAATATTCTTATAAATTATATTGATTGTCAAGCTGCTAATTAAAACAGTAGAAATCGTGATCATGAATAGAATAATATGGTCATAAATAAACCTAGCAATAAAAATCAAATCACAATTTTTGTGTATTCAAATTATGTATTTGTTATTAAATCATAGCATATAGAAGCAATCATTTGCATATTATTTCCTTCAATGAATAATGATTTAAATGAGATCAATTAACTGAATGCAATAATTGCTATGCTAAATATTCCTCATCTACAATTTTCTCACCACAAATTGTGCTTGTGTTAAACAGACATATTAAATAATTAGAGTGCCGTGTTCATCATTTACAGTAGGTGTGCCAGCCTGTATGTTTCTGATGAGATCAGCAATAGTTACTTCAGACTACTATTACTATTTTTATAGCAATTTGTCTTTGTGTCAATGTGTTGAAGATAAGCTCCCAAGTAGTAAACATGATGAACTGATGTAAAATAAAAGATTTTATCGTTTACTAAATTTTTACATATTAATACACACATTTCATGACTATGTACATACAAATATTATATATATATTTTTTTTAGTTATGCATAATATTTTATTGCCTAGAGGCTGCTCTTTTTTGGGCACACTCTCCTTGTCCAGTAATCATAAATAACTGAGGAAATTATTGGTCAAAAGTGATGGGAACTCTTTCTATAACCTCATAACACACTCCAACTCTACACTCCGGCTTCATAATTTTTTGTAGGACGTAATCATTGGTAACATTAATAATCATGACCACCTTGTGGCGATGCGCCTGCAGCTCTGAACGTTTTACATTCTTCAAAATGAGAACAACGTTTAAGAGGGACAGTTGTAAATGTTTTTTAAGGGTGGCTTTGGGATATGCTGTTGTCCTGGGTTGCTTTTTTGAGGCTCATGGGCTTCGTGCTTCGTTTTAAAGAGCAGAACATTCCTCAAAACGGTTTTCTCGCTGCACGTCCATTAGAGACCGCCTCACAAAAGAACTTTCCCAGCTGCTCTTTGCTCTTACACGCTTTCTCCTCTCGTGTTCCACGTGTTTTGTGTCCTCCCTCCGGCTCCAGCAAATCCCTTGCTTTGATATGCAGCTCATCTGTTCGCTTTTTAAGGGCTGTGTCTTTCTCGTTTTTCTCACACTCTTCTCGCTCACCTTATCTCTCCCTCTCTTGCTGTTTTCTCACAATCTCCGTCTATCCAGCATCTAAACGTAATTGCTCTGGAGTGAATGTGTTGGAGAGGCAAGCTGAGGAATAATGCCGAGTGCTTAGAGGCACTACAAGGAGACTCGTAATTATGACCAGAGCTGATGTGGACAGATAGCCTCTCTCTCTTTCTCGTCCTCGCTGTCACTGTGTTATTTTATATTTAAAAAATGTTTCACAATATTACCTTTTTTTTTTAAATGCACCCTTGGTGAGCATAAAAGACTTCTTGCAAAAACATGACAAATTGTATTGACCCCCGACTTTTGAAAAAAAAAAAGTATATATTATTATAAGTGTGTATATCATCTTATAATTATGAAATAAATCAATATTGTTCTGATATTGATATTGTTGGCTAATTTTACTATTTATTTATTTTTTACTGTAGTTGGACTACATTAAACTCAATATGAAATGATATTGTAATTCCCAAGGAAAAACTTTCCTTTTTTGTTGATGTCACCCAGAATCCACGAGCTGATTTAATCTGGTCAAATTAGAGAAATTCAGAAACTGTATTTAAAAAATGTGAGTAGCTTGTAGATACATTTTGGAAGTAGCTTCCCTGAATATTTCTCATCCAGTGCATTAGTCGTGTGCTTATCAATGGCTCCCAATAGCCCAGCAGCTGCTGCTCCCATCATTCCCTGTGTGTGTGTGTGTGTGTGTGTGTGTGTGTGTGTGTGTGTGTGTGTGTGTGTGTGTGTGTGTGTGTCTGTCTGTGTCTGTGTGTGAAGGAGAGATTAAGGTGGTGACGTGAAGTTTGGGCATGCAGCGAGACTCTGAGGTTGGAGTCATAAAACTTCCAAGCCAGGCTATTTCGGGCTGCACCCCTGGGGCAGAGAGAGAGAGAGGGAGAGAGAGATGGAGAGAGAGAGGGAGAGAGAGAGGGAGAGAGAGAGATGGAGGGAAAAGGTGAATTCTGTAAAAATAGAATGAAAGACAGAAGAAAAGAGATTAAACAAAGAGGGATTCCTGGGCATCCAAATCACTATTTCAGTCCTAATGCCTTTAGACTGTGGATAATATCATTGAGAAACGCTATCATTCTCTCTCTCTATCTCTTCATTGAGGGTTCAGCATACCAATGAGCACAGAACTGCACCACTGCACTACTGCACTTCTCCTCTGTGGAGTCGTGACTCTCTCTCATCTCTGCTGTTCACTCTTTACCTCCGTGACACTCGCTTCTCTGCCTTCTGCTTAAACTCACATCCTTTCTTCTTTTTAAACAATTACAGAGAATATTTTTGCCCCTTTCCTTATTGTTTCTTCTCTTCACCATTGTCATCTCTTTTGTCTCTTCTCACCTCCTCTAATCTCTCTTCTCTTCCCTTAAACGCTAAATTACATGTTTCTTATAATTGTGAGATATAAACTTGCAGTTCTGCCTTTTTTCTTGGAATAGCATGATTAAAAACTAGCATTTGCGTGTTATAAACTCAGAATTTCACGATTCAAACTCACAATTCTAAAAACGTCTCAGTCTTTTCCCTCTCAGAATTGGATTTTTATAACTCACATTTGCTAGGTTATATACACTCACATTTGCAAGAAAAAAGTCATAATTGGTAATATTTATCTCTCAATTCTGACTTTATTTCTCACAAATGCGAGTTTATATCCCATTATTCTAACTTTATAACTCACAGTTGCGAGTTTATGTCATGCAATTCTGAAAATAATAAGTATTTTAATTGAGATTATACCACAATTCTGACTTTAACTTGCGATAGTGAGAAAAACAGTTGGATTTGTGAGATAAAAACTATCAAATACCTTTTTATTCAGTGGCGGAAACAGGCTTCCAGGTTGCTCATCTCTTCTCCTCCCATTCTTTGTCTTTTTTACGTTTTTATCTTGTCTCATTTTGTTTAATTTCTCATCTTCTCATCTCTACTCATAGATTGTATCTCAATTCTGTTGTTGTCTTGTCTTATCACATCCTACGTTTTTCTCCTCTTCTCTTCTCTTCTTTTCTTCTCCTCCCTTCTCTCACAGTCTCACACCAATGAGTTTAATTTCTTCTTTCTGTTCTGCTCTTTTCTAATTTCGCTGAACTTCAGTTCCCATAATTCCCTGTGAGACAGGCTCTGATATCACAGAGAGTTATCATCAGGCAGTGTATGGCATGTGGGCTTGTGAATCAGCAGATTAATTTCATAAGAGCCCAGCAGTGGTGAATGTGAGACGGGCTGTCGTGGTTATTGAATAAAGCACTGAGCTTGTTGTAATGCACCACACACATACTGTACCACCAGAGTCAGCATTCTGCTGCCCACCACTGTAACTACACAACACACACACTCTTCACCCGGCCCACGTCCTGTTAGCTTTTAATTATGATTGTATGCAAATGAGATTATTACATACACCAGTACTCTCACTGCCAGAGGCTGCATATCTGCTAGATCACAGTTCATCCGTTCTGTACAGACCGATCAATAACACTGTGGACTGCAGTCACATGTACCGCCAGATACATTTAAAAAAGCAACAACAAAAAAATCAAGTTTTAGTACCGTTATTAACACAGCAAATCCAATTATCTCTGACAAACCTTTATAAATCAGCAGGAAACTTTCCCTAAACAAAGTGTCCTCGGGCGATGCTGGATAATGCCCACCACTGCATTCACAGCCAAATGAGGCCCAAATACTTGTATCATCACAATCTGGTATTATAGAATCTAGTGTTAATAATCAAACAACTGGCTGTATATGTGAGGAAGTGTCTTTGGACGTCTGTCCTCGGGGTTGGTGATGTATAATGCATGTAAATATTATAAACAATCAATCACCCACAAATTCTCTGTAGTGTGCAGTGCTAGATATAATGATCACTGAAAAGATAATCACCTATGGAAAAGATATTGCCAAGAGTACTAAATTGAGATGCGTACTCAACATAGCCGTAAACAATTTGGCAGTTGCAAGAGACAGATTTGCATATCTAAAACGATGTAGTCTGAGATCCTGTTCAGAGCTAAACGGCCCTGCTGCTCTTTCAGACAGAACGCCCAAATACTGATACCAAAATCACTTTCAAAGATGGAGCAGTGTCAAAAGTTTCAAGGTTTTTCAGGGCTGTGAAAATAAATGAAGGCAATCTGTTTACTTAGCTGAAGGATGATATTGTGTGTTTTATAAAAGGTCCTGAATTAACTCACAAGTGCATCATTTTGTTTCCAATACATAGTGTCTGTAAAAATTTTGTGAACTAAAGGAACTCATTAAATAAATAGTACATCTAAAAATATTCAGTTGATTCAGCATCTTTGAAAGCTGCTCATCAGATTTCAGAATCAACATTTCCCATCATTAAATCAAAAGTTCAAACAGTTTCTGTTGAGCTGAACTATTTTGCTTTAGTAATGTAACTACAAAGCACTCTTGAATTAAATTGGAAGAGAGACCATCTGTAACATATAGCGGCAGGAATTCAACTCTACAAGTCACCAGAAGGGGGGCAGCTAAAGAATCAGCAGCCCTCTAAAAGCCCCTCCTCCGCCTCAGCGCAAAAGCGCGCGTTTTCTTCCTGCTGTGGAACAAAGGAACGTAGCGAGAATGCTTCTCAAAGACATTCGTTCATTTCATGACTTTCAAACTATCTACCCAAGAAATACATGGATATTAATATGTACTCTTTCTCTCATATGCTTGTGGAATATGAATATTAAGTTAGGAAAACGTGGGCTGATTTCTAATCATACTTTAAGCTGGAATGTTTAGGTAGTGTTTAGACTTTTATGAATGGTTGCAAAATTTCATAAATCAGTACGATAACGAATGTGGTGATATTATAAATGTGTAAACTTGATAAAAGTTTTAATACAGGGATCAAAAGTTATTCTTTTCTCCGTTGAAAATGCCTTGCAAAAGACCAGCCGTGCAGGCGGGGCTCCGCCCCGTACCGACGCTCTGATTGGACCAGCCGCCTTTGGGGATGTCCAAACCGGACAGTTGAAAAGACGAGGCGCGAACGCGTGCTCGCTCTCTCTTCCTCGTGCAACTCTCTTCCTCTTGCAACTCTCTGGCGCTCCTGAACTCCTGCGCGCTCAAACGCGCGCAAGGCTGACCTGGAAGCCGGCCCGCCGGACTCTCTCTCAACGAAACCAACCATCGGAGGGGGTCTAAGACCGTGCCAAAGCCGTAACGGAGCCACGAAGTCAACGATCGCGGAGGAGAGCTTTCCCGATGACGTCACGCAGCCATTTCAAGTCTCCACACGAGAACAACCGAAGGAGCCCGAGCTGAACACGTGACGCCCGAAACAAAGAACTCCCGCGGGAAAACGAACCAATCACGAGCCTGCTTTAAACCCATCCAAGCAAGTACAAACTGAATTCCTAATCCTGACTGAACTGGTTAAAATATGATCTGAATGCAGTAACAAAACATACGTATTTGTTCGTGATCTTTTTGCTGGTTGGCTAAGTTATGAAATAGGAAAGAATGTCATTCTCTAAACCTTAACCAAAACTCTCTATGTGTGTGTATGTCTATGCTTTATTAGTTAATCCATTTATGTTAGGATAGCAATGTCACGAATAAACCTTTTCCATTTTAGAAACAAGTGTCTCTGGAATGTGATTTTAAGTATTTTTATCCTTATTTGCCCTAAAGATAACGCAGCCTAGCTCAAACTTGAGAAATTATTAATCTCGTTTATCTACCGGGGCCACGGAATGGAAGCGAGATTGTAATTGAGAGTAACAGAATGTACCTTTTAGTGATTGCTGGACAAGCACTTAATAAGGTGTAAACTGTAGGTTAAATATTAATATGACTTTAATCAAGCCATATTAAATATTTAATAACTAATTCCCGGAGCTGAAACAATAGCTCTATATTAAACTGATATTTTTACTACATAAATGGTGGAGGACAAAAGCGGGCATTAAAGATTTAGATCTGATAAATCAAACCAGAGACAATATAAATATTTCTCACTTTTATCCGGAAGAATTGAGTAAATATAGAGAAACAAACGGTTATTTGTGATATTGCATTCTGGTTTGCGAAACACAGTGAATTTGAGTGAAAGAGAGTGTAACTGTTAACTCGAGTTCGAGAAGAAATTAAACTGCAGTAAATAATTAATAAAAAGTCGCTATACAGCGCAGGAGAGGCGAACGAGCGTGTTCCTTGTTGCCCCTCTCTTAAGGCCTTCGTGGTAATGCTTTTGTTAGTGCGTGTTCCACTGCAAACCTAGCCACGTGACTCTCCCGGCTGTAGAATATTAAAGTAGCTATTTAAGTAATTCTCAGCCCATTTTTGAGTTCACGAGTGAATTCAAACGCACGGCGCTCAAAGGAGTGGCCAGTCGTTTTTGAGAAAGGGAGAGATTGTGCAATTGCTTGTGTGTTATGTGTGCTGTCTGAACAGACAAAAATTCACATAATAGCCCGCTGAGGCTTTGTTGGTTTATAAGTAACCCGTAGATAAATGTATCTCGTCCTAAATGAGTGAGATTATATGTGCTATAGAAAATTCAAGTCTGAAGCGTGAAGCACATTTTTCTTCTGCCTACAGGCACTGAGTCGCCAGAGCGACCAGTTTAGCCACGTGAAGACTTGGCCACGTGTAAGCTAATAGCATTAGCGCTAAGCTAACAAAGAAACTGTAGCATTGTAGCAAAAGCCATGCTGGTAGCATTACGGCTAGCGATTAGCACATAGCATTTAAAGCTTGAATGCAGTGGGTGTGGGTGAGAAAGCCACTCACGTTTTCTCTTTCTCTCTCTCTCCCTCTCTCATTTAAAAGACTAACTATGTTTTGAGTTGGCTGTGTTAATGTTCATCAGTGTTAACAATTTCACAGGTTGGTTTAATATACTGTTGATTAGATGGTGAGTTTGATCTCATTCAATTATAATGGCTTTTATGATTTTAAAACACATCAATGGATAAGCGCTATTGTTAGGAATTTTTAATTGTTAATTGAATGTCACAATTGATTACAAATTAATTTTGAATTAATTTAATTTAATAAAATTTTCAATTCCTGCTTCCAACAACAGCATCCATTTATGAACCATAAACGCGCTTATAATTTGACCACTACAATAAAACCTTAAGTTATCTAGAGGGCCAGAAATTTTTAATTTCATTCACAAGCAGGATACCGATTAATTATTATTATTTTTTTTTTTGATGTTAAGGACAATGAGAGGAATGCTTAAGTTTGGAAATTATTTTAATTACTATTATGGGAATCCAAAACTAGTGATTTAGAAGCTGTAAATTAATTTAATAATTAATTATGAATTCGAAAATTCTAATTACATTTAATAATTGATTACACTTCCTGTTTACATTTTGCAACAATATTGGTTTATCAACTCAATTGCAGATTGCACGTGTAATTTCTAATCCTAGGTGAGCCTATTAATTTTAATTATAACATCATACATTTTAATTAGAAACCACAAAGTCTAATTTTAATTATAATTTCAGACTTACCACAAGTCTGGCGCCCCCTGTAGGCCATACTTCATTTCCTCAGGTGATCTGATTAACTCAAGTAAAATTAATAATAATTTAATTAAAATAATTTTATTAAATTAAAATTAGTCCTCTTTACTTAGGCCTGAGAGTAGATAGTGCTCCCCCTAGTGCTGTGTTAGAGAAGTGACAGTGACATCATACAGTCAAAGTCATTTCTCACCAATCTGGAGCATGACACAGTAACCTTAGCATAGCGACTCAACAGCACCACCTTGTGCCAACGTATTAGTTTTAAATCTTGGGAATAAATCTTAATTTCTCTTTTCTTTTCTCCCTGTTACTAACTTCTAATTTGACTTGTTTGCTTAAAGCTAACCAAGGGAAGATCACGAATAGAGCGAAACGTCACAATTGAACAGATATGTATGAAACTTGAGAACCACATTCAAAACTGTTTACCATTTACCCTCTATTGTGAAATCCTATTCCCCCAGGTTAAAGCAGGCGCAATGAGAAGATAGACATCGGCAAAAGTTTTAACACGCGTGACACACGCTCACCAGCGTTGCGGTGTAAAATCCTGCCATTCAGGGACAAGTACTGTCATTGCTGTTGTTTTCCTCCATCAAGGAGAAAATTGGAATAGCAATACCAGTCTTGTTACAAAAGAGAAAACTCGCCTACAATCCTCTGATTAGAAGCGTCCTTCTAAATCAGACTTAACAAAGCGAAGAGAGAATCTGCTATTAAAAGAGAGATCGGTCTAGTGTTATTGTCCCTGTGTACTCATTCTGTTAGTGTGCTTTTCTTTCTGTTTCCCAACAGTGCTGCCTCTACGTGGGCGCAATTTCTACGCAGAAGCTGCAAATTACACGCACCCCATCACAGAGGACCACAGAAACAGAATCACACTCAACACTAGCATACACTACACTGTGCACATTCACACCCCTGTTGTTTTGTTTGTGTTTTTGTTTTGCTTTGTTTCCCATCCAAGGTCTGTGTCAGTTCGGTCCAAGATCCCATCACCGCCAGAACATGTATCACCAGCCAGAACATGTCGGTCACTGGGAAGGACTGGAAATGTGGCTAAGTGCTACAACAAACAGCATCCTCCCTAAAGCTGCTGAAGCACTCCAACATCAGACACAGGACCAACTAGATGACAACATCACAAGCATCATGAGACAAGACCCAAGTCAAAACTACAGTCACAAAGAATTAGCCAAGATCACCTCAAGCTTAAGTCACACACTCATCGCCACCCTCAAACTGAGCGACAAGTACGCCGCACAACGCCAGCAGGAGCTGACAAGCGCACAACGACGCATAGAGCAGCTGGAACGTGAAGCTCAGATACGACGGGAAGGGACCGATGAGGTGGAGCAAGGCGCCGATGAGGAAATCAACAGGCTAAAAGAAACTCTAGCAGCTACCAGCCACGAAACGCAGCAACTCAAAGAAGACTTCGCTGATCGTGCAGACAAGCTACAGTATGCAGAGAAGCTACTAGAGAAGGCAAAGACTGACTTCAGGGACAAAAACAGCAGAATCAAGGCCCTCGAAGCTCATTTGGCTGAATCAAGAAACGAGATCAGCCGCCTAACACAACAGCTCGACTACGTCACAGAGGAGTCTGAAAGTTTCCAAGAGGAACTCAAGCACGCTTACGAACTACGCCATGAGCCGTCAAGGACAGGACGTGCACCAACCGCACCCCTGCCAAGCAGGACCAAGTCACCTGTGCCTGGACTGACACGTGAACATAAGACAGAGGGGGTGATGTTAAAACAGTCACCAGCGCCGTCTGAAGGACTTTATATCACGACAGAACCAGAAGAATCTGCTGCAGCCAGCCGCAGATCGTCGCACAGCTTGGACCTAAAAGACCTTGACAAGCTCGCCCGAAACGTTGGCAAATTCAACCCCAGCGTGCCAAACAGCCAAACGGTCCAAGCGTATCTGCAAGATATTGATTTCCATCTGGAAATGCGACCTAACGTTACGGACAAAGATAAACTCTATTTACTCCGAACGACATCCAGCCCTGAAGTACGCAGCTTCCTGGACCGGCAGCCTGTTAACACAAAGACTGATTATCAACGGCTGCGAAAAGCCCTTATTAAAGAGTTCGCCGACCCTGAGTCCGATCAAGGCTTAGTGGCTGCCCTGGAGACGAGACAAGGACGTCACGACACTCCTCAAGCTTACTATAGTCGACTCAGACAAGCATATTTTGGAACTCGCAATGATTCTGACATGGAAGATGAACTGAACTTTAAAACTCTCTTCCTCAGGAATCTTCATCCTGGCATAAGCCACCATCTTGGCGTTCTCGCATGTCCACGAACGATGAACACTCAGCAGTTGCGAGACTTGGTGCAAAAGGCCTACTACAAACAAAAGATGGCCTCAGAAAAGAGCACAAAAACCCCAGCAGTTCTTGATTTCAACACGCAACACCATGAACTGGCTCTAGAGGGCACCCAACGCCAAGACAGCGCTAAGCCACCACACAGAGAATGGAATGCACTCCCGTCCAACAGAGAACGAGACTCACACGCTGACACTCGACCTGAACAGAGGTATGACCGATGGGATGAACCGCGTGGACGTCAACGCTCACCTGGACGACACTGGGAGAAGTGGTCTCATGAGAATCAGTGGGAAAAGGAAGACGAACCAGAGGCAGCCTGACTAGCTGTCAGACGGAACGGCAGTGACAAGCTGAACAAATCAGCCCCAGAAAACAGCACCGCTTCACCTTGCTCTCAGAGAACAGTAAACACCCTAACTTCAGATGGACATGAAACCCCACCTGAAAACCCAGCAACAGAGTTAAACACTAACTCAACACCCAATACTCCAAATCACAGCGGCGTCCAACAAACACCTGCTGATGAAACTCCAAGTTCCTGAAAGTGCTGTCTCAGTCACCTGCCATTCCTCCGGAGAACACCAGATCAGGTCTGACATCCTAAACGTTTCCTCCCAAACTCCAGCCCCTCAAATGACCAAAACGATGCCCTCACCATAGCAGGTGCATCACATGAAGAGTCCTGGACCTTTCATGCCCTCCCACCCAACCCTACAGTGGCAGCAGTAACCCGCCACCAGCACGCCACTGGCGAGCACACCCCTGCCCTCCTGCATTACCATACCACCTCAGTTCGCTGCTGACGATCTCCTCACCCTCACATGCGGATTCGTCACTACGAACCATGACAGCTCACATGTCAAAACCATGATAACACATCCTCCGAGCTCCGCAAGCTCCACTCTGTCGACTACATGCTGCATCTGCAAGACGGTGTCCACACGTATGTCCCTGAGCCACTCACTGCGCCACAGCTCGTAGTACCTCACGGCCAGAGGGGGAGTACACGGACACACGCACACGATGCACCATGATGGGTTGCCAGTGCCAACCGGCAAATCCAAACCACCGACAGGAAAAGGGGGAGGATCCGACCCACTGACACAGACCGACAACCATATGCACCACACAAGCATAATTATTGTCATTTTAGGAAAACATATAGCAACCATGCTTAGACACAACCCATATTCTCTCCTCCGCAGCACTGCTAGGACCGATCTAGTAGAGAGGAGTTACTCTCAAATTTTTTTTTGTATTATCATATAATTTTTTTTTATTATTATAATTTTTTTATTTTAATTGTTTTTAAATTTAAATTTTTTTTTTTTTTTTTTTTATAATTTTTTTTTTTAAATTTGTTTTATCGTTTGGTTTCTTTATCTCGTGTCTCACTTTGTGTTTCCTTTCCTCTCTTTCACTTTGAACCCCTTAACCAAACCTTGAATCCAGGTCCTGAAATTGAGATCGACTTCCGTCAGTAAAGTCGTTGTAACTCGCTGTGAGAACCGCTGTCGACCGATCGAGGCCACCCGCCAAAATCATGAACGACATGATACACGATGTAAGTTCCTCGATTGACAACGTAGTCATGAATAGGATTCCGTGCTACACGATACCTCTTAGCCTTGTTCAAACGTTGTAACTTCGGCCACTGCGGGCCCCGCTAGTCTCATCCAAACCCATCTCGCCCCTTTCCCGGTAGCGCTATTCCCATATACGCGAACCCGGAAACAGGTGATTTAGTTGTCTTTTCAGTTTGCCCATTATCGACGTTAATAATGTTTACCGGCTCAAAGACGTTGTGAATGTGGGATTACGGCAAGGGAAAACCTATGTCAAAATCCACGCTCCTAAAGTCGCGGCGTATTACGATAACAACGAACAGTTGTATCCGGCCCCAAACTTAAAGATGGGCACGCTCACTTAGGACATTCACTCCCCCTACCCGAGTAAACTCTGCGTACGCGATAATACCAAGGGCATCTGCGGTTTAGAATCCATTAAACCCGACACTAGCTGCCCCGCCGAAACAACACCACGTTCTCAAGTTGAGGTAACGCAAGCCGAAATCATCAGAAACCGATGGCTGGTCAGTACCCCAGCACGAACAGCCACCCTCACATGCGATTAACACGACGCCACGCGCATTAATTTGCCCAACCAAATGTTATGGATCACTGTCCCGAAGGGCGCGATCCTCCATATTGACGAGTTAGCATTGTATCACCTCACCGACGATGAATATCAGGTTGAAATTGAAATCTCTTGTTGAATTGACACCGGCTGACAGCGCTAGAAGCTATCGCTCTCCTTCCGCCCGCCGGCGCACCAATTATTCGGTCCTGGTCTGCCGCTGACACGGCGCTTTGTATCTCTACTATCGTAGGATATGTTATGAATTTGACACTGGCCTTCCTCCTACACAAGCGAGTGAACGTCGTCCAAGAGTCTCTCAACAAATGCGCGTCAGGCGTCCCTCGCCTTTTTCGACGTGGTAATCCCGACCGAGACCCCGAACCCGAGAATTTGAACAACCTGACTGAGATCATGCCTATACCGCCTCGTCGAGCCCCTGACAATTAAAACAGTCAAAAATGACCCAATTGTCAATAATGATAAACAATGCATCCCTATGTCTTCTCAAGTTTCTAACCTGGTCCTTCCCAAATTACCCTGCACCAGGTTTTAGTCAGTGATAGGAATGATGTTTGTGTCTTGTATGTGCCTGTTCTTCCTGCCTCTTGTTCCAGGGCCTGACAATGTTCCATCAGGGGAACATCACCAAGCCCGAGGGGGATATGTAACATATAGCGGCAGGAATTCAACTCTACAAGTCACCAGAAGGGGGGCAGCTAAAGAATCAGCAGCCCTCTAAAAGCCCCTCCTCCGCCTCAGCGCAAAAGCGCGCGTTTTCTTCCTGCTGTGGAACAAAGGAACGTAGCGAGAATGCTTCTCAAAGACATTCGTTCATTTCATGACTTTCAAACTATCTACCCAAGAAATACATGGATATTAATATGTACTCTTTCTCTCATATGCTTGTGGAATATGAATATTAAGTTAGGAAAACGTGGGCTGATTTCTAATCATACTTTAAGCTGGAATGTTTAGGTAGTGTTTAGACTTTTATGAATGGTTGCAAAATTTCATAAATCAGTACGATAACGAATGTGGTGATATTATAAATGTGTAAACTTGATAAAAGTTTTAATACAGGGATCAAAAGTTATTCTTTTCTCCGTTGAAAATGCCTTGCAAAAGACCAGCCGTGCAGGCGGGGCTCCGCCCCGTACCGACGCTCTGATTGGACCAGCCGCCTTTGGGGATGTCCAAACCGGACAGTTGAAAAGACGAGGCGCGTTCGCGTGCTCGCTCTCTCTTCCTCGTGCAACTCTCTTCCTCTTGCAACTCTCTGGCACTCCTGAACTCCTGCGCGCTCAAACGCGCGCAAGGCTGACCTGGAAGCCGGCCCGCCGGACTCTCTCTCAACGAAACCAACCATCGGAGGGGGTCTAAGACCGTGCCAAAGCCGTAACGGAGCCACGAAGTCAACGATCGCGGAGGAGAGCTTTCCCGATGACGTCACGCAGCCATTTCAAGTCTCCACACGAGAACAACCGAAGGAGCCCGAGCTGAACACGTGACGCCCGAAACAAAGAACTCCCGCGGGAAAACGAACCAATCACGAGCCTGCTTTAAACCCATCCAAGCAAGTACAAACTGAATTCCTAATCCTGACTGAACTGGTTAAAATATGATCTGAATGCAGTAACAAAACATACGTATTTGTTCGTGATCTTTTTGCTGGTTGGCTAAGTTATGAAATAGGAAAGAATGTCATTCTCTAAACCTTAACCAAAACTCTCTATGTGTGTGTATGTCTATGCTTTATTAGTTAATCCATTTATGTTAGGATAGCAATGTCACGAATAAACCTTTTCCATTTTAGAAACAAGTGTCTCTGGAATGTGATTTTAAGTATTTTTATCCTTATTTGCCCTAAAGATAACGCAGCCTAGCTCAAACTTGAGAAATTATTAATCTCGTTTATCTACCGGGGCCACGGAATGGAAGCGAGATTGTAATTGAGAGTAACAGAATGTACCTTTTAGTGATTGCTGGACAAGCACTTAATAAGGTGTAAACTGTAGGTTAAATATTAATATGACTTTAATCAAGCCATATTAAATATTTAATAACTAATTCCCGGAGCTGAAACAATAGCTCTATATTAAACTGATATTTTTACTACACATCAGCAAGCACTCTTTTGTATCAGTCTGAGATGAGTGTGTGTGTGTTATGTGTGTGTTGCTGTAGAACACTTCAAGCATTTTTCTTTCATTAACCTGACGGACAATCAGCCGGAAAGCCTTCCACTGAATATCAAATATCTCTGATCCTTCGGCGGCTCTCCCAGCAGGTGTGTGAGTTCTGTCTGCTGATCAGATGTTATCACACTCACTGCGATATAGCAGTCTGTGCACGAGAGAGAAGCTGCATCTTTCAGATAACTTGACACGGATGAAGATGATGACGTTTATGTGGATGATGGTGGAGATGACGATTGTAACGACAGAAGCATCTTAATAAAAGACTCCTTGGATGATTCTGACGTGATATTTCAGCAGCTCAGAGCATCGCTGAGGCTTTTATGAAGTCGTGTTTTCAGCTTATTGCTTTCTTTAAGTGTTTCCGTTTGGAAATGGCTTTTTGATAAATGAAAAGGCGCAGGTCAAAGCACTCTCAAACACACACACACACACACACACACACACACACACACACACACACACACCGGTAATGGAACTTGAGGTACTTGAATACTGGGCTTTCTCTAGGATTTTTACACACGTTTACTCCATTTTGCATTCATGCAGATCTCACTTCGCTTTCATATTGATGTCGTCTCCATTTATATTTACCAAGTGTTCATTTTTTCCCACTGGTTTTTGTCATTTTGTTTTTAAAGGAATAGTTCACCCAAAAATGTATATTTCCTGAAGATGCACTTACCCACAGGTCATCCAAGATGTAGATGAGTTTGTTTCTTCATTGGAGCAGATTTGAAGAAATCTATCATTAAATCACTTGCTCATCAGTGAGATCCTCTGCAGTGAATGGGTGCCGTCAGAATGAGAGCTGAGAAAGTGTCTGTAATAAACAAATTCATCAGGAAGATTTTTTTTGCTTCAAACCATTGCTTCTGGTTCAACTTCAAGTTCTCTATCCATATCTAGAAAAAACATAATCTCAGCTGAATCAGGAGAGAAATACGCACATAATAATCACTATTTACATGTCAAAACAGTTCAAAAGTGTTCTAAACAAATATATCAGTGGATTTTGATGAGAAAGGGTAAAAGGGGATTGACTATCACTGGAATTGTTTGGATTCAAGTGAGAGTTAATACATCTTAATAGATTTGTTTCTTACAAACAGTTCTCTTCATTAGGCATTAACTGATGGACTGGAGTCGTGTGGATTATTGTGATGTTTTTATCAGCTGTTTGGACTCTCATTCTGACGGCACCCATTTACTAAAGAGGATCCCTTGTTGAGCAAGTGATGCAATGCAAAATTTCTCCAAATCTGTTCTGATGAAGAAACAAACTCATCTTGGATGGCCTGAGAGTGAGTAACATTTCAGCAAACTGTCATTGTGGGTAAACTATTATTTTAATGCAAGATTTAAATGGTCAATATTATTTTACTGATTCATTTTAGGCTATAATTGCATCTAATATTAGTCAAAATTAACATTTCAGTTTATAAAATAGCAAACATTTAAACATTTACTTAGACATTTCAGCACAAATAGGTCAATCACATTAATTATCATTGAATCATTTGAAACAATCATATTATTTTCTTTCAAAATTGCTCTTGTTCAAAAACATTATTACATTGCAATGGATTTTTTTAAATAAAATGATTGGAATATTTTTTTTGACTAAATCAAAAATACCCTCAGTTTTTCAAATTGCATCACTTAGTCACATTCACGTCACTAAGTGACTGTATTCATTTCATTCTCCATTTGCACTTTACACGTTTCAAACAGGCAACCTCTTGTTAGTCATCCATAGAAACATTCCAGCCCACCTCTTTTCCTCCAGGCCTGTAATTACATTAATTCATCAGAGCATTTCTGGTTTTTACAGTCCTTGCTTATACTCTGACATCTTATCTGGGTTTGGCGTTTTTGCTGCTTCTTTTGGTATTAATTCCAGCCAATTAGGTGGAGCCGTTTCAGACTAGGACAAACATGCTGTACCCTTTAATTCAGGCACACAATTTGACTGGTTCAGCACCATTACATCACTTTGCACATATTGCACATTAATATAATTACAATAGCAATAAGTATATGTAATCACAGCCTGTTAAACGACATAATTTGTTTATTACTTGTACATAGTGCATAGTTATGAAATCATACCATAACATGGACATTGTAATGCAATTAGTGTGACCAAATGCTTAACGTGACCTTGCTTTTACCCGTCAAGCTATTTAACGCATTAAACAAGCCAGATTTAAGACAAGACGTATTCGTGGAAACCGTCCTTCCTGGAGCTGGTCGTTTTTGCCATTTAGCTTTTGGTTGCTTTAATGAAAGTTATTGAGCAGTGGGATTCATTAGAGACAAATGATTCGATTTGATACACCCTGTCTCTCTCTCAGAAGGAGAGGCTTATCACAGTTAAGTGGCCTGGAAATTTAGAGCTGCGGCTATCAGTCTATTTATAGAACGAATGAGAGCGCAGTTGATTAGCATGTGATTGACGTGCATCTCAAGTCAACCAGCGGTTAGTTGGCTCAGATTAAACTTTATTACATATCAAGTTGATAAGATGGTTAACAGATTGGAACACACACTTGCTCTCGTATACTCACACACACACTCTCTTAAGGCAACTGTGATCATTTCACTGGCAGTGAGCAGAAGAGGCATTGACATGTACTAATTTAACTCATGCAAAAAATCGTGTATAAAAAAAAGTCTATATATGCATGAAATAATGTCATTTATTCATGTTAATAATTTAATTCATAAAAAATGCAAAAATGTGATGTCAGAGCTGATTTTGCTTTCTGAAATCATTCTAATGCAGATTTGCTGTTCAAGAAATATTTATTATTTTTAGCAATGTTAATAACAGTTGTGGTGCTTAATATTTTTGTGTAACCAATAATACTTAAATAATACAATAAACAAAGAGAACAGCATTATTTAAACATTTTTAACATTTAAAACTTCAGAACATTTTAAAATGTCTTTACTATCGCTTTTGATCAATTTAATGCAGCCCTGCTAAATAAAAGCTTAGCTTTATTTTAAAAAGGCAGAGTTTTGGACGATAGTGTATATTCATTTTTTAAAAATGATGTTGTCCAAAAAAGCATTCTTTTTATGTAAGCTTTAAAACTCTTTCTTTGTGTCTATATTGATCTTTTCCTTTTCACTGTGTGATATCTCTTTTAACATCTCTTTTTAAGTGTTTGTCGCTCCCGTCTCATTCAGGAGTGATTTGGCCCAGTTGTTTTCATTTACCTGTGAATGAGCTGTAAATGATTGAATGAGCAATAGCCTGCGTCTCTTCGGTCCTAACAGAAAGCCCTTCGCAATACCCAGCTACTTTCATTCGCATCTGATTTATGCTGAACAAAAATGAAAGAATCACGCTCATTACGCAGTGTCTGTATTTGTTGAGCTCTTATTGTGCACAGTTGAAAAGTTACATGCTAGCTGAATTACTCATTCTCCTTTCATCCTTTTTAAGACTCAATGGGGCTTTGAAGCTGATAAGAATAGAGAGTTTTAATGGTATCTCAGCATCCGAGAAGCAACACTCTCCTGTATGCTTACACACACACACACACACACACACACACACACATACACACACACCAGGCCCTTCTCCTCAGAAACAACGGTCCTTCTGTCAAGAGCTCACTGTGGCAGTGTGCCTCAGGATGGTCAGGGACTGACACTGAGAGCTTGGCGAGTGTTTCTCCCATGGTGCCGTATGTGTGAAGGCCTGTTTCCAATATGCCAAGCGTGTACGGGCACGCGGCAGGGCTGGAGAGGTCCGGCGGGCCTACTCCTGGTACTTTGTAAACACACTTGTGCGACTCCGTTGAGTGATTGTTATGTAAGACACGCGCAGGCCTGAACATGTCTGTATGGACATGCTGTTCTTTGTAGTCTTTGTGGTTAAAAAAGGATGAGTTGATCCTTCAGGATGTGTCAAAAGAATTGCACGCACGTCACTTATACTTAAATATTCTAAAAGGACTTTTGTGGCATATCTTTTTGTAAACTAAGCTCTAAACTTAAATGAAAGGCTTGGTTAGAAAGTGTGTGTGTGTGTGCGGTGTAGAAAATTAATAAAATATAAACAATTAGATAAATTGTTTGTTTTTTTTAAAAAAGAAATACAAACACATTATTTCTAGAAAATAATAAAAAAAATTGCTAAAATATTTATATATATATATTATCATCATCATAATGGTGACTCATTTTGAATTGAGCTATTTATTTAATGTTCATATTTTCATATGTTAAAGATCTGGCTTCTTACTAAAATGTACTGTTCTGTGTTACTCGGGTCAGTTGTTTCCACACACATCCAGCAAATCTGTCTGTGAACCTTTATATTTCTAAATTTGCCTCTTTTCATGCATTATGCCCAATTCTTCCACCTAATATGTATAACTGGTCTATGTGGACTGGGTTATGGGTGTATTGTGTTATGAACATTAGATTATGTTGACAGCACATCAAACTTCTTTCCCTGTAATGTCCCCTCTACGCAATACGTATAGTCCAGAAATACTCATTACACTGATTTGATTGGACTCAAATATTGAAAATGTTAAAATGAGAAGCATCACTGATGAGATGTGCATTTCTTTTCCTCCTGAATTTATTACAAGACGAGCCCCATTTACACAAGTGTCTGGAGGCGTGCATGTGTGTGTTTGTGGTGTGTGTGTGTGTGTGTGTGTGTGTGTGTGTGTGTGTGTGTGTGTGTGTGTGTGTGTGTGCATGCGTGCATGCATAACCTCATTCAGTAGCACTGAGGTGATAATTTTCTGATGGCTGTGCTGCCGGCTAGATCATCACTAAAAACCACTCACAGAATTTCAAATCTCCTGATTAAAAATGCAGTATAATTGGTTGTATGTAGATGATTAGGTTTCAAATCTTTCTCAAGAGAAAAGTGTGTGTGTGTGTTGAGGGGTGATTGAAGGTTTGTACAGATCAACTGAACATTCGCTAAGCCCTGTCAAATGCTTTTTTTTTTACTTTAGTCAGTGTTTAAATGTTGCTGTTTGAATCTAAAAAACAGGCCTGGTTGAGCTGTGCTAGAGATCATAGACTGTAAAGAAAAAATAAATACCACTGGATTGGGATCAAATTGGAATGTCAAAATTGGCGGCATCATTAATATTTACAGCTAAACAGATTAAACTCTTATGGTAAGGGGCGTGTCATTTCTGGAACACAGTCTAAGTGATTTGCCAATCACAACACACTAGGCCAGCTAACCAATCAGAGCATATTACATATTTCAGAAGGAGGGTTTTTATCAAAATGGGATCTAAACAGGGTGTTTGAGACAGACTGGGAAGAGTGGTGCTAAAATCATTTAAAATATGTGAAAAATAAACATGTTGGAACACTCAACCATGAAAACCTATAGTACCCCCCCCCCCCCCCCCAAAAAAAAATTAATAAACAAAAAACGAAGAAAGACTCCATAAACTACATAATAATAATTACAACAAATTACAACAAAATAGTGTTGTAATTTGGTTTATGCTTAATGTACAGCACTTTGGTAAACAAAAGTTTTAAATGTGCGTTATAAATAAATTGAACATTGAACATAATAGGACACCTTTAAAAATGTTACTGACCAATTGTTGCCATCTGCCATGTTTTAATACTGAAATTGGTTTCTTCTCTGTCATTTCTACATTAAAATAATTTAAATTCTGTCAATGGAAATCTTCAGTTCTGTTAGTGAGCAACCGTGGCTGAGGGGGCGGAGCTTAGTGAAGAGTCAATTGGCCTTGTAGACCATCAAGCAGCACTTTCATCATGGATTACACTACAAGAACAAGTACTTCAAGAGGCTTAAAGACACACTGTAGAAAGTGTGTGGTTTGCATTTGTTATGTGATCTGTGTAAGCGGGGGTTCACTTATATGCCATCTGCAGTTAAAGATCTACTTCAGCATTAATGAAACCCTGTATGTGTGTACAATACACAGCACATGCTTTCATTGTTCCTTATTGATTTATAGAATTCTTGGAGTACCACAAAATTACCTTGTGCTTTCGATCAACACACATACACACAAACAAAAAAAAATCATACACACACACACACACACACAAAAACTCACACACTGCTGTTAAACTGCAGTATCCTAGCAACTAAATGCTGAAGGACTTGCATGTGACTGCAGATGTTTTTAGTGTGTCTGGTGTGGTCACCACATGTGTTTCTTCAGTTAGTGTAGAACATCACTAGATGAATCAGTTTCCGGTTGAACACGATGTTCTGCACCGTCTCAGATTCCACTGGTCATTCAACTCACGTCATCTATCTGTTCTCCCTCTTCAAGCTTATTTCCGAAAGGAAAACGATTTTTGAATGCGTGCTGAGATCACATTCATGCACACACTACACATCTAAATGACAATGTATCATAGACTTTTTGTTTTTATAAAGTGGAAAGTTGGTTATAAGTATTTCCATATATACATATATATATATATAGTTTATAAAAAAATATTTTAATTTGTGTTTGCATTTTTAGAATAAAAAATAGGGTAAGAAAATACAATTTTCTTTATTTAATTTTAAATAATATATAATTATTTAATTTTAACAGATGCAAATTCTGTCAATTACTAACTTGTATTTATTGATTTATCATGTTTAATCCAGGTATTATCATCTAGGATGTTAGCTAACTTTTATGGGGTTCTATGTGTGATCAACAACCAAATGTGTGTTGAAGAGATGATAATTAATGTCTCGTTCTCTCTCAGTGTTAAGTATAGGAGAAGGAGGTTTCTGGGAAGGGACGGTGAAAGGAAGAACCGGTTGGTTTCCTGCAGACTGTGTGGAGGAGGTACAGATGAGACAGTTTGATCCTCGACTTGGTAAGTGGCACACAAATACACATTTGCATACTAGGGCTGGGCAATATATTCAATATTGATACTGTATTAAATATTATACTGTTGGCAATATAAAATCAAACTACTTTGAGAATTGTGATGAATTTCATTTTTTTTTTTGCCTTTATAACTGTCCAAGTATACTAGATTTGCACCAGCAACTTGTTTAATTCACTTCTGTGTCAGTTTTGAATGTTCACAATTATTCATACTCTAGTATTTTGCTTTAAATTTCCTTAAAATGTGATTATTTATATTATATTGTTGGATTACACTATACTTTTATTGTATTTTACTGCTTTTCTTATATAGTTGCTCCGAGTATTTTGAATCCCCTTTTTTACTTCTACATTTATGCATTTGGCAGATGCTTGTATACATATATATATATATATATATATATATATATTATATATATATATGCCTAAAGCCGTTGTCTCGCTTGCATGGTTTTCAACAATACAGTATGTCTGTAGATCAAAACTCATCATATTTATTAAGATCCACTCAAATCGTCCTCTCTCCATGTGTTTTGCTGTCTGTTTGCTCTTACTCTCTCTCCCCCTCTCTCACTAATAAATGCTGTTTTTGGAGGTGTTTGTCATTTTTAGGGCCGTGTGTTGAGATCAGGCAGGCAGGCCAGGGTGTCTGTACTAAACATCCCATTTAAATGCATTGTGAGAGTGTGAGAAAGAGAGATGAAAAATTCCCACACACCTTTTCTGACTACACGCATGGCACGTGTCCAATGATTCAAACACGCTCGCATGAGAAACAGGTTAAAGGGGAGCTCAGAGTGATGCATTGCCTCCATCCTTTGAGAGCTTTGTAGAAATGAAAGATCTAATGATGCCAGAAAACCACCGGCGAGTCCCTATAGAGGTGTCTCCTGTAGAACACCAGGGTGTTTTCCCATCAGCAGAGAGATGTTTTATTGCAGAATACTTCGGTTTTCACCATTTTAACATATGAATTGGCAGATTGATGAGTTTGTTTCTGTTCTGATGCTCTGAAGGCACATGTGTTTAGGATTACTATTTAAAAAACACTTATATAAAACTACAGGCCTGATGTTTTGGTTAATGTTAGCTTGCCAGCCTGATTCAGGAAAAAAAAAAGTGGAAATGCTGATGTGGGATTTTAATAACATCTTGAGGCATTAGCCATCTTTAAAAAAAATGGAATATTGTGGCTGTTATATGTTAGACTGAAAGCTATATGCTAAGTTTATAGGCTTGTTTTATAGAATATGATAATCCCCCAAAAAACTGCATATTAAAATGATTTCTGAAGGATCATGTGACACTGAAGACTGAAAATTCAGCTTTGCATCACAGGAATATATTACGCTTCAAATTATATCCAAATGGAAAATAGTTATTTTTAATTGTAATTAAAACAATTCGGTTTTACAGTGCTTTCAATCAAATAAATGCAGCCTTACTGAGCATTAGAGAATCCTTCCAAAAATATCACACCCACTCCAAACAGTCTGTTTTCACAATAGTGAACGTCTAAAAGGCTTTGATAATTGTATTCCTTTGTGTGTGTGAGAGTCCTAAGGCTGATAGTTTCTCCTCTCTCATTTCCTTTAGTTTCATTAGAAAAGAGCATCAATACTCCAGAGAACAAAGAATGTAACAACCAGTAAGATCCCTCGAGACCACACTTAATTTGTAATTGGTCTCATTCTTCCCATTAGAGTAAAATTAACAGTTTCTCTCCTTTTTGCTTCAGATCACATGTATACACAGACACAAACACATTTGTAAGCACAGTGCTATTGAATTTGACAATTTATAACGTCTTTCTAGTGGAGGAAGCACTGTTTGGTTTTCCATCTACATACTCTTTTGTGGTCATCTGTGTGCACATTATTTTGAAGTATGTGTGGATATAGTGGTTTTCAGTGTACACGGGGCAAATGTACACATACCCTATGGAGTACTTTTAGAGAAATTTAAACAATATGTTTTTCCAATTTAAAAAGGTTTTGCGTGTTTACAACCAACATACAAAATCTCTGTTAGAAAACAAACATTTGTGTAATTGAACCTTTGACGTAGTTATGACTCAGTGACTGATTCATTATTACCCTGCTGGTGGAAGTTTGTAACTACACCATTTAGACCCAAAATAAGTGCAGAGAAGCATTTCAATTGAGAAGTTTCCCTTGCGGTTTTCCACCAAAATAAAAGCCCTTTAAAAAAATATTTATATTGTAATTGTACTGCTGTTACATTATAACATATATATATATATATATATATATATGATATGTCTTTATTGATTTATTAAATTTTTATATTCTACTTTTATATTCAATTTCAATTCAATGGTGTTTCCTCAATTAGTTTTACCTGGTTTATAATGAAATAAGGCACCTATAGTTTCCTGGCTGAAGTTATTGGCCATTAGCAGGTGTGGCAAGTTGTTTGGCATGCTACAGGCAGCTTTCTCCAGATATTCCAGTGCTCTTTGAGTGTTTCAGCACCAGCTGTGGTGAACAGCTCCCTGATTTCACTGGACAGCTCCTGCACATCAAGAAACTGGAGACTAGTCCAGAACTGCAGCGCTTCACTGTGTGACAAATGCACTGTGAAATGTGTGTGTCTACATCTGCACACTCTGATCTCTAGTATCCGTGCTCTAAAGCTGGTAACACTAGGCGGTCTGTAATAGGATTGCATAATGCTGCTTATGAGAGTGTGTTGCTGTGTCATTGTCCAGACACTCGTCACAAGCTATCGGTCAATTAAACAATGTGGGAAGACAGAACTGTCATCTGTCCATCTCTATCAAGACCCGCAAGAGTGAAAATAAGCATGTGTGTGTTTGTGTCTGTGTGTGTCTCTTGTGTTAGCGTTTATCCAGCAATAACAGATGAAAGCTCTTTGACAGTGGAGGCAATATGTTTCGCCTCAGTGAAGCGATGAAGACAGCGCTGTGTACAATTAACTTACCCAAACAAATCCCTCTATGTACTCTGAGTGTGTGTGTGTGTGTGTGTGTGTGTGTGTGTGTGTGTGTGTGTGTGTGTGTGTGTGTGTGTGTGTGTGTGTGTGTGTGTGTGTGTATGCACACATATGCGTGTGTGTTTAGTTGTGCATGTCCACAAATGTGTGTGATTTTAAGCTTGGGATTGTTTTGTCTTAAGTGTGTGTGTGTGTGTGTGTGTGTGTGTGTGTGTGTGTGTGTGTGTGTGATTTAACATCGATTACTGAAGCGATTTCATTCATGCATGTCATATTCTGAAGCCTGAACTAATGTTCATTCAGATTTCTTTCTCCGCTCACTGCTGTGTCGTGACTAGAGTGACATCAGTCTCATTCTCTTGAGCTCTCTCCTCCTCCTCTCTCTCTTCTTTTCATCCCTCTTTCTCTGTAGTTGACCTCTGTACTTAGATTAGAGTGTTGTAGGTTAGAAGATTAGCATATGTATGTGTATTAAGCGTAGGTTTTATTTAATTAGGCATATTTTTAACAATATATTTAACATGTTTACCTAAATCTTTAGCATTCAGTAGAATAAACTCCGGTGAAATTAAATTGGTGGTTTTTAGTGCATGTGTTGACATCCTCTATATGCTACTGTACTCTTAAACTTTAACAAAATCACTTTTAGCACAAGTACACATTTATACTCTACATACTTATTTTTTTAGGAAAAGGAGACAAAATAGAGATGAAGTACATATAGCAGAAGTAAACCTTTTACAGGCATTTTCGAATTTGAATCCAATGAAATTCTTTCTTGAATTTCCCTCCCTTTTCTTGGGAGTAGCAGTTGGCTAATTATTATTCACGGCTGTTATGGAAAACTGAACACTTCTATACTGTCCTATACTAACACTGTCCTATACTTCTCATATGGTCTGGAATACCTGTACACTATTTAGTTCAGCCAGTGTAGATTACATTTCTACACACTTACCAACACATTGTAATTTCCATCAGCGGTGCTGCGGTGTGCAGTGGGATCTGGAGAGCATATCTAGAATCAGTAAACACCTACAGACCGGCGTACCAGCTCTCTCTCGTCTAGTCGATGACTCATCCTTCTGAATCACCCAAATACTTCCGTTGATATTTTTAGTCTCATTTATGGGTTTGGGTGCAGAAACTCCCTCAGTTTCTTCTTCTTTTGTTTGATGTTGTTTTAGCAGACTCTCACGATCCCTCTCACGGTCTGTCTTTTTTACGTAGATAACAGGCGCTTTTTGGGGGTTTTCACATATTGACTTTTCACATATTCAAACTTTTTAATGGTGCCGCCTTGTGTCATTCGCAGAATTATTAGATGTGTTTGCTAAGGTAAGCATCACTGAAAATAGTTTAGATAAGTGATTTGAAATCCATAACTTTAAGTATATAAGTAGCGTTTGACATCCTGCACCGTTTGGACTACAGACTTGAATGATGCAGGAAATTATGCCGCTTGACTTGTGCTGTTGCCTTTCCATGTGATCAAACTGCAGAATTCACCTGTGGGCAATAAAACTAAATCCTGTAGACTTGCATTGAAGGAAAGAACTGAGACACTTCAAGTGACCAGAATATCATACAGTGGTGAAGTTTTTTGACTTTGGCCAGTGAGTAACAACCCAGAAGACCATAGAAACAACCTAGCAAGCACTCACAACACCCTAGCATAACGTTTTGTTTTTGTGTTGTAGTTCATCTAGTTATTGTGTCATTTTATAATGTGTGTACAGTTATCTAGGTCCAAATATATATTTGGACACAGGCACAACTTTTATTATTTTAGCTGTTGACCAAAACGTATTCAAGCTAATGTTATATAATGAATATGGGCTTAAAGTGCACACTCTGAGATTTAATTTGTGGGTATTTTCATCACAACTGAAGGAAAGGTTCAGGAATTACAGCTCTTTAAGTGTACCTTCCCCCTTTTTCAAGGGACTATAAGTAATTGGACAGTTGACTCTAAAGCATTTCATGGACAGATGTTGGCTATACCTTCATTATTTCTACATCAATTAAGCAGGTAAATGGTCTGGAGTTGATTCTAAGTGTGCTATTTTCATTTGGAAGCTGTTGCTGTGAACCCACATCATGCAGTCAAAGGAGCTCTCCAGTCTCCATGCAAGTGAATCAAGAACAAAACAAATCCATCAGATAGATAGCAGGAACATTAGGAGTGGTCAAAATCAACAATTTGGTTCATTTGGAGAAAAAAGAATGCACTGGTGAGCTCAGCAACATAAAAAGCCATGGACGTCCACGGAGGACAACAGTGGTGGATGATCGGAGGATCCTCTCCATCCCTTTCACAACATCCAGCCAAGTGAAGAACACTGTCCAGGAGATACGTGTGTCAAAGTCTACAATCAAGAGAAGACTTCACGGGAGCAAATACAGAGGGTTCACCACAAGGTGCAGATTAGACTTTTCCAAAAAACATCTTTAAAAAAAAAGACAGACAGACCACTTCTGCAAAAGGAAGGCTGGAATTAAGATCAACCTGTACCAGAATGACGGGAAGAAACAAGTATGTAGGAGGCTTGGAACAGCTCATGATCAAAGCATACAACATCATCTGTGAAACATGGTGGAGCAGTGTGATGGCATGAGCATGCATGGCTTCCAGTGGCACTGGGTTACTGGTGTTTATTGATGACGTGACAGAGGACAGAAGCAGCCGGATGAATTCTGAAGTCTATAGGTATATACTGTCTGCCCAGATTCAGTCATGCAGCAAAGTTGATCGGACGGTGCTTCATAGTACAAATGGACGATGACCCAAAACATACAGCAAAAGCAACCCAGGAGTTTTTAAGGTAAAAAAAGTGGATTATTTTGCTATGGCCAAGTCAATCTCCTGATCTCAACCTGATTGAGCATGAATTTGACTTGCTGAAGACCAAACTAAAGACAGAAAAACCCAAAACAAACAATAGCTGAAGTCAGCTGCAGCAAAGGCCTGGCAAAGCATCACAATGAAGGAAACAGTCTTTGGTGATGTCCATGAGTTCCAGAATCAAGGCAGTCATTGAGGATTCTCAACAAAATATTAAATATGAACATTTTCATCTTGATTGATTCACTTTAATTCTATTCTGGTGGCATACAGAGCCACAATTATGAAAATTGTATCAGTGTCCAAATATATATTGACCTAACTGTAAATGCAGTAAGCCTACAGTAAATTAATTCATGTCTCCCAGCACACTTTTTCTCCCACACACACACACATGCACACACACACACACACACACACACACACACACACATACATGAGACGCATCGATTGAGTTCAAATTAGTCATTTTTAGGTTTAGGTTTTAGTTTTACTGAGCAAATGAATTGCTCTTAAAGTACAACTAACATGTTTTATTACCCTTTTGACCTGGCACCACAAAGGCTGCATTTATTTGATCAAAATACAGTAAAACAGTAATATTGTGAAATATTCATATCCTGTTTTCTATTTGAATATATTTTAAAATGCAAATTATCATAATCATTGCTTCAGTCTTCAGTGTCACATGATACTTCAGAAATCATTGTACTTGTAATATGCAGATTTGCTACTCAAGAAACATTGATTTTTATTATCAATGTTGAAAACACTTGTGCTGCTTAATATTTTTGTGGAAACCTTGATACATTTGTCTGTAGTTTTGGTAAACAGCATTTATTTAGACGGAAATCTTTTGAAACATTGCAAATGTCTATTTGAATCAATTTAATGCATCCATGCTAAATAAAAGTATAATTTATTTCAAAACTTTTCAACAGTAGTGTGAGATATTTGGCCCAATGAGTGTCACATTAAGAAACATCTGTTAGAGTTACGTGTGAGAGACAGACAGAGATTTGAAGATTTCAGAGATTTTGCTGGAATTACTCCGTATGACATTTATGTTCTTATTAGTGATTAATTGAATCAATAGAGCAAGTTTGAATAGTCTCCATGGATACGGCCCTCTTGAAAATGTAGATACTGAATTGACCCGCGGGCATGATTTATAAAGCCATCTGCATGGGGACAGACCATGACCAGATTTCTGGATTGAAAATTCAGTGTATTTCTAATTCAGACGTCAATATATCATTAACATTTCCAGTGTGCTATTATTAAATATCTTTACAAATCATTTATCCAGTTGAGGTCTCCCAGCATGTCCCCAGTGGCAGCTCAGCTAGTGTGCAGTGTGTGGCTTTATGTTGTTTGTAGGTTACTAGTGTGTGCTTGGCCAGATCCATCGATTAACATGTCTGCTGCTTATCTCAGCTTCTCGTTCCACACAGTGTTGAGTGTACGGCATACATCGGCAGCTGTCTTCTAAGGGAGTATCTTAACTGAAATAGTTGATTGGGAACGCTCTACAAAGACAGCAACTATGAAACAGTGCTTAGATTCTGTGAATAGTGATATCTTGTTGCTAAGCTAACATTATCTTGTTCTAAGTACCAAGTACAGTATAGATTTAACAATTTCGAGATACGGTTTTGGAGTGGAATGAATAAGTGTATTTATATAATAAAGTAGTTTACTAGATTTTGGAACAGCGCTATTACACTAGAGGAAGAAAAATGATGTAGAGACCGTTTTCACTCAGAAATCATAGTAAATCTCATAAACAACCACTAAGAAATGGCAAGTAGCTCACTGAACTAAATATGAAATTTTGAAGTAGAAAAAAACTAAATGGAATTTTCTTGTAAAACATACTCCAGTAATGTTTTATTTATAACTTCGGAAAATCATTTTTGACAGTGTATGTGAAACACTGAATACTGAGAGAGCATTTTTGTGTCTCACACACACACACACACACACACACACACACACACATTTTATCCAGTACACTGAGACTCATACATTTTCTTGAGTTAATGGTTTGGTGAAGAAAATACGTTTTAAAATGTGCTATTTCCTCTTTCTGATAGGCTAAAAACAGTCCAGGGGGTTAAATTGTCTTTTGTATCACTGTCACTCAGTAAAATATGTCAGACCCAGTTGGGGCTGTCAAAAGGATTGTCAGTCACATGGTGGAAGTGTTTGACTCTGTGACTAAAGGGAACAGACAGTGACAGAGGAAGAGAGCAGGAAAGAGGCCATTTCTGTTTCAAAACCAAGTGAGCTTCCTACGGAGGCAGCATGCTAAGACAGTAGCGGGATGTGCAATGTGAAGGATGTTTCGAAAGGTAGGAAAACCAGCACTCTTGGAAATCTTGCTTCTAATGCAGCATTGAATGGATTCTTTGCAGAGAAGCAGAATGCTTCAAGAATTAGTATTTTACCTAGATCAAATTGACATGTTGATATCAAGAATTAACATTGTTACAAGTGGAAATGTAATTGCTGATATCAAAAATGGCCATTGTTACTAGTAGAAATCTAATTCCTAATATCAAGAATGAACATTTGAACTAGTAAAAATTGAATTGTTGATATCAAGAATTCATATCCTGAGAATGAATAAAAGTCAAAACAGCTTGCCATAGCTTCACTGACAAGATGCGCATGACAATCGCAGCTTTTGCCTTATCGCAATTTCATTTCGATTAATCATGTGTGGATTCACAGGGAACACTCATACTGGTTAAATGTACACCCTGAATGCTCTGTAAGTCACTTTAGATAAAACCCTCTGGCAAATGAATGAATAAATGTGCATTTAGAAAACGAGAGAGATATCAGTAAGTGAGAGGGAAGTTAGTGAGAGTAAGATAACAGCAGGAATGTATTCCATTAAATTAGCTTTCATGTTATTCATTTCTTTTCTGCAGATAAATGTGATTTCATTGTACGGTGGCTTTTTTTGCATACTATTCGGAGATAGTTACCATGGGAAACACGGGATAGTCTGAATATGTATTTTTATGTTTAACCTTGCTTTATCCTGAAGGGAAAGTTTTAAAACAGAGCCAACTATATTTGTAACTATGTATTGCTTGCTATGTTGTTGCTAGGGTGTTCTGCATGGTTGAAAAGAGAAAAATGTAAAAAAAAAACATGAATTGACAGAATGAAACAGTATTTTCTTTAAAAACATACTACAGTAATCTTTTATACCTTTGAAAATTAAATGTTAAATGCTAGGTTCTTTGATACACGGGTCTCCAGATGCAGCTCGAGTCCTTCTGCAGGTGTGATAGTGATGCTGGCCTTATCAAACAGCACTAATGATTATGTGCCTGCACAGGCTGAAGTGAATGAGGCATGTCACATGATCAGATGTGTTGAAGGGCGACAGGTTTGGCTCAGTGTGACTGTCGAGCGGGTGAAGGTGAGAGCGTGGGATCTAATGAAGGCCTGTAATCTGCTCTAATGTGTTTCTGGGAGGGCAGAACTCATTCCCAGGGTGCACAGTGCCGCTGTTGGTGATTGTGTGGTTATTGTGTTGCCATGCTTTCAGAGTTACCATGACAATGCATTTGATGAGATAACAGTCCTGGTTTTGGCGCAGAGTTACCACTTCTACACATGCACATACACAAACCATAAAGTGCACACACACAGTATTGAATACACACCCGGAGCAGTTGGGGGTACCGGTGCCTTGCTCAAGGTCTCACCTCAGTCATGGTATTGAGGGTGGAAGAGAGTGCTGTACATTCATTCCCCCCACCTACAATTCCCACCGGACCGAGACTCGAACCTGCAACCTTCGGTGGTTACAAGCCCTGACTCTAACCAATATGACTGCCCCATATATACTGTGTAGTACACTGATATTACGTTACGTTTTTGAAGGGCACATTACAAACTAAATTTAGTAATAAATAATAATAGTTAAATAAAAATAATATACTTTTTCTGTAATAATCTAAGTATAAAGTTTATAAAGTATCCTTGTGTTTGAAAAGGCTTGTTATAATAAAAATATATAATTTTTAATATTAGACTGATTGATTTTGAAGGTTGTTGTGAAACATTACACTACTTTTTAAGGTCTATTTTTTTATTAGTATAAAATTTGAATAATAATTGTTGCAGAATAACAACAATAGAAATACATTTCAATTTTCCTACTTGTTATATGTTATTGTGGTTGTATAGAAATGTGGGCGAATTATGTTTATTTCTACTCTATTGATGATTGATTGATTGATTGATTGATATTTTTCTGTTTGCACCAATCCTTGTAACATCAGAAGGAAAGTCATTTTCAGAGAGTTGATTTAAAAATGATCAGCATTTTGTGATTGAGAACTAACTTCAGCTCTATCTGTACCAAAGTACTGCAAGACTATGACATAGGAAAGCTTGTGCTGAAGTGCTGCTTACTGCTCATGTACACTGCTGTATGTTTTTTAGAGAAAGAAAAGATTACTCCCTCTGAGTCTCCCAGATTCCTCTCTCTCAGGTCTCACCATTCATATATCCTCATCCTATGACTTGAGGGAAATGGGCTGCTTGCCGTAAGAGAGACAGTCAAATGCAGAAACCCCTTTCTCTCATCTCGGCGCAAAAAAAGTGGGTCGGCTCCGTGCAGGGCAGCCAGAGGCCATGGAGAGACAGAGAGATGTCTGGGAGAAAGCAGGAGAGATTAAAAACAGTGTTGAGGATGAAGGGAGAGAGTGTAAGCGTGAGGTAATGCCAAAATCACATCAGCAGCTATTCTACTTCTGAACACCGATCAAGCGTGGACAGAGACCCGCCACCCCATTGATCTGACCCATTTACTGCACTGTGTGTGTGTGTGTGTGTGTGTGTGTGTGTGCGTGTGTGTGTGCGTGTGTGTTGGAGTTGCTTTAAACGAGAGAAAGAGTGTGTTAGGTATGTCTAGTTTTATTCAGCACCCCAGTGAAATTAAAGTCTGCTAATTTAATATTTGTAATGAACTGGTTTGTTTGGGTCGCCCGCTCTGCAGTTTTGAATGGCTTTCTAAAGCTCATGAGGCTCTCTGATGTGTTTGGGACAATGTTGGCAAAAGAAGGAAGCTCTGAAAGCAAACTCAGACCGTATCAGGTAACTGTGGAGATGAGAACAGGACGGACCCGCTCTGAATGAATCACACATGTCTGT
>QVTF01021204.1:0-2500 GCA_003573665.1 Oxygymnocypris stewartii
CACACACACACACACACACACACACACACACACACCACACACACACACACACACACACACAAAGATACACACACACACACACACACATAGATAGACAGAGAGAGACAGACACAGACACACACACACACACACAGAGAGAGACAGACACAGACACACACACACAGAGAGAGAGAGAGAGAGAGAGTTTCATTCTTCATTAGTTATCACACCAAGAAACAGCTATGATAGTTTAGTCAACACCAATGGAAAACAAGTGTTAAAACTGTGTAAAGGTTTAGGGCTGTACATCATTAATGGCAGAACCAGAGGAGATAGTTTAGGTAGATTCACCTATTGCTCCAGATTAGGAGCCAGTGTAGTCGATTACTCAATTACAGACATAGACCCAAACTTATTAATGCCTTTATAGTTAGACCTCAACTCCCGATTTCTGACCACTGCCAAACAGTCCTTTACCTGAATCAGTCAATTGACCGGGTCAGTACCGCTCCCCTCAAACATGAAAAACTGTTCCCTTTAAAACCCAAACTCCGATGGAACCAGTCTAATGCCGAGCAATTCAAAGAGAACATGAGCAGCTCTGTTATACTAAACATGCTGGACCACTTTATGTCCACAGATTTCACTCCAGATACTAATGGAATAAACACAGCTACATCCAATCTTATTCATATATTTCAAACTTTAGCCAATATATCTAACTCTAAACCTCCAAACAAACATAGAACAAACAAACAAAAAATCAAAAAGAATATGTGGTTTGATAATGAATGCACTTGTCTCAGAAAAGACCTTCGACAACTTTCTAACAAAAAGCATAAAGAACCGGCCAATCAGACGCTACGGCTCGCCTACTCCGACTGTCTGAAAAATTATAAAAAGCTCATCTGCAACAAAAGAGATCAATATTATGAAGCTAAAATTGATGAAATAGATGAATCAATAGACCAAAACAATTTCTGGAATCTCTTTAAAAAATCTGAAAGCCCCAAATCAAGGCCATTTCTCCAGTGCGGCACAATCTGGAGGTCTTACTTTAAAACCCTTTACCAACAACTTGAACCAGACCTCAACCAGCCCCAAACTAACACAAAGAGAAAACTAGAAGAGTTACAGAAAACGATCAAAAATTACCAAAACCCACTGGACATGATTATAACAACATCAGAAATAACAGAGCACATTAAAAAACTCAAATTAAAGAAGGCATGTGGACAAGACAACATCAGTAATGAAATGCTCAAACTCAGCAGTCCTTACATAATTCAAGCTCTGGCAAACTTATTCAACCTGATCTTATCCTCGGGGGACTTCCCTGAGACCTGGGCTGAAGGACTCATCACTCCAATATATAAAAAAGGAGATAAATTCGATCCCAATAATTACCGTGGTATCTGTGTGGGCAGTAACCTAGCAAAGCTTTCTGCACTATAATGAACAACCGCATAGTGACATTCCTCACAAGACGCAGCATCCTACATAAATCACAAATTGGCTTTTTACCGAAACAACGCACATCCGACCACATCTATTCTCTCCACACTCTAATTAACAAAAATCTAAAGGGCAAGCAAAGAAAATATTTACATGTTTTGTTGATTTAAAAAAAGCTTTCGACTCTGTTTGGCATGATGGGTTACTATACAAATTATTACAAATTGGCATTGGTGGAAAAACATTTGATGTTATACAGTCCATGTATAGAAACAGTCGATGTGCAGTCAAAATTGGTAATTGCAGGACTGCGTTCTTCCAGCAGGGTCGTGGAGTGAGGCAGGGATGCAGTCTGAGCCCAACCCTGTTCAACATCTACATCAACGAGCTGGCAGAAGCTCTGGACCGCTCCGGCAACATCCCGGGCATCGCTCTGCACGACTCCGAAGTCAAATGCCTGCTGTATGCGGACGACCTGGTTCTGATGTCCCCCACAGCCGAGGGTCTCCAGCACAGCCTGGCCCTGCTGGAACAGTACTGTGAGGAATGGGCTCTGACGGTCAACCTGGACAAAACCAGAGTCATGGTGTTCCAGAAGAAGGCCAGGTCTCAGGGAAGCAGATACCAGTTCAGTTACGGAGGAGAAGTTCTGGAGCACAGCACCAGCTACTCTTACCTGGGCATCCAGATCTCTGCATCGGGGGGCTTCAGTCTGGCTGTGAAGGCCTTGTATGAGAAGGCCCGGAGGGCATTTTATGCCATCAAATCACGGTTGGCCAATTAAAATTACCAATTAAAACATGGGTTAAACTATATCACGCAATCATTAAACAAATTCTACTGTACGGGAGTGAAATTTGGGGACCAGTAATCAATTTTAAAAATTGGGATAAAACTTCAATAGAAAAACTACAACTAGAAATTATCAAAAACATTTTAGGGGTCCATAGATCTACATCCAATGATGCCTGCAGAGCTGAATTAGGCCTATACCCACTGAAGATGAGATCCAGAAGAGATGTGTTCAGTTCTGGCATCACCTCCATCAATCTGATCCTGATTCGAT
>QVTF01021204.1:12500-40000 GCA_003573665.1 Oxygymnocypris stewartii
ACACTCTTCTCTCGCGCACACACAAGCACACACTCTCTTTCTCTCGCACACTCTCTCTTTCTCTCGCACACTCTCTTTCTCTCGCACCACTCTCTCTCGCACACACACACTCTCTCACACACACTCTCTCACACACACTCTCTCTCGCACACACTCTCTCTCGCACACACACACACACACACACACACACACACACACACACTCTCTCTCTCTCGCACACACACTCTCTCTCGCACACACTCACACACACGCGCGCACAACAATCTGTGACTGGCTTCCTCTCTGTAGCTGCTGAGCTTCTGCTGATGTACGAGTAACCGGACGGAAAGCTGGTCCAGTTATTGTCAGATCGGAGCAGGGATCAGAAGCTACAGTCTGTAAAGTATCTAGATCTCTCCGGACTCTCTCTCCTCGGAGCTGGAGCGCTGGTCTCTCTCCACAGACACGGATCTCTCCCGCTCTTTCGCCCGGCTCATGTCTGGGGAGACGGGAGATGGTTCTTTCTCCATGTCCCTGCGTCCGTTGTCCCACCATCTCTCGTCCGCGGCGTTCTCCCGTAATCTCTCCTGAGACGGAGGCGGCTCCTGATCTCTGGTGTGTGAAGACCTGCAAAAACCAGCAGAAGACTCAGAATGCTGTATCTGACGCGCACAAACAGCAATATACTATATGATTAAACACTCATTACAAACACTCATCACAAAGGACTGCGCCATCGGACCAATCACAGCAGTGAGGGCTTACGGAAAGGCAGGGTTTAGAGAGACTGATTCTTTGAACTGCTTCACACGAGTCATCATTTATTTGGGGGGAGGGGGTACAATGCTGTTTCGTGCATCCAGAGTTGTTTACACGGTTAAAGAGATGGATTCTCATGAGATTCTCAAAGTTTCAAAAAACTATTTGGACGTATAACAGAGTATTTCTGTGCTTCCGGGTTCGTACAAGATTCAGAGGTTTTTTTAACATGGCTCTTGTTGACGTAAACGATGGTGGAACTCCTTATATGGGCATTTCTCCCGGAAGAGCACGCCCATGCACGCATCGACCAGTGCAAGAGCGAGAGCTTCATCCGGCTGCACGGGACTCGCTCGGGAAGAACTGTCTCTAAAGAACTGTGTTTTTGGTTGTGAGGGAAATATAATCTTGTTCAGCTTCCTGAAGAACCCAGCGTTACGTAAACAGTGGATGCAGTTGGTTTTTCCGGGTCAGCAACGGAGTTTCTCAAGTGTGTTTGTTGACGAGCGTTTTATAATCAAGGCCCAGTTCGACGCTGATTTGCATCGTTTGATACTGAAAGATAGAGCGGTCCCAGCTATATAAGACCCCGGTCATGATTCAGAGCTGCAGACGGTCAGTGAAACAGCATCAAATGTCTGTGTTTCGTTTTCAATCGGTGCTCATCACTCTTTAGCTCTGCCCCCGGCACGCCTCCAGGATCTCGGCTGTTTTCGGAGAGAATCGTAAAGCTGTATCTTTTTTTTATAAATATGATCAAACTAAAGACTTTTTGGAGATATGAAGGATGCAGTACTATTCTATAGGTACTCCAGATTAACATGAGATTGGGTCAAACTGTGTGTCACGTACCCTTTAATAGATGTTTGCAGAAAACAAAAGTGTTTTTTGACCTTGCATGCATGTAAACCTGTTTTAGGACACTCCTAAAACTATTAGCAACCTTAAAAATGGCATAATGGGGCACTTTAAAATGTATCATGACCCTTTAACACACAACATATGTGCATTATTTACTTTAATTGAACATTGGTCTCACTGTCATGATGTTTTTACCACATTTAACTCTTCTTGACTATGGTATAATCAAATAATTTACCAGTATATTATAAATAAAGATTATTTACTAGATTAGAAGTAATTTGCACTACTTGATTTAAAATATACCCGTGACCATGTAACACACCACATGCGGTATATTCATTTGAATTGCTCACTGGTATAATAATGCGGGTGTTTTAGCACATCTCACTTCCCTTGACTATGGTCAAATCCCTGTAAATCATGCCTTATTGCTCAAATGTAATAGTTCCAGACGCCAGACAGGTCGAGTCTAGCTGGAGTTGTTGTGGTACCTCTTTCTTTTGCTCCTGTGCGAGTGAGAGCGAGAGCGATGGCGCTCCTTGTGTCTGTGTTTGCGCTCCCGGTCTCGTTCTCTCTCTGCATCCTCACGGTGCCGGCGAGAGTGATGAGTGGACGAGCTTCCTCCTTCCCTGAGAAGCACAGAGACAGATGTCCTGATCACATTACACGCTTGCGTTACTGATACAGAGGTTACTCGACAGGGAGCTGATCCTCACCGGTATCGCTCAGCACTTCTGGATCTGGACCTGAGAACAGAGAAACTAATCATCAAACACTTGTGCATTTCTGTGTTCAGACACATTTGATTTAAATGTCAGATTCATTTCTTTCAAACTTCGGTGAATCGGTTCAAATCACAGCTTCAATGATTTGCTTGTCAACTCTTAAAAAATAAGATTGAACATCTTTAATGCATGTGTAACTCCTGATTTACTCCATCGCCAAACTAAACAGCAAACACTAAAATGGTCATGGTTCATTTCTAGTTCTTTAAGTTAAGTTACTGTAAGAATTATGAATCCATTTGGCTGTTTAATCTAAATAATGACATTTTGCATCAGTTATTGAATCTGAACTGAAAATAAACATTGGAAAGTGAATCTGAATCAACCCTTAACTGAGCTGAATAATGACACTATTGTCTTCTGTAGAGCTAGAGGCTTTATAGTTGGAGGCTATATATGTCATAATTGAATAACTTCAACACTGTTATTGAATCTGAACCGAACAGAATAATCCTCTGCAGAGCTGCTCTAAAGCTGCCACTGAATTTGTTTAAAAAAATACAGATATTTTTACACCCTTAACATTTGCTTTCTTATTATATTTTAGGGCTGCATGATAAATCTCAATCGATATTAGGCTAAAGCTGTGATGTTCACGCGTGCATCTGTAATCAGCAGTAAATCTCCATCCGAAGGCCAGAGAAACTCCACTCGCTGTTATTTTAGTCTTTTAGATATGCTTTCATTTCTGCCGTTTGTAATGCAGTCGTATTAGATGCACGAAACTCACGTACTGACAGACCTTCACGCGCGCTTCGTGTGTGTGTCCTGAAGCTCGCGGATGCGGTTAAACGCACTCGCATCTACTGTTATGATCAGAAACTGATGTAAACACAGTCAGTTGTGTTTTCAGAGCATCTGATATGTGGAAATAGATCTGTGCATTAGTGTGGACGCAGTCTATTAAAGCTGACAGTGTCTATGATCTCATCAGTAATAATCAAATCACAATAATGCTGATAAAAACCATAACTATGATTATCTGTAAACTTTCAATACTCAAAGCACTCCCAGATACTGAAAGTGCTTTTTGTTTATCACTTGTAATTGTCTTTCCCCCTTTATTAATATATATTTGCTTGTTTGTTTTTAAACTATATGCCTATTTATTTTGAATTCTTAACAATAATTAATATATTAATTAATTAGGTAACAATTATTTAAAAAGTAGCCTGCTTATATAATTTAAGAAAAATGCACAAAATAAATTTGAAGTAATCGTGATATCAAATCATAATAATCGTGTTGAATAGTGAAACCGATTCACACGCGTATGTACTACACCGAGCCGTAGATCACGGAGAAGCTACACAAACAACTCTATCGCAGTGCTATTTCCTAACATCCATGATATCGTCTGGGTGGCTCTGTGCAGTAAATGCTGCTTCATCTGAACGCATGTGATGGAGATTACACAACGGGCTTGACTATGACTAGCACATGTGATTTAGCGTGCAGCCTTATAGATGTCCTGCTTTGAAGCAATTAGTATTTTACAAAGCGCTACAGAAACACATGTGACTTGATTTGGCTTCACTATTAGAGCTCTATTGATTTGAAGCAAGGTGCATAGATATGGAGATGCTCTTCCAGATGTAATGATAATGATCTGGATGAATGTAATGCAGAGACGCACCTCCTGCGCTCCCTCTCCCGCTCGCGCTCTTTCTCTCGTTCCTTCTCGCGCTCCCTCTCTCTCTCCACCTCCCACTCTCTGGCTTGCACCTCTTCTCTGTCGCGCTCCTCTCTTCTCCTCGTGCGCATGCGCTCCTGTTTCTCCGTCACAGACTTCTGCGAATCACAGAGCAGGTCGTCTGTGAAGAGCTGCGTGAGATCAGCCCGACTGAGCCGCGAGCCGTCATCTTACCTGCAGCTTTTCAAGTTTTTCCCGGATCTCGATGAACCCTAGATGAAGTTTCCCTCCGAAGTGGTCGGCGAGGCGGCGGTCGTTGTCGTGGAGGCCGAGGTAGGCGGAGCAAACCTCACACACCCGCAGCTTCTGCTGCTGGAAGCTGGAGGCCGGCATGGAGTTACGGTAGATGTCCTAAACACAACAACATAGTTAACACACCGAATCAAATGTCATTTAAGATACCGAGGAGCACGCTGATATCTCCACCATGACCCCACACTGACCTCTGCCTCTTTCTTCAGGGCACGTGTTTTCTCCACCTTCTCCAGCACCTGCTGCGCCTCGTCCACGTTCCCCTCGCCGCCCAGCTGCTCCGCTCGCGCCAGCAGCTTCCCGATCTCCTCGTTCAGCTCGTGCACACGCTCCGCCTGCCAATCAGAGAACAGGAAGACTTAGAGCTGTAAAACACAGGTTCAGAGTACAGGTCAGAGAGGCTGGACACGTTTTACTCTCTGAAGAAACTACAACTTGAGTAATGTTAAACACTTAGAACTACAAGCTACCAAATGGCAAAGATATTTGACTGATTTATGCTTGGCTTGATTATATTTTATGTGATTTGATTCCTTTTGTTGGTGATTCATGTTTGTTTTCTTGATGTTAGGTATTTTCTTAAGTGATATTGTTCATTCATATATATTTTTAGCAGTCAGTTATCTTTTGATATGTTTATCACTTGTAGTTAACGGTTGTTTTCACTTATATGTGTTATGTTTATTGCTCTGGTCATGTGATTTAGGTTTGTGCTGTATTTAAGGGCTGTACTATGGATGTGTTCATTGTCTGATGAAGAGTTTGTTCACTCGAAGCGTCACCGGTGCTGAAAATATTAATATTGTTCTACTTTTGGAGCTGTGGTGTGCCAAACTTTGCTCTTCCTGTAAGATATTATAGAAGCCTGTTTTTGCCACAAATTAATTCAATAATGACTTAATTCACTACTCCTACTTCTCACAACCACGAGTTCATACCTCACAATTTCACAGCTCTTACTTTTATTCTTGGAATTCTGCATTTACATCTCATAAATCAGATTTGTTTTATTCTTCTCAGAACTGACACAATTCAGACTTTTTTATCCGAATTCTAAATTCATAAATCACAATTCAAACTTTTTTATACATCTCGCAACTCTGACACTTTTTCCCCTCAGAATTCTGATTTCTTCACTAGAATTCTGTTTACATCTCACAATTCTGACTTTTCCCAGAATTCTATGCTTATATTCCACTATTAAGAATTCTTTTTCTCAGAATTCTATGCTTATATTCCACTATTAAGAATAATTTTTCTCAGAATTCTATGCTTATATTCCACTATTAAGAATTATTTTTCTCAGAACTCTATGCTTATATTCCCCTATTAATAATATTTTTTCTCAGAATTCTATGCTTATATTCCACTATTAATAATAATTTTTCTCAGAATTCTATGCTTATATTCCACTATTAGGAATTATTTTTCTCAGAATTCTATGCTTATATTCCACTATTAATGCTTATATTCCACTATTAATAATAATTTTCTCAGAATTCTATGCTTATATTCCACTATTAATAATAATTTTTCTCAGAATTCTATGCTTATATTCCACTATTAATAATAACTTTTCTCAGAATTCTATGCTTATATTCCACTATTAAGAATAATTTTTCTCAGAATTCTATGCTTATATTCCACTATTAATAATAATTCTTCTCAGAATTCTATGCTTATATTCCACTATTAATAATAACTTTTCTCAGAATTCTATGCTTATATTCCACTATTAAGAATTATTTTTCTCAGAATTCTATGCTTATATTCCACTATTAATAATAATTTTTCTCAGAATTCTATGCTTATATTCCACTATTAAGAATAATTTTTCTCAGAATTCTATGCTTATATTCCACTATTAAGAATAATTTTTCTCAGAATTCTATGCTTATATTCCACTATTAAGAATAATTTTTCTCAGAATTCTATGCTTATATTCCACTATTAAGAATTATTTTTCTCAGAATTCTATGCTTATATTCCACTATTAAGAATAATTTTTCTCAGAATTCTATGCTTATATTCCACTATTAAGAATAATTTTTCTCAGAATTCTATGCTTATATTCCACTATTAAGAATAATTTTTCTCAGAATTCTATGCTTATATTCCACTATTAAGAATTATTTTTCTCAGAATTCTATGTTTATATTCCACTATTAAGAATAATTTTTCTCAGAATTCTATGCTTATATTCCACTATTAAGATTTTTTTTCCTCAGAATTCTAAGCTTACATCTCGCAATTCTGACTTTTAGTTAAAACTTCAAAACGCAAAACTTAAAATTCTAAAAGAAAATTCCGAATTGTGAGCGGTTAACGAAAAATTGTGAAATGTATATTTACAACTGCAAATAGTCAGAATTGTGGGATTTTGAAATCATCCTTTTTATTCTGTGCTGAAAACAATGTTCTGTAGGATATGGTCTTAAAAAAATAAAAAAACTGACTTGCTGTATAAGATTGCTAATATATTACTTCACAGGCATTACTGGCTTGTACTTTTACATCCATATTATTATATATTGACAGTTTATTGCTGGTCTGTGGTTTTATACTGCTGTAATTTTGAAAGATTTCATATTATTTTAAGGTTACGCTACTATAAAAATCACACAACTTCAGTGTGACATCAATAAGAAAAAGTACAATTTCATTGATGTTGTTCATAATAAAATATGTATGAACTTAATACATGACCTAGACTATTTATTTAGCAAAATCTTGTAATTTTAATAAATATTAAACAATTTATAAAAAAATTGTTGCTGCTCCAATTAAGTTCAGGGTCTCTTTTAAAGCTCTTTCACATTGAAGGTCTATGCAAATACTCCATAAACAGAAATTACATATAAACTGATGGTTGTCACTAACTCAAAATCAAGTGGTGATTTAAAACATATCGAGTGCATTTCTTTTCTGTTTGCATGTACTTCCTATCGAAACAGGAAGTTGGAACCGGACACATTGAAAGGCCCATCCTCCGTTTTCTTCATAAAAAGTCAGTTTATATGAGAGCTGTGGACCATGTCTCACTAGACGCTGGTCTGTGCACAAAAAGCAGGTGTGTGAAAGTTCAACATGAAAATGATGTGCAAGTGAAACACTCCGGGGTTCCCCGGCGCAGATCGTCCGGCTTTACCTTGGCAGCCACTTCAGCGCTGATCTCATCCTGCGTTTCCACCAGCCGTTTCTTGGCCAGTTCGGTTCTCCGGTCACAGTCTGCGATGAAGGACTGCAGGTGCTCTGTGGCCTGAGGAGACGGCACGGTCAGCCATTTACAAGCACATCCAGTCCGATGCATAAGAGCGTGAAGGGTTCATACTCACATCCAGCTCAAAGAAATACTCCTGCTGTTTAGATGCGATCTCATAATCTGCTCTCAAGGCCAGATCGTGAATCTTCACACACTCCCCCAGATCCATGCGCTGCACAGCCACAAACACAAGCGTTAGAAACCTCTTTACAGTCATCAAACCGGCTTCAGTCGAGTCAAGATAAAGACACTTACGGTTCCAGACAGTATGTCATGTGGACACGACTCCAGCAGATGACTCTTACACACCCGCTCGTCCGTGAACTTGATCCGCTGTCTCATCGTGTCTCCTGCGAGCATCACAAATCATCAAATCACATCTCATCGTGATAAAAACACACAACAATGCCACGAATCAAATCAGGACTCTCAATCAAAATCACCACGCTGATGATCAAATTACTGCACCAAAAATGAGACTAATGATTGTTTTATTTATGTAAGATTATGTAATTATGTCAACCAAAATATGCAAATACAATGAATCATCATATTCATGGTTGTAAAAGCATCCATAATCAACATCAATGAATTTATGACGGATCAAAAATAATCTCAGCCAAACCATAGAAGTTATATTTAATCAAATCAAGTCATGAAAAGTTGAAAATAACATTTTAAATTAAAATAAATTCATGAAAACTACGAAATCACACCAAACGAATAATGTTTACAAAAAAGGGATAAAATTAAAGCATGCCAATAAAATTATGAAAATCAATAAACTTATGACATTATGTCAATCAATTTTTTTTTACCGAATCATGCTACAAAAGTTGAATTATTAAATAAAATTGACAAAATTTTGTATCAAATTATATATACAAAAGCATGATTCTTATGGCTAATTGATAATTAACAATTTGATTCTCATCTAACAGACATGAAATAATTTCCAGTGAAATCATAAGATTTAATGTAATCCTGAGAATAAATGTTTACTAAATTAAAATGTGACAAAGTCATGAAAATACAATTATAAAAATCTAAATTACGTTCTGACAAAACAATGCCAAAAATTTGAATAATTAAATACAATTGTGTGACCATAACAAGCTATGTCAACTAAATCATGTGATTCTTTTCATGGCAAATAAATAATACAAATCATGAGTCCCATGAAATAATATCTGAATGATGCAAAAAGTGAGAATGACAGCAATTATGGCTATAAAATCACTGGAATCATAAATGTTCCATGCTTCCCGTGAAAACAGGTCTAGAGAGTATCCGCACGTACAGTATAACACAAAGCAGCGCATCAGCTCTGACGGATCAAACGCGTGGTTTAGTTTCGAGAAGCACTCACCATCTCTGCTGGTGCCCATGAGCTGGTCCAGCATGGCTCTCATCTGCGCCTGGGCCGACATCTTCACCTGTTTACCTCTCTTCACCTGCCGGATGAGCCCTGAGCTGTCCGACTAACTCCTCATACAGCAGGCCTCGAGCCGAGCACAACACTGTACCTCACTAGCACCGCGCGCGAGATGCTCCGGCGAGCGCAGTTTATAGCTGAATACCGCTGAAGTCAAGCTATCGTGAACCGGGGAGCTAGTGTCGTGTGTTAGCAGCCGCGGCTAACTCTTCCTCAAACCGCTTATATATCAATCCTAGCGCTGCTTTATCAATCCGCAGTTCAGTATTTAGTGTAGTGCTCCATATTCGCAAAGTTTTGACAGTGTTTATTTGTTGTTGCTTTATGTTTTATGTCTTTTTGTTCTCTCTCGGAATGAGACTTCCGACCCGCGCGCACTGCTCCCGCTTGGTTACGCGGCCTCGAGGAAGTGCCGCAGAGCTCGAGCGCTGATTGGCTGAAAGGTGGGTGACGTCATGACGCCGAGAAGCGTCGTGAGGTCATCAGAGCATCGACTCACGCCTTGTCATTTTTTAAAATACGTAACTGATAAAAACAAAAAAATTGAATATTTTACTCGAAACGTTTGTTTGTTCTTAAACCAAGTTTTTCAGGGTGTTTTCATTGGAATTGTGTAAATTGTAGTCCATTCCATGACAAAAATTGTAGTAATTTACGTAATCCATTACATTACGCATTTTAAGTAACGTTATATAATCGGACTACTTTTTGTTTACATTACGTTTAACCTAAGTTTATCACACTGATTTAAATAAGATAATATTGTACCATATTGATATAAACTAGTGCTGTCCAACATTAATCGCATCCAAAATAAGTTGTTTAAAATATGTATGTGTATATTTATCATGTATATATAAATACACACACATACAGTATATATTGTGAACATATTTACATGTATATTCTTATATTTTATACAAATATATTTAATATATAAACATAAAATGTTTCTTAAATATATACATGCGTGTGTATGTATTTACATATAAATGCATAATAAATATATACAGTACACATACAAATATTATGCAAACAAAAACTTTTATTTTGGATGCGATTAATCGCTTGACAGCACTAAAATATACAAAGAGAAAGAAAATGAGTTCCATTCATTGTTATTAAATATGAAAAAGGCAAAAAATAGGGGAATTCAATAAATTATGGATGATTTATTGCTGTTGTGTTAATAATAGGTAATTATGTAATCAGTTAAAAAGTAACTAGTCTGATTACAATTATATTAAAACTAATATAATCTAATTACCAGTACTTATTGCAATCTGATTATGTAATCCAGATTATGTTATCAATTACTATACACAGAAATATAAGGGTTTAAAATTGTACTTTTTGGGGTACAACAGCTTGTCCCTGGAGCAGTACCCTTAAAAGGACATATTTGTACCTTTTTTACCCTTAATAGGTGCGTATTAGTACCTCAAGGGTACATATTACTACTCCAAGACACTAATAAGTACCTATTAAGGGTAAAAAAGGTACAAATATGTGCCTTTAAGGGACAAGCTGTTGTACCCCAAAAGGTACCATTGTAAACCCTTATATTTCTGTGTACAGTTGTGGGTAAAAGTTTACATATACCTTGAAGAATCTGCCAAATGCTATGATTATTGTTTTATTTAGCCTGGTCCTAAATAAGATATTTTATGTTAAAGTGTTCCTGTGTGGCTCAGTGGTAGAGCATTGCATCAGCAGCACAAAGGTTGTGGGTTCGATTCCCAGGGAACACATGTACTGATAATAAATGAATAGCCTGAATGCACTGTAAGTCTCTTTGGATAAAAGCGTCTGCTAAATGCATAAATGTAAATTATGTTTACACATAGCCCACAACAAATAATAATAGTTGAGTTTTTCAAATTGTACATATACTGTGTGTCGTTACCTGGATGATCTGTGATGTGATGGTTGTTTAACTGCCCACTGTTCTTCAGAAAAATCCTCCAGGTCTTTGGTTTTCCAGCATCTTTTTAATATGAGGACCTTTTCCAGCAGTGACTGTATGACCTTGAGATGCACCTTCTGATGATCTCATACACAACGCTTACAAAAGGTCCTCAACACATCCACTGATGCTCCAGAAGGAACTTGCTGCATGAAGAGCTGGGCGGTGAAAACTTTTACAATTTGAAGATGACAGTAAGTTATGCTTATTTTGTCTTGGTGGGACAAAATACATACAAGTATATCTTCATCGAAGTATCCTCTAAAATAAATCCTCTGAAGGGCAGTACTAAATAAAAAATATATTTAAACAAAATGATTATCCAAAAGTTTTCACCCCCCTTGCAGTACAAAATAAAAATAAAAATTATTTACACAAATTATTCATCCGGTTCAAAAGTTTTCACCCCCCCCTGCAGTACTAAATGATAAAATTATATTTACACAAATTAATCATCCGGTTCAAAAGTTTTCACCCCCCCCTGCAGTACTAAATGATAAAATTATATTTACACAAATTAATCATCCGGTTCAAAAGTTTTCACCCCCCACAGTACTAAATGAAAAAAATGATATTTACACAAAATAATCATCCGGTTCAAAAGTTTTCACCCCCCCACAGTACTAAATGATAAAAATGATATTTACACAAATTAATCATTCGGTTAATCGATTAGTCACAGGACTAATGACTCATGAGGTGACCGCTTTAATATCGGGTCTCCTCGTTAGCATCTCACAGGTCAATAATTACACAAGAAACGACCACGAACACAACAGTATTGTTCTCTCTGTTTATTGTTCTGATGTGTAACAGACATCTCTTAATTTATGTACGTTGTATATTATATTCATATGTATAAAAACATCCAGGGTAATAGTTTTCTCTCCAACTACTTCCACAGAATACAAAATCATACTCAGCTGTGGTAATTAATCAGAAGAACGAGAACAAACAGAAACACAAAGAGGTCCTCTGAGACGGACATCCGTCCACCGTCACATCGTCGTTTCCTCTCATCTCAGTAAAACACAGGAGCTCATTAATTAGCCTGACTCTGCACGTGCATGTGTTTAGATTGTCTGGTGGCTCGTCCATCTCATCTTTAGATTGCATTTCTGAGTAATACAGAGACGTCTGCAGCTTTGGCACGCTAACTACAAGAGCCAGGCCGTGCATGTCAAGCGTTGAGTCTTTAACTGATCTAAATCGGAGGAATTTCTTTGCTTATACTCTAGATTTAGCCTCTAGTTGTCGAGTGGCGTGTCCCGTCTACAGAGGGCCTCTCAAACATCAGTTTCATCACCAATAATCACAATTCATGGATATACAACGTATAGAGATATACATAAAACAAATCATCAGCTCACACAGGTTGAGTAAAAATAAAAATGATAAAAAATAATCGATGTGATGCAAAAACTTAAACATTGTACCTTTCAGAACACCCCAAATCCACCTCGAATTATGCTACATAACGAATCTTTCCATATTTCTCATTCATAGTTCTGGTCCTCAAAATCAAAGATAATAAATTGGCACAAAATAAAACTAATTTTGTTTTGGGCTATATTATATGAGAATTTGGATTTAAAGAAAAATCGACAAACACATTTACAGCTGCTCTAAGTGTTTCGATGCTACATTTTTTTATTCAAACGGATGAAACTGTAAAAATAAATGTGCATTCAATATCGTGCGTGATCCAATGTTATCTAAATAGACCTTAAGGCCCGTTCACACCAAGAACGATAACTATATTAGCGTCCACACAACAATATAATCTGTTTATTCTAAGCGCGTCTGTCGCTTTAAATTCTCCAGCTCGTTACAGCAGGATTGATTCTGATTGGCTGTCAATGTTTGTATCATTCATCAGCTGGAAAAAAATAGTTCTGGAGGTGTTTCCAATTATATGGTTTCTCTGTGTCTTTATCGTTATAGTTGTGGCTATTGTTTAATATTGAGGACGATTTTTTGAAATAGTTATCGTTCTTCGTGTAAACAGGCCTTTAGACGCCATTTTGAATTTAACGCGGATGAAAACGAGGCTGTATAGAGATCGTCGTTTTTACAACTCACAGCCTTCAAGACTCAAGACTGAGAGTTCAGTCCATTGAACGCGCTGTAATTCTGTCCGGCCTCGTTTTAATTTCTGCCAGAAATTAAATATAACGTTACCCTGACGAAGGTTTATTAACGTGACACGCAGTCTGTGAAAAACTGGACTGTGATAAAAATCATACATTGTTACTTTAAGTTTATTATGATCGGTTGCCGTGGTGATTTTAGAACGCTGTAAGTTCTCTGAGAGGTGGGCGTGGCTCCGTCTCATTCAGCCAATCGGACATCAGTGGGCGGGGTGTTTCTGCTGGTCTCGTAAGGCAGTGAGGATCTCGGGCCTCGTTACATTCGGTATCATGGAGCGCAAGCCTCGATATACGCTGATCCCCGATCAGATCGATCGCGTGTTTGTGTGTGAGCGTGTGAATAAATACAACACTTAGGATACAAACAGAGTGGAAGTACTAGAGGAGTCTGGGATATGTTCTGAGGTATTGTCTAACATTAGCACCATTTTTTCACACTAAATTACAGATTTTAAGAAATATCGCAGGTTTAACAATAATTTGGATTCGTACCTCATTTTCTGGTCTAGATGACTTTGTTCTAACATACTGTATTTGCTCAAATAAGATCATCTGAATACTCTCTATTTGTTCGATTACAGGCTTCAGATCTATATTAATGTTAATATAACATTTTGATTTGGTAACATGAGATAGTTTATTAAACTGGCACTGGCTTTACAAGGGCTGGCACTCAGATCGGCATACATCGGTGTATTATATGAAGATTAACGTACGGCCCGTATCTAAAATGGGCTTATATTTGACATAAATCTGTTATTATTATAGCTCATAAACAGTCGGACCTGTAAGGGAACGTCTCATGAAAACACTTCACCTCAAAACCAAAAGAAATCGAATTACGCTTTGCAAAAACATAAGATTACAATTAAATACATTTCCCAGCAAATTCTCAAAATTAATGTAATGCAAAAAAAAAATCATTTTTAATGTTTTTTTAATGTACTTTTGAGAATATTTTAAAATGTCTTTATTAGGATTCTCATCATTGCAATATAGTATTATTTTTACAATATTACAGTAAAAATTATAGTAATACAACACCATATTGTTTAATATTTTTAATCTAAAATTTTGTTGAATATGATATTTTTTGTATTGCATTAGTGAGAATATGGAGGGATTTAAACATATTTAAGAGTGATTAAAATCCCAACGCAACATCGTTCTTAACAGTTCTAAAATAGACATTGTTTACTTTAGATTTGTCATTTCTTATTTTTCCATTTGATTTTGGGGTGAAATACGACCCCCTTAAAGGACATCGGTTGACCCGTATTCACCGTCAGACTTTTATTTTGAAATACTGAATACTCCGTGAAACACTTCCTGTTAAAAACTGGAGCTGAGCCAGATCGAGGGGAAGAAACGAGTGGAAAAAGGAACAAGACATGAGATGACGTGACATGAGCTGTACACAGAGAGAAGGAGAACGCGCGTGCGTGTGTGTGTGTGTGTGTGTGTTTACAAGCATCCCTGGGTTGCACAAGTGTGTGTCACATGGTGTTACTCCACGTCGTGAGTGTTGAATTGAACGTGCCTCGTATACCTGGTTGACACCTCGTGTGTAATTAAAGGTGAACACACTACAGAGCCGTGAGTCTCCCGGTCAGAGCGGCCTGCAGTTCAGACGGCAGGAACACGCCCAGCTCGGTGATGATGCCGCCCGTGATCAGCTGGTGAGGAGTGACGTCGAACGCCGGGTTCCACACGTCGATGCCTGCGACACAGAGGAGGGGCGCATGGATAGGGACATGTTATTGGGACAGCACTTGGAATTGAATTTCTGTTGTTTTTGGTTTTCTTCTATAAACATGTCTATATGTGACCCTGGAGCACTAAACCAGTCTTAAGTGTCAGTTTGTTTAAATTGAGATTAATACATCATCTGAAAGCTGAATGAATAATATTTCCATTGATGCATGGTGTGTTAGGATCGGACTGAGATACAACTATTTGAAAATCTGCTAAAAATCTAAATATTGAGATAATCTTCTTTAAAGTTGTCCAAATGAAGTTCTTAGCAATGCATATTACTAATCATAAATTATGTTTTGATATATTAATGGATATGTTTTGGTAGGAAATTCACAACATATCTTCATGGAACATGATCTTAACTTAATATACTAATGATTTTTGGCATAAAATAAAAAAATATAATTTTGACCGATACAATGTATTGTTGGCTATTGCTACAAATATAACAGTGCTACTTAAGACTGGTTTATTAATTTGTATTTTATCGTTTTTAAAATTAACTTAATACTAATTAGCAATGTGTAAACTACCCTTTTAATAATCAACTTATGGATTGATATTTTGGACAGAAATGACAGTCTAATATTAAAATGCATTAAAGTATGGAAGAACGGATCTAATCAATTTGGGTAATACATTTTCATTTTAATTGTGTAACATCTAAAGCTTTAAAATATGTTTTTAATTTGCATATTAAAACTAGTGTAGAAAATGGCAAATGTAAATGATATAATTGAATTTTTATTTTGCACTAAATGTTGCACATATGTATGGGAAAACGTAAATTGCCATTTTTACACTTCTTATTGAATTATTATGCCAAATGAACTTTTATATGTTGTTTTAACATAAATGAGAGTAGGCAGTGTGTACACAACCACTGTATAATGATAAAAGTATACATTTGAATCCCCATAAATCATAAGCAGTGTCTCAGAACAAGCCGTTCTCAGAATCAGTAAAATGTGACGTCACATGTTACAAGCCCCGCCCACAACTGCTGACAGACACGCCCTTATTAGCAGAGAGCCCGCCCTGAACATGCAATCCGCCATCTTTAACTTCATGCTAGCATTTAAAAGCAGCATTCAAGAAAGAAATATCTCATTAAAGCTACAGAAGTTATTCAGAGCAGGGAGTGATTTTCAGCTTTTATTTGATTGTTTAGATCAGGGGTGCACACACATCTACTTCTCAAACGAGAAAAATCAATAAATAATAAAATGCATATAAAATAAATAGGCCTAAATAAAAAAGCTTGTTGGAATGTATCTGTATATTGCATTAATTAAATTTTTAATAAAAAATAAAACTGTAGACTTCAGCTGTATGTGTGTATTTAATAAAAATAGACAGTACACACACATATATTATGTAAACAAACTATTATTTTGAATGCAATTAACCGCTTTGCAGCCCTAAATGAACAAACGTGTTAACACTGTATTACGTGACTCTACAGACAGAGCAGTCCAGCTCATATCATTCATGCGGTTTCTCTGCAGATATAACAGCTGCAGTCAGATACGAAGTTAATTGGCTGAGATGAACTGATTGGGGCGTCCCGTGCTGATCTGGGAGCAGTGTTCCCATCTCAATCCCCCGGTCTTGTCTGTTGTGCGTCAGACAGCAGGTTTCATGAGCGGTGCAGTAATCGGTCTCTCCCCTCGAGACGCCGGCAGCTATTAAACGCTGCAGCTTTAATTAATCTAACGATTCTGACTCCTCTCTCGCATGTGCGGAGGAGCTTTAATTAATCTAACGATTCTGACTCCTCTCTCACATGTGCGGAGGTGCGTCCCTCCCTCAGATCAGAAGCGTTTAATTAAAAGCAGCTCCGCTCTGTTTCAAACCACACTTAAACCCTGCGCTCACACTGATCATCTTTCTCTGCTCGTCTCACCCCTTCAACAACAACACCCCCCCACCACACACACACACACACACCCACCACACACACACACACACACACACACACACACACACACACACACACAACCACACACACACTGATCATCTTTCTCTGCTCGTCTCACCCCTTCAACAACAACACCCCCCCCCCCACACACACACGCTCACACTGATCATCTTTCTCTGCTTTACACACACACACACACACACACACACACACACACACACACACACACACACACACACACACACACACACACACACACAGCTGCTTTGAACTTAAAAACACAAATAGCCATTTACTACACACCAGAGCACCGGTGAGGTGTCTCTTCTGCTCACCAAGGCTGCATTTATAGTCAAAACTGTAATATTGTGAAATATTATTACAAGATGAATCCACTGTTTTCTATGTGAATATATGTTAAACTGTAATTTATTTCTGTGATCAAAGCTGTATTTTCAGCATCATTACTGCAGTCTTCAGAGTCACATGATCTTCAGAAATCACTCTAATATGCTGTTCAACAAACATTTATGATTATTATTAATGTAGAAAACAGTTGTGCTGCTTCATATGTTTCTGGAAATTGTGATACCTTTTTATTTTCAGGATTCTTTAATAAATAGAAATGTCAAAATAACTTTTACTAATAAAATAATAAATAACAATAATAATTGATTTGAAATAGAATGCCTTCACTGCCACTTTTAAAAAAATCATACAAACCACAAAACGTTAAACGCATGTATAAATAATTCATGTAAATGTTTGATATATTTGCCTCTTATTCTCTGATTGATGTAAATGACCAAGCACAGTTTGTGCGTGAGACTTTAAAGGCAGGTGAAGAGTGGAACACATTCATTCATTTTTGTTTTCATTATTAAGTTATTAAATAATTGCTAATAAGTGTTAAAAACAACACTATGTTTATCTACACAATCTTCACAAACTAAGGCAAATTCAATGATTTCTTCATCCTTGGAAGTGTTTATTAACTGCTAATTTTAGTTTTATTGATATTAGGGGTGGGCATAGATTAATTTTTTTAATCTAGATTAAAATGGCTCATTTGAATTCTGCCGAAGGCATTCAGAATATGTGTGCTACCCAAATAATGGCTAAAAGTAAGTCTTTGAGAACGGGTTTCTCAAGCCAGGTGGCGCATTAGACCAGGGGCTCATCTCCTGTTTCCAGAATGCATCACAAACTTTAATCTCTTCCCGTCCCAATCCCACGAAAAAACTGGGAGGAAAATCCCGTTCCACTCCCGGAAGAATGACTCCCATTCCCTCCCACTCCCGTGTTGTTGTTTTTGTTTTTTTGATAACTGTCAATTACAGTAAAAATATAGTACAGATCACAGTGTGCCCACCTTATTAGTTGAATAAAAACCCAAAATGTCGTTTTTTGTTATTATATTGAACTGAAAGCCATCTTATGCACAGTGTTGCACAGATTAAATTTCATGTAAATCATCCATGCTAACACACACGTCTTCTATTTATTTTTAGACATTTCACTCTCTATAGATATATTTTTCAAAGACGGAGTTTCTCGCTCAAGTTCACATGAGACCTAAAGCGCATCCTGTTTGCTTAAAAGCGCAACGTTTCGTTGTTATTCTGAGTGCACACAAATAAACGTAGAGTCTTTACAGATTCGAAAGATGTATTAGGCTACTTTTATCTGTATGACCAAGAATGACGGAGATTTTAAGAGCAAGTGAGCGCACCGGAGCCTGTCCTGCAGCAAACGCGCTTCCACACATACACTTCAATAGCGCACATTTCTCTAGGTTAACATCATATTGAGCGGCCATGTAAAGTTGCTACTACATACATCTTTCAGATGAAAAGCCATATTTGAGGTTGATGAATGATAGGTGAGCGTTTGGATGTCCTGCTCGATTGTATTACCACATAGACCAGCCGTTAACAATCTGTCCATCACGGACTGCGAGCCTCTAGTTCGAAGACTCGTTCTCGCCCCCTACAGTGCAATTCGGCTAGGTATACATCCGCGCTAAAATATCAGGGTGAAAGTCATCATAGCTTGCGTAGTATAGACCCAGCTCCCAACCCAACTTTGAGAATAGATTAACGGCGATATTTTTTTTATCGCCGATAAGAGTCTCACGTTAACGCAGCACGTTAACGCCGATAACGGCCCACCACTAATTGATATACTATTATATGTTTTATTCATATTTTGAATTATTCTTAGTTTTATTTTTAATTTGAGATGAATTCTCAGCCATTTTGTTCTTTTATTGGTTGTTCATATTACATTTAGGTTTAATTATATTTATTTAAATGTAACTTTATTTTAGCTTTTGACTTATTTCCACTCAGTAGTTTTAGTGCTTCAACTGTACACAAAGTTAGACGTGCTGCATGTTGTTTTTGATCTTAATGTATAGCAATAGTTGAAGTTTGTCTTGTGTGTAAACGCGTGCGGTTCTCTGAGCTCTTACCAGGAGCGGCCACAGGAACCCCGTTGATGCTGGTGAGCTCCTCCGCCGGACGCTCCTCGATCACGATGTCTCGTCCGCTCTCCAGACTCAGGTCGCAGGACGTGCTGGGCGCCGCCACGTAAAACGGTACCCCGTGATGCTTGGCAGCGATGGCCAGCTGATACGTGCCCACTTTGTTGGCCGTGTCGCCGTTAGCAACAACCCTGTCCGCTCCGACGACGACAGCTGTGTGCGCACAGGAACATTAGCATCTGATACACACACGGCACTTAAGACAAAGCACTCCGCGTGCGTCACCTGTGATGCCCTTCTCCCGCATGGCCAGCGCCGCCATGCTGTCTGTGATGAGGGTGGCCGGGAAGCCCTCCGCCACGGCCTCGTACGCCGTCAGCCGCGCGCCTTGGTTGTAGGGCCGGGTCTCTGTGCAGTACAGACGCTTCAAGCGGCCCAGCGCATGCAGCGACCGCACCACTCCTGCACGGATCGTTACAGTCGTTATCAGATGAACATTTCCTGATCATTTACTCACCAAGATGTTCTTTCTCTCTTTAGTCGAAGGTTTTTGAGGAGAACATTGCAGGATTCATATCCCATATAGTGGACTTCAATGGTGGCCAACGATTTTAGGGTCCAAAGAGCTTTTCATGAGCCCAACCGAGGAATAAGAGCCTAATCTAGTGAAACGATCAGTCATTTTCTTAAACAATTAAATTATATATACACTTTTTGACCACAAATGCTCTGCGATGCACGTCTTTATTGAGCCCAAAACACACTGCGTGATTTAGCAATCCTATAAGATCACCGCATGTCCCGCTGTGTGGCATGGATCTAATAAACACAATAATAAAGAAATACAACGCACGCTTCTATAGAAGAATAAAACATGCGCTAGAGGTAAACAAAAGGAGCATGATAAATCAGGAAGGGCTAAACAAGTGAAAGTTTTAGCGCTATGTCGCATTGATTTCATGTCGCAGTTTTATTGGTTGTTCAGTAAACGTGGATCGTAGCAGCAAACACACAGATGATCATGCTCCTCTCTCGCTGTACGACACAGGACGAGTGTTTCACGGACAGCGGATAATCGTGCAGTGTGTTTAGGGCTAAAGGTGATTTTTAGGTGAAGTACCAACCAGAGTTTACAAAGCAACGATGTGGGACGATTTTAAAGATACTAATATCTGAAGACGTGCATCGCAGAGCTACAGCAAACCGAGCATTTGTGGTTAAAAACTGTATGCATTTTTAATTAAAACAATTATTTTCAGAAAATAACTGATTGTTTAGCTAGATAAGACTCTTATTCCTCGGCTGATGTAGAAACATCCTGCAATGTTTTCCTCAAAAAAACAGATTTCTCTGCGACTGAATAAAGAAAGACATGAGATGGGGGTGAGTAAGTGATCTTATACTTTAGTGTCTGCAGTAATGGCAAGCGCGCGGACTGACCGAGGGCCGTGCCGTATCCCGCGGTGGCCAGGCTGCCCGTGTTACAGTGCGTGAGGATGGTGACCGAGTCCCGCGGGACGCCTGACAGGATGTGCTGCGCGCCGTAGTTGCCGATTTTTTTGTTGTCGTTCACGTCTCGCTCCAGCATCTCCTCAATCCAGCCAATCACGCTGCAGGGGGGCGTGGCCAAAGGACAGGGGCGTGGCCAAAGGACAGGCACGTTAGAGGAAGAGTAATTAATGCAGCACTTCATATTTAGGCTGTTGTGATCAGTTATTTACATTTTTCTTAAATTAAACAATTAATAACAATTTAAACTTCACAGTGAGCATCTGATAAACATCTGTACGCACCAAATTTGGAAACATAATTTCCTTTAAGGCTTGTTAAACAGTAGAAAGCCATGTAAATAATATTTAAACAAAATACAACTATTGAAATATTCTAAGCAAACAATTATATTATTAATACTTTAATTGTTTTCTTAAATAGAATACATATATTATTCGTTTTATTATTAATTGAGTTCATTCAGTTCTAGAAATCTGCTCATTAGAATTAAATAAAATACTTCAGTTAAGAAAATTCATACTATTTAAAAAAATTTTTTTTAACTTGTTTTCAATTAAAAATAATGTTTCTTAAATAAAATATTTCTATTATTATTATTTTGTTTTTTGGCAGGGTCTTTATAACCTAGTCTTGAACAGGCACATTTTGACTATTGGCACATAGTCTGTTATTTGATTATTTATATCTGATTACAATACTTATTAAAAATGTGAATTAGCCGTTATGTATTTTCAGTTGTCTTTTACATTTTAAAAATGTAGTTTTGTGCTTTTTTCATTTTTGTTAATTATATTTTAAATGCTTCTATCTTTAATTCATTTTTATTTACAGTAATTTTAGTACTTTAATTTAAGAACTTGCTATAGCAACTAACAAGATTAAGTTTTTCATTTATAATTTACATTTTAATTTAGTTAACTTAACGAAACGATTTTTTACACTAAGATTATTTCACAGACATGGCAGAGAAAGCGAAGCAGAATATCCGATCTTTTCTCTGGTTTACTTGCTATAAAAATAACAGATTTGTTCAAGCATCCCGTCCCGGGTGAACCCTCCGGCGGGCCGTCACCTGTCTCGGAGCGGCTCCGTGTTCTTCTCCATGCTCTCGTTCTCGGTGAACTCCATCAGCTCGCGGGCGGCGCGGCCCATGTTGACCGCCGTGGGTCGAGCGGACGTCAGGTGGCACAGCGAGTCCCTGATGAAGGACACGAGGTCGTCACCCCCCCGCGCCCGCACGCAGCTCCACCGCCAGGCTCAGGCAGCCCACGATGGCGATGGCGGGAGCGCCGCGCACCTGCAGGGTGAAAGGTCACAGGGTCACAGGACCGCCAGCGCTGCTTTCTCAAACTGAACACTTACAGTCAGCTCTTACTTCAGCTCACTGGAATGAGAAAGGAGATTTTTGGGGGGATGAAATGTATTCATACTGATTGGAAACACCATTCTGAGTTTAAAGGCTGTGTGCTGAAGACCGAAGACTGTTCGCAAACCCATTTTACATTCATAATGTTGAATATTAGCAGGAAATCCAACGGGATAAATGTACAACAGTACAGCATTTAGAGGAAAAGGACATTTCCATTTCAGAGTTTGAGTGAAATGATGCAGTCATCCGCAGGAATCACAGTCCAGAGATTATTCAATAACCACAAAGAGAAATGATGGTAAGTATGATGTCCTCGTTTCTTTAGGACGTGGAATTCTGCCGTTATGATCAGAATGAGCAATGATGACATCATTCTGAACGTGGCATTCTGCTGATTAACTATGATGTCATAATGACTTAAAGGGACAGTTCACTAAACAAAGAGAATTGTGTTATCATTGACTCGCTCTCAAGTTGTTGAGTTTCATCTTCTCCGGAGCACATAAGAAGATATTCTGATGGATGTTGGGAACTGTAAAGTTGACGGTAGCCATTGACTTCCATAGAATGGAAAAAACAGCATGGAGGTCAATGGCTACCGATAACTCTTCGGTTACCAACATCCATCCATCTTCTTATGTGTTCAACAGAAGGGACTCATACGGGTTTGGAAAGAATATTTATTTTTAGATGAACTATCCCTTTAATTATCACCATTCTGGACAATCTGACGTTCATAATGTCTCTTTATAAACGTGAACTGTGTGTGTGTGGCTTCAAGAGTGCGATCATACATTTGTGTTCGGATTTACTTATTCATATATAATCTTTTATCACTTAATCGTTTTATCATTCCCTTTAATCATAATCATTGACAATGGTCATGTAAAGCCATTTATATCCTGATTTCATCGATTCCTCATGTATTTTCTCAGAGTTGTTTAGTCTCCTGACGTGTGGTTTCTCGAGATGTTTGTCTTCATTAGTACGAGGTCAGAGCATGTTATACTCTCAGGGTCCTTGAGGTCACGGGACGTCGTTGTGAAGCAGTGATCATATCATCACAGAGCGTTTGTTCCTGGAGTAAAGAGACGCTCTCTGGTCTCGGACGGAGCGTAACGTAAGCTAACGCTAGTCCATTAGTAAAGGTCTCATGACAGCGACTGGCTCAGGACCAAAGCCCCTCGATCCCCCATTGATCAATAATTCATGCCTGATATTTGCAGTTACGACTATTAATGAGCGCAGACATGGCTGTGGAAAACATCCCCCCCACACATGAATCATGCACTGCGTTAATCAAGACTGCAGCGGCTGGAGACAGAAGACTCCAGGTTTGAGAAACAGCTTTATTATGTGTTCACCAGCACACGAGCGTCTCAGAGACGTCTATTTGAGTGTTTGTTCATCTGCCATACGTCTACAGGACGTCCCCTATCAGATGTCTTTAAGATGTTTATAAGCCCTATCCGGGTGTTTTCTGGCCAACGTGAACTACCGTGTGCTCTTACCGTGCACATTTTTAATGTTTGCCTCCCAGAAATAAACAATAATAATAACAAAATCCAAAGCCAGATGACATACCGTTAAGACTGGCTACTGTAATATCAGTTTATTATTATTTTACTCATGTTCGATTTAATTACATATGAGACCCTGGAGCACAAAACCAGTCTGAAGTGTACATTTTTCCATATTGAGATTTATACATCATCTGAAAGCTGAATAAATAATATTTTCATGGATGTATGGTGTGTTAGGATCGAACTAAATACAACTATGTGTAAATCTGGAATCTGAGTCGTGCAAAAAAATAAAAATATTGATAAAATCACCTTTAAAGTTGTCCAAATGAAGTTCTTAGCAATGCATATTACTAATCATAAATTATGTTTTGGTATATTTACGGTAAGAAATTTACTAAATATCTTCATGGAACATGATCTTAATATCCTAATGATTTTTGGCATAAAATAAAAATGAATAATTTTGACCCCCACAATGTATTTTTGGTTATTGCTATAAATATACCCCAGCGACTTAAGACTGCTTTTGTGCTCCAGAGTCACATATGTACCTTTGTGAAAACTAAACATGGTTTTACTACTACTACTAAGTAAAAGTAAAGTACCACACACTAACCATGGTTTTGCTATAGCTTCCACTTGTAGTAAAGCTGTGGTGATACTACGGTAATCAATCCAAAAGACTATCCGTGATGCACACATACAGATCACGTGACCTCTGTAATAAACACAAGACGTTACGTCTGAACCGGTGCGGGACAAACACAGACGTCAGGTGATGAGAACCGAAACTCAAGCGTGGTTCAGCAAACGGGTCCCGTCTGAATCAGACGTCTGTCAGAAGTGTGTACACACACACTACGTGATCTCTAACAGACATCGTGCAGATGAACGTGTGCTATCTACTGAGGGCCGTTCACACGGGACAGTGCCGTTTAAAACACGCAGACGCTCATAACACAGAGGATTAGCACAGGATTAGCACATTAATATGTACGTAAGGCCAGCTACAGAGCTAATGTACGATTGACTTCTATAGGAATATTTATTTTAATTATATGCCAGCATAAACTAACACTGCCAAATATTTCGGGACATAACTTGTTTACCCAAGCGTCCGTGTGCATGATTAACTCAATTAATCACAATAGTGACCATAAAGAAGGGTTTTGTTCATAACGCTCTGCTGTTCTAGTGCATTTTCTGTGAATATGGAAAACACAATAAAGGGTCTCAATTAAATATGTGCGGAGTCACATGATCAGTGCAGATCGTCACATGACCAGAGCAGTTCGTTTGCAGCTTGAGAAGATGATTGATGCATCACAGATCCTAAACAAAAGATTAGTAACGTATGTTAACAAAGATATGATACAGATTCTCTTTAAGGTGTCTAGTATTAATATATGAATTCACAATTATTCAGTTTTTGAGTGTGGACACAGAATGAGTAAATCTGTTGATAGCAACAATAGTGACCGGTGCAATAATAACTATACGTGACCCTGGAGCACAAAACCAGTCTTAAGTCACACGGGTATATTTATAACAATAGCCAAAAATACATTGCATCGGTCAAAATTATAGATTTTTCTATTATGACAAAAATCATTAGGATATTAAGATCATGTCCCATTAAGATATTTTGAATTTTTTTTGCTGTAAATATATCAAAACGTATTTTATGATTAGTAATATGCATTGCTAAGAACTTCATTTGGACAACTTTAAAGATGATCTTCTCAATATTTTGATTTTTTTGCACGACTCAGATTCCAGATGTTCAAATTGTTGTATCTCAGTTCGATCCTAACACACCATACATCCATGAAAATATTATTTATTCAGCTTTCAGATGATGTATTAATCTCAGTTTCGAAGAATTGTTCCTTATGACTGGTTTTGTTATCCAGGGTCACATATTACAGTGTTGTATAAGGGGTTTGATGTATATTAATAACCAGAGACTAAAATGGGGAAATAGCTGGGCTGAGATATAGAAGAATTCTGATGACTGCAGAAATAATTACATTTCAGTGTAAATATTATCCCACCGATCACAATAGTGACCCACCACAAAACACACACTTTCTCCCAGAATAATGCTTGATTATTTCAAGGGTTACTAATGACGCATCATTCTGATACTTTCATGAAACATTTGTGATTAAACGGGTTAAGACGCACGCGTGCATGCAGGGACGTTATCAAGCACAGGTTATGCAGATTACACACGCGTGCACGAACAAAAAGCGCAAGCCCGTGCTCGGATCCGACACAAAGGAGCTCTACCGGCTTCGAGATGTCCGGACGTGCGCGAGCGAGCTCGGGCAGTGGATCCGTCGACCGGGCCTGCCGTAGCATAACGTTACCTTCATGCTCTTGATGGCCTCATATCCGTCCCGCACCGAGCGGATCTCGTCGTACACGCTCTCGTGCGGCAGCAGCAGCTGGTTGAGGATCTGCAGAGAACCGGGCCGGTACCGGATCGCCTCCAGCGTCATGACCCGTATGAGATGCGGCTGAACGTATTCCGGGAGCGCTGGCGCCAATGTGTGACGGGTTCCGTGGGTCCGGTGGAGTCGGGGTGTGCTAGAAGCGCTGCGACTCGTGAATCACAAGGTGTGGGCGTCTGCACGGATCGAGGGGGAAGAGCACCGATCACGGAACCGCGTGTTCGCTCTGGCAGGAAGCCCCGCCCCTTGACCACGCCTACTCCTGTCAGTCATCCCGCGTTTGACATTCAGATGAAGCCTTTTATTATTCTTATAACAATGAAGCGATTCAGGCTATTCTTAGCGAGTGAATGGAGGGATCCAACGAAGAGCAGATGTCTGAGGACACGGAAGATCATGTTTCTGTGGAGGAATCGATTTAAACGCACACGCAGGCGCTATTGTTCATGTTTTAATACGCCGTGACGTCATCAGGGTCTTTCATTCGAAGGAATGGTTTTCCTCTAAATGAGATATTCTGACATTTACTCATTAAAACGTTCGCGACTATTAAGATATTATATTATATATATAACATCCACAGCTCTGTTTGTAATGAAAGTGAATACGTTAGGTCTGTTGAGCGTCCAAAAAAGACAAAAACACAAGCCGTTTACACCAAGGGCGATAACTATAAAGTGTGATATTTTAATATCATGACGTCGTTCACCTCAGTCAGAGGTATTTTAATCTAAAAAGGTGTTTTTTTTCTTAAATTAGAATCCTGTCTAATTAAATCACCTTTAAACCACTGCTCTATAAGAGAACATCTTTCTCCTGTGTAACACAAAAGTAGTGTTTTCCCCATATGAAAAATTATAAAAAAATGTCAATCAGAATCCAACCAAATTCATAAAACGCGAACATTTAAAGCAGTAGGGCACAACTTAAAGGGACAGTTCACCAAAAAAGAACATTCTGTAATTAAATTCTCACCCTAATGTCGTTCCAAACCCGTAAGACCTTCGTTCATCTTCTGAACACAAATGAAGATATTGTGATGAAATCCGAGAGCTTTCTGACCCACCGTAGACAGCGGCGCAACTGAAATGTGAAAGATACTCAGGGCATCGATCAGTCCATGTGACATAACCGTGATTTAAGAAGCTATGAGAATACGTTTTGTGCGCAAAAAACAAACAAAAATGATGACTTTATTCATTAATTCTTCTTCTGCCTCCATTATGACGATGCATTCGTGTCTCCTCTGCATGTAAACAAAGTGCAGCGCATGCGTGCAGAGGTACTCTCGAGAATGGCAGAAGGAGAAGAATTGTTGAATAAAGTCA